>CM031380.1:319272-443285 GCA_018290095.1 Polypedilum vanderplanki
ATAAGTAGGTTTTTCATAATTGCAATTTTTGTAACGTACTCTTAGGGGTATCGATTTTTTCCGAAAGACCTGATATTTATAATTATAAAAATGACATTAATTAAATTATGAATAAAGCAAAATGAATCAATATGTAAAAAATATTCAAATTTACTTTTTCACTGTTGTTCAAGTTGATTTTTTTCTACATCATTAAATATCAACAAGTGCACATTTTAAGAAAACACCTACACGTAAGAATAAAATATTTTTAGAATATTCATATACTTTTTTTATTCTTCTTCATACTTGAAACATGACGATAACATCAAAAACAACCCTCTCTCAATCGCATTTATTTAAGCAAATTTGTGACACCTGTGAAATGAATCTTCAACCACACATGTACAAGAATTGTTGCTAAACGTCTTGGCAGACTTCATTTTTCCGTCTACTGCATACTTAATGAAGTTATGCACAAAATTCAAAATGAAGAAATAAAATATGAATTTTGTACGATGTTTAACAATGAGTAAAGTGCAATAACTTTCAAACTGAATTAAATTTAGTTATAAATCAAGAACTGTGTCACATTTTGTATACATTACTTACCGCAACAAAACCATTAATTTCAATTCAATCAACAAATTAAAAACAATGCAATTGACAATAATTATTGATACATTTTAGCTCAATCGTGTTCGGTTTTGCAACAGCAAGTGTATACTCGATAGCAATAAAGTTGCAGTTGAAAGCTTCTTCCTTATCCGTATCAATTAAATTCTATTAAATGAGAGCTTTTCTCTATAGATGTTTGTTTTACTCAAATAATTGCTTGAAATCTTTTAAGACAAATTTGGGGTTTTGACATAATTTCAGATTTTAATTTTCAAACACAAATATTTCACTTAATATTTAATCAATTTCATTTCTGACGAAAGTTTTGTATGTAGTTTTTCGGCATCTTTTAATTAAACTATTACTTAGAAGTCAGCGTAAAATATTTAAGCCACAATATCGATTCAAATACCGAACCTAATTTTTGACATAGTGTTTTTATTCTCTATTTTACACTTTAAGACATTCACTCACATTTCACAATTCTTTTAACCACTATTTCTACACAGTAAAGGAAGTTTTAACTTATTTTAATCGAACAAAACAATTTAAATAGAGAGAAAATAAATATTTTCATAATTCAAAAATATTTGTGCGCGTTTTCTTGTAATTGGTAACAAAATTGTGACGCGATTCATACAAATCTTTTTCTTGCATTTCACAGTGATCTTTTTTTGAAAAAAATGTTCATAAAAACAAAAAAAGGTGAAATAATGAAATACTATGATTTATGAACTATTTGATTAAGCATCGTCTATTTAATCTTTTCTCTCATATAAAATTACGATTTATTAATGATTTAATAGCGAGTTATTGATTTGAAAATCAGCCATTTTTTGTTTACATTTTCGAACAAAATTTTCAGACTTTGATTTACAGTCTAGTTTTTTCCCATATACATTTTAGTTCATTATAAAGAAGTTATACGATTTATATTATATGATTTTAGCTTCGCCATTTTTGTCAAATTACCAAACTTTGTCCATTGTTTTCTTTCGATTGCAGAAGATTGCATCGTGTTTATATACACAAATCGAAAGATCAAATCACTTTAAACTTACTGTAAAAGCCCTATCCAAGATTTTTCGCGACTTATACGAAATATTTTTTAATTTTTAATTGCAAATTGTCGTCTATTGTCTCAATTTTTCACGATTTTGCGCAACAAACATTTTTCAAAAGTGTGCGCGTCTTAAAAATTTAAAAGAGACGTTAGTTCATATATTAAAAACATTCTAAGTTGCACTATTATTTTGTAAAATCAACTTTAAAATTGTAGATTTTTGTTTCATTTAGTAATATTGTTAGTTTAAATCATGTTTTAATAAATTAATTGGACGTATTCAAAGTGAGAAAAATTATTATATAACGTGTTTTTGAAATTAAAATTACTCACTAATACATTCAAAAAATTACATATACATTTGCAAAATTTATTATGAACATTTTTTTCAAAAAAGATCACTGTGCATTTCAAAAATTAGGTTCGGCATTTGTGAATAAATTTAGCTAGCTTAATTGTGTTAAATTGTACTAGGAAGTTTCCTTGAAAATGAAACTTTTTTAGTCATTTCATTCAAACGCGAAATACTTAAATTCTATTAACTCATTTGATAAACGGTGAAAAGTATGTTATTTGACTAGTTTATAGGATGTTTTTAAGATAGATTTATTCTTAATTTACACTCATTAAATATTTTTAATACAACTCCAAAGTTTTGAACAAAATTGGAATTTTTCACTTCAAAACTTTAGAAGCGATTTTCTCAAAAGTTTTCCATTGGCTAAAATTCTCTTTTGCATTGTAAATTAACTTTGTTTTGTGCATTTAAAAGAACCGCAAACAAAATTGAAATACCTTTCGTAATTAAAAAGTTTAATGAGCAAAAAAATGACGAACTAAAAATGGAGACTTTTACTAAATCACTCATAACTCGGAAAATACTTAACCGATCGAAAAGATTTATATGCCAATCGATTTGTCTTAAAATGAACTAGAATATAATCTACAATATGAATTATTTCCAGTTACCTTGATTTCCATACATTTTCCAAAAAGTCTTTTGTTTACATCATGGCGAAATGTAAACAAACATTTTGTTAATTTTCTTTCACTCATTTTCTTCAGTAGCATCGTCCCGATTTCTTATACTTAAGTAAGTTAAACTTAAGTTAAGTATAATAAGTTATATTCAAACGTTTTAAATAGCAGAATAACTTAAGAACGATGTTACTGAAGAGATATGAGCTAATCGTCATTTTTGTTTGCTCATAACTTAACAAGGACCGGTCCTTATATTCGAGGGAAGAACGGTAGTATTAAGGGTGATAATTTTCAAATTTTTTTACCTCTCTAAATTGAATTTTAAATTTTTTTTTCCGTTATTTATGAATGAAGAGTTTTTTTGATTTTCCAACAAATAGAAACCTAATATTAATTTTTTACACAAATATTTGGTAAGTTGAAACGAATTATGTTAATCAAATCATTTGAAAATGTTTTTTATATTCGTCACATTAGAATATGACAATAATTGAAAAGAAGGTCCTTTCTTATGAAGAAAACTTGTACGTCATCAAAAATATAATCAAAAATTTAGGAAAAAGGAGTTGACTTATAATTAGGGTTGGGCAAAATAATATACGTATATATACGTATTTATAAACCGCGTGTAACCAAAAATACGTTACAACATGCCATTGGTATGCCGCGGCATGCTAGCGGCATGTTGTAAAGTATTTTTGGTTACACGGGAAATATACGAATATTTATACGTATATATACGTATAATATATACGTATATGGATTTTACAAAATGAAAATATACGTTAAAAACATGTGAATTTTTCATGGGAAAACACATTAAAACTCAAAGAATCTTTATAAAACTGTATATAAATGCAATTTTTAATCTACCTAATGATTTTATCATGCTAATAATTTGTAAAAACAAGTGTTTTTAATAAATTGGAAGTGAGAATTCATCTTGTCAGTGTTTTGTAAACAATCGAAAAATTCAAATCTTTATTTGAAAAGATTTTTTAATTTCATCGTAAAGTGCAGTTTTAATTGTTTCAAATTCATCAGAATTTGCTTATTAAATGTAAGTAATTTGTGATTGTTTATGTTAGCTTTTTAGCTATAAAAGGATTTTTCTGTTTTTTTAGATGAAATTCAATTGTCATATCAAAATTTGCGTTCACCTTATAAAGGAAGAGGCAATGCCGAAAATGTCTCAAAACTATGTCATGGGCGAAAGAACCAGTTGCAATGCATCTTCGTAATTGTGAAAAATCAACAGAAGATGAAAAGAAACTATATCTAACTCAAGCTAAAGTCAATACAAAACAAATACTCTTTCAATTTTGACTCTGGGAAATCATCACAAACAAAAATTCAATTAATATTGATCAATCTCATAATCAAAATATCTCACAAGAACTTAAACATGCGATTACAAATTTTCATATATAAATATTGTGTGTCATTTCATTGTGTTTGAATTGGATTGCTTCAAAGAAATATTTGCTGTAATTGATCCTGATTTGATAGATGCAATTCCTAGTTGAAAATAGCTTTCTAATAATTTATTAGATATTGAAATATAATACAATTCAACAATAACTACAGAGATATTCTCTCAAATTCAACAAATCTAACGCTTATTACAGATGGCTGGACTGATGTTTCAGGACATCACATTGTCAACTACTGTATTAAAGCGTTTAGTCAGCCTTCGGATTATACATTCAAAAATTACGAAATAGATTAACAACTGTTCGAGTGGAAAAACTCATTTCAATCTAATGTAAATCATTTAATAATTAAGCAAGAAGGTACATTTGAAAACATTTTTTGATGATGACTTAATTTTAACTGAATTTACTGAATAAAAAAGCTGGTGTTTTTAATCAACTAACCTTTATAATATAGGACGTTTTAATTAAATAAATATGAATCTTTTCATGAAAAATTTCCATGTTTTTAACGTATTTTTTCAGTTTTTTTAAAAATCTATATTACGTATATATATTCGTATATATTCGTATATTTTTTTTTGAAATATACGTATATATACGTATATATACGTATATTTGCCCAACCCTACTTATAATGAATATGATTTCAAAAAAAAAGAAAAACTTGCAACTTAAACAATATCGGCAATACAATTGCTGCTTTAAGAAAACCCAATCAAGGAGCAAAAAAAGCCCTTCCAAAGAATCCAGTAAAAGCAAAAGAAGTTGTTTCAAAATTATCTATACAATTAAAAGTCAATGCCTCAATTAAGAAAAATATCTCAAAAAAAAATGAAGTTTTTGCTATCACTGAAAAGTTTGTTCAGGAATTTTATGAAAATGACTCAATATCAAAAATGATGCCTGGAAAAAAGACGTTAATAAAATCAAAGGAGAAAAGATCAATGATGATGAATTAAAGATGAACTTCGTATGAAAGTATTAACATCAATTAATCCACCCAATTTAACACAATTAGTCTGCAATTTGCGATTGAAAATTTTATAATATTTTGTATATTTTCTAAAAATTAGAAAATTTTGCGCAACAAACACTTTTCAATAGAGTGCGCATCTTAAAAATTTAAAAGAGACGTTATGCCGTTTAATAAAAATGTACTCAATTCCACTTTAATTTTGTAAAACTAACTTTAAAATGGCAGATCTTAGATTATTTAAGTACTATTATTGGTTAAAATCATGTTATAAAAGAATTAAGTCGATTTATTCAAAGTGAGAAAAACGTTCATATATCGTTCTTTTTTAAATTAAATTTTCTCACTAATACATTTAAAAATTAACGCATACATTCACACAATTTAATTATGAACAATTCTTTGATTTTTTTTTTTTCGAGAATATTAATTTTTATTTGTTGTAACGGACAAAAATTTGTTTACATATTTGAAAATAGAATATATTTGAGCTATTGGTCAAAACAAAGACCATTTCTACAAAATTGTGAAAATTAATTATTAATATTATCGGTACGTGAGTTACTTTGAATTATTCTTGTAAATTTGTTAATTTTTCATCAAAATTTCTTGTTAGTTTTTCAATGTATTCCTTGACCAGCGGAATACCTGCGTCTTTGTGCAATCTGATGGTGTTTTCAAAGTGACTTCTGTTAAGAATCATCTTCAATGTTTTGTTTTGGGTGACTTGAAGTTTTTTCAAATGAGCGTCGGCGATACCTTTCAAAGCAGGAAGTCCGTAGGTGAAAATTGGCCTTATAGCCAGTTTATAGATGAGTAGTTTATTATTTGTATCTAATTTTGATTTTCTGCATAAAAGTGGGTATAGTATTTTTATCGCGTTGTTTGTTTTAGCAATTACATAATCGATGTGTCTGCTAAATGTGAGTCTTTTATCGATTACAATTCCGAGATATTTTAATTCATTGGCCCATTCAACAGAAGAATTGAATATCGATAATGGATGATCAGGTATTTGTCTCGAGATTCTTTTAGTTATGTAAATTGCATTTGTCTTAGAGCCATTGACATTAATCTTCCATTTTTGCATATATTCGTAGGTTTCTCTGGCGGCTTGCACAATCGATTTGTTTACTCTTATCAGAGTATTGTTTGCGGAATATTTTGCAACATCATCAGCGAATAAAGCGGATTCATATGTGTTATTTGTTGGCATGTCGTGAGTATAAATATTATAAAGTATGGGGCTCAACACTGCTCCTTGTGGTACTCCAAACTCTAGTTTGTGTGTTTGTGACAGTTCATTATTTATTGTGACTTGATAGCTTCTATTTTTCAAAAAGGAATCAATTATTTTTATGATGTTAGGGTTGAAATTAAGTTTTATCATTTTAAATATTAATCCATTGTGCCACACTCGATCAAAAGCTTTTTCAACATCTAGAGTGATTAACCCTGTTGAGAGCTTATTGTTGAGTCCATTCTTGGCATAGTCAATGACTCTTCGCAACTGGTGAATTGTTGAGAAACCAGCTCGAAAGCCATGTTGTGTGTCTGGGATTATTTTGTTAGTCACAAAAATTGTTCACTCTAGTTTGTATGATTCTCTCAAGTAGTTTACTAATTGAGCTTAGTAAACTAATTGGTCTATAGCTTGTTGGGTTATAGGGATCTTTTTGTGGCTTACCTATTGGAAACACTTTAGCATGTTTCCATTTCATAGGGAAGTAACCCAGCCTCAAACAAGCAATGAAGATGGCAAGAAGAAGCTCAAATCCTTGTTCAGGGAGATTTTTAATTAGACAGTTTTTGATGCCATCTATTCCCGGAGCTTTGTTGTTTGGGAGCCTTTTGACTGCTTCCTTCAGTTCGTCAATTGTTGGAATCTGAAGTGAGTCAGATGCATCAGTGTTTGTGTTATTGCTTAAATAATTTGTAACTGTCATGTTAATCGTGTAATCATAAACACTTGGTACTTTATATAATGGGTTGGCATGGTTCTTTTTTAATGTTTCTGCTATTAAGTTAGCTTTTTCCACATTAGTTGTTGCCAGACCAACTGTTGTCTTTAGTGGAGGAATGATTTTGTTTCCATTTTTAAGCATACGCGCTGTTTTCCATAGAGACTGATTACTCGGTATTATGTTTTGTAGTTTGTGTCCCCAATTTGTATTACGGATCTCGCTTATCTCATGTTTGATTCTTTTTTCCATTTTATTGATTTCTGTTTTGAGTGAGGGCAGTCTATTACGTCACCAAGTACATTTTAGTGTGTTTTTCTGTTTAATTAGACTAATAAGTGAATCTGGGAGATTAAGTTTGTATTGGTTGCGGTAAATTTTTGGTATTGCAGTATCTCTAGCTTGGATGATCAATGAAGTGAGTTTTGTGACTTGCACTCATAGAAAAAAAGTAATATTAGATATTAAATTTGTATGGAAAAATTAAATACCCGGTATTTAGCTGAGAACTTAAAACCATAGTATTAAAATTTTAATACCGAAATCATAAGTTCGATCTCGCTCAGAACTTAACCTCCAAATATTAAAAATTAAATATTTAATATTAAAATTTTAAAAACTGTGGTGCTAAAAAATAACTACTCAAATATTAAAATTTTAAAATATTTCGATCCAAAAAACCTAAAAAAATAATGCAGCTTAAATACCAGTATTTGATTTCATTTTAGTTTACTTTATTAATTAATGATTTATTTGATAATTTCTTTTTAAAACAAAAGTTTTATAACACTTAAAATTTATTTAAATTTTTGCACTGTTTTGATTATAAAGACCAGCTGTTCTTATTTTCTTCTTAGCACTGAGATCTTTGGATTCATTCATTACCTATAATGATAAACAAAATCTAGCTTCAATATTGATACAGAATATTTACCTGAGTATGTGAAATCTTCAATTTTTGATGATGAAAAATGTTCAATCGTTTAACTGGATGTTTTTCAAATTTATATATTATCTGAAAGTGAATTCAAACAGATATGTCAATAAATTTATATTTTAATTACTTTAAAATTCCTTGTTCATTTATTGTTCAAGCCTTAATTGAAGAAAAATAGAAAATCTTAGACAAAAAAGTGTTAGAATGCTACATATTCAATAATTCACTGACTTACTTGTGATATTTAACTGTAAACTTAATTTACATCATTTTATTAAAGAAATTGAAGGATCATATGCAATTGAATGATCTTAGAAAAACAATTATTTCAAGTATATTACAAATAAAAACTTACCAATATAATTTTGTCACTTTTTCTTAAAAATTCTTGATTTTTAAAACAAATCTTCACTATTTTTAATACTGTTATTTTTCGTATTCACTTTTATGCAGTTTTATCACTGCAAAACACACAAATGAACACTTTAAAAAAAATAAAACTTTAATTGCTCTTATTTGTTTAAATAAGAGAGCAAAAATATAAATTAACATTCAGATATTTAAAGTTGTTTCTATAATATTAGAAATTTAACACTTTTGTGTTTAAAATTTAATATTTTGTATTGAATATTTACTTTTTGATCGTTTTTCCAAACATTTAAAATTTTAATACCATAATAATAAAATTTTAACATCAAAAAATTAATTTTAATACTGAATATTTATTTTTTAGCACTTTTTGTTTAAATTGTAAAACTTTTTGTCAAAATTCAAACATTTGGTATTAAATTTTGTTCAGACAAAATTTTAATACCAAAATATTAATTTTTTTTCTATGAGTGTGTAAATCAATGTCATCGGTGGTCTCGACAGCTTGATTATTTAATTCACTTAAAGCTTCTGACAGTGTCTTTCTGTATTTGTGCCAATTTGCGTTGCTATAGTCAAGAGTTTGTCTTTTTTCAATACCATGTGCTGAATTTTGCAATTTGATGTTAAATGTAACCGCAGTGTGATCGCTCATCAATTCATTACATATCGAGGGATTAATGTCGTATGGGTTATTTGACAGCACGAGATCGATCGTAGATGCTCTTTTGTTGGTGTCAGTTGGATAGTGTGTATGTTCCTGTGGATAGTCAATATTGAAATATTTAGAGCAGTACTCACTGTATAGTATTGTTCCAGCTCTATTAGCTATGCAGCAATTCCAGTATCGATGCTTTGAATTGAGATCGCCACAGAAGAAGGAATTCTCTCTTGATTGCATCATTATTTGAATATCATTCGCAAATTTATTATTTATGTCGCTGTTTGTCGATCCGCCAGGAAGATAAACGCTGAAGATATTGACATTTGTGCCATTTGTTAAAGGTATAGTGATACCAACATTTTCAATTATTTCTGTTTGCAGAATAGGAAGGATTTGGTGTTTTAGATTCTTTCGGACAAGAATAGCGACACCACCTTTGTTTTGTTCAGCTCTATCTAGACGGTATATAACATATTCTGGATCATGTGCAAGTTTTACATTATTTTTGAGAAAGGTCTCATTGAGACAGATTACATGAATAAAATTTTTATTTGCATACAAATAAAGTTCGTGGATTTTGTTTTGGATTCCATTGCAGTTCCAATATAGGACTCGAATGGTATTGATTGAATTATTCATCATTTGCGATATGTTTAAGGGCTATGTCCATGAGTATCATGACTTGTTGGGATTTAGTCTTGGCTTGGGCCAGTTGAGTGGTCATCTCTAGGAAGATATTCAATAATTCGCTTCTTCTCTGAGCAGAAAACAAACTGTCATCGACCAAATCAGCATTTGATTCCTTAGGCGGAATGTCCTGGATCGGTGGTGCAGCCTTTGTTGTTCGCTCGAAGGATTTTTGCGGTAGTCTTGGAAAATTGAAGTCATTCAGCTCGGGCGCTGGTTGAAAAGTTCTATTTTCAGTATTATATCTTCCAGAATTTCTTGATTTTGGTGTAGGTTTGTTTATTTGTTTTTTAGAGTTTATAAACTCTCTTCTTTTGTTGCAGTCTTTAGAGCTAGCTGCATGATTCAGCCCACAGAGTACACATCTCAATGCAGAATTTTCAATTCTCTTTATTATAACTTTTCCAGTTTCGTTCTTAATGAGAGGGCAATCGCCCGATTTATGGTTCGAGGCGCATCTGACGCATCGTGATGTGGCTGAACAATTATTACTGCCGTGTCCATATCTTTGGCAATTTCGGCACTGTGTAGGACCCTTGGAAGGGTTCTTGTAGTGTTCCCATTTCACTCGAATACATGAGACAATTCTGTGTTTCTCTATCAAATCATTAAGTCTGATTTTATCTTTTTTCATGAAGTAAACCAGATAAACTGCATGCCCATCGTATTTCTTGTTTTTGATCTGCATTTTCTTAACCATCGCAGGAGTTAATTGTGCTTGGGTAATTGCAGTTGTGACTGTTTCAATATCTGCGTCAGGTAACCCATGTAACACCATTTTCGTCATCTGTTCATCTCTTAATTGGTGAGTGTAATATTGAAGTTCATTTGCAATTAGCAGTTCACGAACTTCTTTAAAGGTGCTGATTGTCTTAGTGAAAAGTCTAATACCTTCTGATGTTAATTTCATTTCATAGTCAGTCTTGTTTATATGTTTGAAAATATTGTCAACTTGCTGGATTGTTGCACCGATGAGGTTAATTGGTGGAGGTTTTTGTGTATTAGGATTGCTCGTTTTATATCCTTTCGTCAAAATTTTTTCAATAGGTTGGCCATCATCGTCTGTGTTTAAGGATGCGTAGGTATTGTGAATAGGAATTGCAAATTGTGTGGTTTTTTGTTTTTTAAAATCTTGTGCTGGATGCACATTGTCGAATTCCATATCGGTCGTCATTTTGAGTTAAACTCGAACAGCACGAAGCTATAACTTCTACCTTCAACACTTGTGCTATTTATTGTTATTTAACACTCTCTTAATTAATTAAATTAAGTCGTTTTACTGTTTAAAATTAATAATTATTTCACTTTATTAAAATTTATAACTCTTGCATTCAACGGGGCAAGCAACCTCTAACAATTCTTTGAAAAAAAGATCACTGTGAGTTGTTAATAATTTGGTAAATTAAAGGATAATAAAAAATTAACTGGCTACTTGCATAATTCAAAAATAAATTTTATAGCTGTACAATAAGGAGATCGTGACAAAGAGAAACGTGTTTAAAATTATTCGTACTCGTGTAAAGAACATTTTTAATTTAGTTTGACTTTTGCTTTCATTTCATTTAGATCTGTTGAATTTTAAAATGTTTAAAAAAATATTATTTGTTCTTATTTTTGTGATTTTAAAATTTATTGAATCAAAAAGATTTCAAATTGTTGGTGGATCATCAACTTTAATTGCACAATTTCCATTTTTAGGAGTTTATTATAGCAATAATAATTTCGTTTGCGCATGCTCGCTTGTTTCACATTCTTATGCCATATCAGCTGCTCATTGTACTTTTTATTATCCTTGGCAAATTACTATACGATTTGGTTCATCTTATAGAGATCGGGAAGGTGTGATGGTTAATGTTACAAATTACATTCAACATCCAAATTTTGACATCACTAACTATAATAACGATATTTCAATATTAAATTTTTCAAAAGCTCTAAAATATTCTTCACATATTCGTCCTATAAAATTACCATTTTATGATAAAAACAATTTAAAAATTGGAACAAATGTTAAAATTGCAGGTATATTTTATTATATTAAACTTTTCGTTTTTAAGTACTACTGAAGTTAATTTTAGGATGGGGCATGATGTCTTATTATTCAAATGATCTTCCTCCTCAACAATTATATTCAACAACTGTGAAAGTTTCTGATTTCGATAGTTGTTCGACTAATTATTCAACTCAGTTTCAAGAGTTAACTGAAAACATGCTTTGTGCTTCAGCATATAATAAAGATGCTTGTCTAGGTGACAGTGTAAATTTCAAATTAAATATGAGAACTTGAAAGAAAATAATCTAAATAAAATTTATCTCATAAAATTCTAGGGCGGTCCTTTAGTTTTTAATGAAACTTTACACGGTATTATTTCATTTGGATTTGGTTGTGGTATGGAATTTTATCCTGGCATTTACACTAAGGTTCTTTAAGTTTTATAATTTTTAAATTTAATTTTTAATAAAATTTTTACTATTTTTAAGGTATCCATGTTTTTACCTTGGCTAAAAGAAAATTTACCACTATTATCAATACAGTAAAATTTAAATGAATTAAATCAGTGGGCTGGACACTTGAGCAAACAGTTTTTCACATTTTTGCAATTTTTTTCACATTTTTGCCCGTTTTTTGTCACATGTGACATGTGACATGAAATTAATTTGCAAGAAAACGTTAATTTTTTTTATTAATCTAACCAAAAAGAGGGAACTTTAATATTTTCATAAAGTAGGCGATGAAAAAATTTCATTTTCGAGGCTACTTCATGCAAATTATCAAAAAACCCATACAAATTTTTGATACTTTTTTGTTAATTTGATAATTTTTGATAGAGTTCACACCCCTTGAATTTAACAAAATAATTACATTTAACAAGCTCAACAGCGTCTTGTAATATTGATTACACGGTTTTTGAGTCAACACGCAATAGATTAATTGTATATAAAAATTTATCAATTTAAAAATACAAAATTTTACCTTTTCCTTTTTTGATAAACTCATGATTAGTTGATTTATTTAATTAAAAAGCACTGAAAAAGACTTTTAATAATTTTCTTGGTAAAAGAAAGAAGTTCTTTTCTGAAAAATTTTATTTGTTTAATAAAACTTAATATTGCATGTGACATGTTTACGTTGCATGTGACAAGAAAAAATTTTTTGCCCATTTTTGCCAAACTTTGCAAAAATCAATTTTTTTTGCCGTTTGCCCAAGTGTCCAGTCCCCTAAATTAAATTGTAAGTTGTTTTATTTATTTAAAATATTTCACTTAATCACAAATGAACATAATAAATGAAACAAGCAATATTTATAGAATTGTTTTTATTTCTTGCTACACGAACCATTCCATTTTCGCCCCAATCTGCTCCCTATTTGTTCAATGTTAAAAAATCATCTATTTCTTATTATAAAAAAAATTGAAAAAAAAATTACCCAACTATTCTTCACCTTAAATAAATGTATCACATTACTAAATATTTAAACAAGGAATTATACAAAATTTCAAATTCTCACCAGCCAATAGTCACCATAAAGTGAATCAGTTCCATAGCCAACAAGAACAACTGCATGATTTACAGAAGTGCATGTATTGTCTGCCGTTTTATCGTCCAAAACTCCACTACTATAAAGCTGAAAATAATGAGTAGCATCGACAGCAACACCAACTGAGCCTTCATTTGCGACAAGTGCCTGCAATGCTGTCTCATTCCCGTTTAAATCATTCTCAATGACATCAGTAATTCCAAGAGAAATTGTAGGCATAAAAAGCGATGACAAACACGCTGGAGTCTGAGCTGCTTTATAAGGATATGATTGAACTGATGGTGCATTATTTCCACCACCAAGATACTTAAGAAAAAGTGCATTTGTTTGTAAATAACCTAAAAATAATCAAAATTTATTAATAAAAAAAAACTTTTAAAAATTTTACCCCATTTCACCAAGAGCAATTGTTGGCCATCCACTGAAGTAATTAAAAAAATTTGTGATAATTTATCAATTTAAAAAAATAAATTTTACCCATTACAAGCCATATCTTTTATGTCACAATCCATTAAATATTGTGGTGATAATGAAGTATTGTATGAATTATCTTTTATCATTAATTTACTTTCAATAACACTCATCGATGCAAATGCCCAGCAACTTGAAAAAACCTTTTTTAAAATAAAACCTTTCATTTTTTAATATTAAATTTTACTTACGAGCCACATTGACCTTGATCTAAAATAGGCAACGTATAACGCGTATTGTTGAGCGTTGCTGGTGTTGACTTTGAAGAGTCTAAACTAAATGATTTTCTTGATTTTTCAGTTCCTCTTATTGTTCTTACTGTTTTAAGCATAGAGAAGAAATTGAAAGGATTAAAATTTGTTGTTGCTAATTTTCTTTTTGCTCCACAACGTTCAAGTATGAATTCTTCTACACTGTGAGCTGCAAACTTGTTCAATTGAAGTTTAAAGGTGTTGAGAATATTTTCATTATGAGCAAAGACTTTAATTTTATTGGCTTCAAAAATTTCTCTTTTTATACTATCAAGAGTGAAATTTTTAAATAAAATATTATTATTAATCTTCCAGTGGTCAAATGTGTCTGTAAGAAGTTGTGATGGGAGAACAAAAAATGTTAATGAAATTAAAATAATTTTCATCTTTAAGAAAGTATTTAAGCCTTTAAAATAAAGTTTTAAACTAAAGTTCTTTTATATTTTTTGAGTTTTTTAAATTTTGAATTTACATTCAAAAAATTAATATTCATGAGTAAATGTTTTTGTTTGATAAACTTGTAAAGTATTTATAATTTTTAGCGCATTTTTGGAACAACAATGCAGCTTATAGTTTCACTTTGATCAGCTGTTCGGCTGAGGGATAAGATCTCGAAAACTACAATAGCTAGAGACTTCCGGTTTGTTATGTTTGATTTGTGCTATCGAGTTATTGGCGGCAATCCTTATTAGAATGTTGATATTTAATGCATTAGTTAGGAAATTACAAATTTAAATTTCCAAATTGAAAAATGTAAATAAAGCGAAGTTGGCTGCGAAAAAGATTACAGCGCTACCAACGTCAAATATTGAAAATTCAAACATTTTGAATATTACTCAACCGTTATTTTCAAATCAACAAGATTTATTATAAGAAGATTCTGCAAATTTAATATCAATAAGGACGCTCGCCGTACTTTCATTAATCAAAATTTTATAAATATGATTTTCACAATATTTTTATTTATTTCGATCAAATTATTTTAAAGCGTGAATCTGTTTCTCAAATGAATCTAATAATTCTGAAATTTGTTAATATACACTGATCTAGGCACAAAAATGCGCTAAAGTGTCCTCCTGCTACCACACGGACACTTTCCATGTCATTTAAATTCACAAGAAAAGTTTAGTTTAAATGAATTCATTATTTTGGATTATAATAAAAATTTTTTTTCTATATTTAGAAAAATAATTTTTGTAATATTGTTTTAGAAATTCAAATTCTTTTAATGAAAGTTGTAAAATATAAATTAAAGCAAATTTTAAAAAAAATTCTGTGAAAAGGTAGGTTCTAAGAAATTCACAACTTTTTTTGTGGTTTTATCGTGATTTATTTGGCAATGAATAAATAATTTTAAATAAAGTAATAAACCTTTTCCAAGAACTAAAAAACTTTGACTGAGGTTTTTTTATTGCGCATAGATTGCATAGAAAGCAACATTAAATTGATTATTTTTATTACTTGAAATTCGAATGAAATCATCCTCTCTCCATAAATTACCCTATGATAAAGTCGAAAGAATTTTTTTTTAAAAAGTTATTTTCATAAATGATTGACAGAAATTTTTTTATTTACCCAGCTATTTTTAACAACCATTCTTGTCTTTATAACTACTTTTGCTTTTATGACCACAGAACTATTGCTTTTTAAAATTGCCTTCATTGACATTTTCAATATCAAGTTTTTGTTCTATTTCTCAAAGTTGAAGATGAAGCTTTGTTTCTTCCTCCACTAAAATTCAAATTAATTAATTTATCCTTAAAAAAAATAAATGTTTTTTTTCAGTTCTATTCTCACATCACTTTCTATTAAAAATTAAATTAATAAATCATCAAAATTTTTATGGAAAATTTAAAATACTTCAAAAGTTCTTTATAATTTAGAAACTTTATATTTACTTCATTTTATCATTGTTGTAAATGCCCAGCAACATAAGAAATTTGTAATTGAAATTAATTTATTTAAAAGACTATTAAATGAATGAAAACAATAAGAAAAGAAAATTTGAATTTACACAAAAAAGCTCTTTTTGAGCTTTCATTTTCAAGAAAAAGCTTGAATCAAAAAAATTTTCCTTAACGTTTTGGAAAAAGTCAATTTTGAAACATTTTGGAAAATGGAGAATATTAAAATTAAAGCATGGAAAAAGCATTCTAACGGATTCTTTTGAAAAATTTGTTTTTCTTTCATACATGCTTTAAAAAGATTAAACATCTTGATTCTGAATAAAATAACATTCTTCATGTACTAAACATTTAAACCTATTTTATCTTAATAAATATCTTGATACACGTTTTTAAATATCAGTCAAATTAAAAAAAAAGTAACAATTATTGAATAAGTTAATAACAAATTTAATCATCAATCATTATTAAAATCAAGACAAGTAAATAAATGTTTATGCTAAAAATAAACACTTGTATCGTAACAAAAATATGATTAAAATTCTTCCATGTTTGTAACCAAAAATACCATTGAGTAAATTGTAAGCATATCACAGCAAAGGAAAAATATTTTATATGATAGACATTGCAAAGCATTGCGCAGAGTAGAATTCACCATACCGATAACAGAGGAGAAAATGAAAATCACTCAATACCGATAAAAACAGACAATGTTGTTTCAGTATATTTTCGACTCTCGTCAAAAGCAGTTTGGAAAATTCGCTCCAGAAAATAATAAAAAAAGACGTTATTCATCAAAAACCGGTTGATAAGATTATTTTATTAAAATAATAAAAAGATTTTTTATATTATATGAGCAGTAAAAGTGTTTAAAGATTAAAAAATTTTTGAGTGCAGGTCAATGAAATTAGTGGAGTGTAAATCAAAAAGAGTTGTAATCATTACTTATATGAATATTGATAAAAAAAATATTGTAGTAGTAAAAGATAAAACTGTAGAGGCGTAAACAAATCATCACGTGAAGTGATAATTTTCTCACTCTACTACTCATTTTAGCGCTTTACTAATAGCGCTCAACGTACTTATTGAAACAGCAGCTTGTTGATTTCGCTGCAAATATTCTCTACAAGGTGAGTTTACTATGTTATGCACTAATATATAAAATATACATACTTAATAGAAAAGAATAAAACATTTTTAAATTTGAATTTTGAAAATTCGTTAAAAGTTGAATTCTCAAGAATAATAAAAATAAATAGAAAAGTCACTATTCGAATGATAAAGTATTTATTTTTCTAAAACTAAATACAAACATAAATTATAAATCGTACCGATTTTTTATTCGAAAATAATGAAAGCAGAAAAAATTTGCATAATTTTCAAATCAACAGCCGCTAACGTCGGAAGTTATGAAAGAAGCTATTAAATGTTTATATGCTAAAGTATCTTTATGACCTACTTTATGCTCACAAGAATAGATGAGGATTGAATATATGTAAGAAAAAGGAAATAAAAAACTTATTTTCGTTCATATTTATTCATCTTAATCCAAATGGTATATAAAATGAACTAAAGTTTTCCGATTTTGTGTAGTGGCTATTATTGCGTATTGATTTTTTTCTTGCATTAAAAATACTTTGTTTTAGCGCGAATTCAATTAATTGAGTCCTGTAAATATTAGAAGACGAGTTTGACAAATAGAAATAGACAAATAATAAAAAAAAAACATGGCAAACATTGTTGTACGAAAGTTTTCTTTTTTATTGCTATCTCGCACGTTTACTTGATCCCGCGAGAATGATGAGTTTAACAAAGAAGCAAATAAATTGAGAAAAAATATTTACTAAAAAATGTGAGAAACTCAGAATTCTATAGCAGCCACGAGATTGTGACGTCAACATTGCAAATTGGTTTTGTCATTTGTGTCAAATTAACGATTTATCAGATGATGGTGATAATTCTCTTCCGTTTTTCTTCGTATTGAAAGTTTTTTCTATAAAAGATATTTATAAACTACTTGAAATAATTTTCGCCTTTAATTTCAAATGAACTATCGATGGATATCAGATGATGTAAATAAAAAATGTGTCATGACATGCTTCATTTTAAAAAATTTTTCACCTCAATCTAGTGTCATCCGCGAGCAGTCATGTTGAAAAGAGAAAACTGAAAAAAAAACATATTCACGTTGAATTTGAATGTGATTGGATGACAGAAATAACAAAAACTTGTTGAAGCATTTCAATGAGTAAAAATATCCTCACATTAATAAATTAATCCTTATTCGATTCTTTATGCAACCTTAAATAAACCTTCTATATAACTCAGAGTTCGAAATCGTTTTACAAATAACTAAATATCAACTAAAATTTAATCGATTAGACTTTTATTTTTAATCGAATAAGTTTTAGTTGATTTTTGGTTATTTACAACTAAAATATCAAACGATTCCGGACTCTGATATAACTTAAAGTCTTTTATTTTTTTTCTTACAAAAAATTTCCTAAAAATCACTTTCAGCCTAATCTTATAAGACTCGTCAACACATTTTATAAAGAAATAATCTTCATTTCATTTTCACAGTTGATCATTTTTCTTCTCTTAGAATTCTGTTATTTTACCATTTTTGAATTAATTTATATTGAGACCACCCAATAAGAATACACTGAAAAAGAGTAACTGCAATGACGTAAATGAATTTAGCGGAAAATTTGAATAGTATCGTGATTCAATATGATGCTGAATATTGAAACTTGAGTATGAATTACATTTGCTAATATATATCAATATTGTTGATGATATAATTAATACTAAACATATGACATGTTAATTGGATATTTGCACGTGTGTTAAAAGATTATATAGCAACAACGTTAAGAGAGAAAATATTTTGTGTGTTGACTTTAAAGTTTTCTCATAATGATCATAGAACAGAGACAAAACTTTTTCTATTTTCTACGTTTAAGCCAATGAACTTGTTCCATGTGATTATAATTATTAATTAATTATAATTATTTTATTTTCGTAGTTATGATATAATAAAAAGAATTTACAACTCATGTGAATTAATTTACGAAAGTATTAATTTAATAAAATTCAACCCTCTAGAGCAGAAATAATTGACGTCATTTTTAATTTTATCTTGTTTTAATACTTAATCTTTTCATAAAAAATTTTCTTTCTTAAAATGAAACTCGTAAAAAATTTAAAACAAATTAAAAAAAAACTATAATTACATAAAAAATGAATAAAGTACCTTCAATTAAATCTCATTCTAAAATAAGATGAATTGACATTTGAAACCCTTTCAATAATCGGTCAAAAACAACACAAGAGAAGTTAAGACGCAACAGAAAAATTTCCTTTCTTCTGTTTAGCATTTTATCGTGGGTGTGCTTATTCGTAATTGTTGCATTCCCCAGACATTTGAAAGTCTAAAATATTTTCTTATCAAAATTGCCTTGAATGAAAAACTTTCGCTTAACATTAATGGGAAAAAATCATTGTGTACACACAATTATAAACTTTTATGTTTTTATAGAAATGGCTAAATATTGAGACAATAGAGGCTTTTAAGATACGAAACCCACATCATATTTTATTCTTATTTTTCTTGATGCTAGTAAAATCTTATTATGCTGCAAGCTCAAGCTCAATATTTTACTTAAAGGTTAATGTCGAATTTCGATGCCTTCTTGAATGAATGTTATAAAAGAAGAAAGAAATTTTTAATTTGTAAAGATTGTCAGATTTTTGAAAGCTGACTGAGTTTGAACAAGCGTGAAATTAAAGTTCAGAATGATAAATCAGAATTTCACTCATGAGGTTTTTATGTTTTACGTCATAAAAGAAAAAAATATATCAATCTCGACGCGGATTGTCGGACGATTAGAGCGCATTTTTGCCTAACAGATCAGTGTTTAGTAACAAAATTTCTCCAGTTTTTAGTACTATTTTCTTAACTATAAGTCGTTTTTTTAAAAAAAAAAATTTCTGACATGTTTTCTCGACGTTTCATGACATTTTAAGACTTTTTTGGGAAAAATTTTTTTGGTCCATGTGATGGACATGCATGTGGTGGACCACCCTTGGGTCAACACTTACCCAAAAAAACTCTTTTGATGGCTTACCTACACGTCACCTTTCTAACTAGCTATCAACCACCTCTCCACGACTTACCGTTGCCGAGTTATGACTGACCCAGCCAGCCAGCCAGCCATCGTGAGCCTAATAGCGTATTTTTTTGCAAAAATGTGCCAAAGATAAGATGCAGGTCCGAAAGCTCTTTTTAATATTCATTATATTATGTACACCATGGGAATATTTTATTTTTCTTATGTTCATTTAATTTTAAAGAACTTTTTATTAAATTTTATACTTCAGTTAATGTAAATATTAAAACATAGGGGAAAAAGGTATGTCATTTTCTGATTTTTCAAAACATTGAAACATTCTTACAATAAATTTATCATTGATAATCTTGCCTAGATTTAAGATAAACCAAAAAAATCTCTTTATTGAAACTGTGTCAGTTTGCGATTAATACTCTACATAATGTACGCGTAATTTTTCTCATAGTATTATCAAATAAACCCAACATAAGACAAAAAAGTAAGAAAGAAAACAATCGTTCTAATTCATCTAGAACAAACAATATTAAGCAGAGGAATAGTAAGCTCTGACTTAACGTTATCGCTTTTATTTTTTATGTACATTCTTCTCACATACGAGCTTTTTCTATTTTTGGAATTGAAACTACACAGTGGAAAACTTGAGAGTACATAGTACATAATAAAACAAAGCTCTTGCCTCGTTGAATTCATTCATTCCTTCTTCACACATCTTTTTATTATCTTTCACTGAGAGTAGAATCGAAAGAATTGGAGCAAATGTATTCAATATCTGTACGTTAAGAAGATGCCTAAAAAATACAAGTCAATGACCTAACAAACCTACTATTTATACAGATCTTTGTCATGTATAAGGAAATTAAAATTCGCGACATGGCATTCTTTTTACGCTACTTGAATTTAAAATTCCCATTTGGTTGAGACTTTATGATATGTCAAATTTATGACGCTCATTTTTTAGCGTTAATGAGAATTTATATGTTTATTGTTTGCCGTTATTTTATTGTGTGATTTATTTACATCCGATTTATTCTCTCATTTTTATGACTCATCTTAAGTCTTTTTATGAGTTTTTCCATGTTTTTCATGAACTCTTGATTTTCCTAAATGAGAAGAAACCTGTGACCAAGTACCCGTGTTGCAGATCGGTGTACTTAAGCGCATTTTTGGTGCCTAAATCAGAGTTTATACCAATTACAGAAATATTAGATGCGTTTGTAAAACAGATTCATGTGATAAGATATACTGGTTAAAGTAATTTTCAAATGTATAGGAAATTTCATTTGTAATATTTGTGAGAATTCGAATGAAATAATTGAAATTTAAGTTGTAGGAAATAGCAGTCAATTAGGAATTTAGCAGCTATTTTTTGTTTTGTTTACATTTTCATATAGAAATATATTTTATGAAAACTCGAGTAATGTAATTGCTGCTAATAATCCTAATCTATTAAAATTCTCGAAATTGTCTTTATAAACTTCGGTGATTTGAAAAATAACGGTAAAATTCAAAAATACGCGAAGTTGGCTACGCTCAGCTGAAAAATTTTTTTGATGGCAGTCAACTTCGCGAAAAAAATTTTGTTTACAAATTTTCAAAATGGAAAATTAATTCATAATTTCCCAAGTTATATGACTAGTGACAGAAATATAAATAAGCGTCGCGCCACTAACATTTTAGCACAAATCTAACGCAAAAAACCGGAAGTCGCTAGCTATCATAGTTTTCGAGATCTCAGAGGGACGGGAGCAGCCAGCCAGCCAAAGTGAATGTATAAGCTGCATTGTTGTTCCAAAACGCTAAAAATTATTTTACGTGAAAAAAATTCATCTTATTAATTATTCACGTTAGAGAAAAGTTGAAAACGTGCCATTCAGAATAAAATGGATGAATAACCTGCTATCTTTCTATAGATGTGTATCAACTATTAAACAATGGAAAATTCACTTGAGAATTTAAATTTATTCATAATTCACATCTACAATAACTTGAATCGGACAGCAGTAACTAGGCTAATAATAATCAGTAATGTAGGTTGATGTGAAAAGTTACCTATGTATCTATGAACAATGTGAGCATAGAAATGAAATACTTTCTTAGAATTCTTGAAATAATATACTTTTATTCAATGAATAAAGTTGTCATAGTAAGGGCTATCATCAATGACAATTCATGTCATAAAAATGCTAAAAAAAGTTTTACTTAGAGATTTTGATACTTAATGAAACATAAGTTATAATTTTCAATTTATGAACTTGAAATAAACAAAGTTATGGTATATTAAAATGACATGGAAAATGTACGTGTGTAGTAGGGGGACACTTAAGCGCATTTTTGTGCCTAGATCAGTGTATGTTAACAAATTACAGAATTATTAGATTCGTTTGAGAAACAGATTCACACTTTAAAATAAATTTAAAATATAGGAGAAATCATATTATAAAATTTTGATGTAATCGTTTTCGCGCCAAAAAATTTGTTTACAAATTTTCAATGTGGAAATTTTATTTCGTAATTTCCTAATTAATACAATCAGTGACGACATTCTAATAATGTTCCTTTCCAATAAATCGATAGCACAAATCAAACACAACAAACCGGAAGTCTCTAGCTATTAAAGTTTTAGAGATCTCATTACTCAGCCGTGAGCCGTGATCAAGCCGATCAAAGTGAAACTATAAGCTGCATTGTTGTTTCAAAAATGCGCTAAAAAGAAGAAACAAACTTTCTTATTTACTTACACAATTTAATATATAAATCCTACTATGATAAGTTAACAAATCTCGGCACATTTTATTTCGGCACGCTTTCTTTTTAAAAGCTGTCATTTGAATGAATTTCTCAAAAAAGCTTTTTTCTAATTATATTCTGCCTACGCAATTTTTGACATCAGACATGAGTTCATAATGCTTTCTAATTATGCATTCATTTCATTTTTAAATATCAGAATAACAACATTTACAATTTATGATATGAATGGCGTTTCTGAATATAACATATAACGTGATACTTTTACCAAAAATCAAATGAATCTTCCACATGTCACGACATTTCACACGATGTATTTTTATGGTAATGCATACATGACATTAAGACAACTTTTTGCAAAAATATTCATAATTTTTTTTTCTTATTAGAAAAGTTTTCATATCAATAATGACACACGTGTTTTTTGAGTCAAATTACTGTCTGATCATTTGTGAATATTTGAAAAAGAAGATAAGCAACACGTAAAATGTTTTTTTAGCGCATTTTCTGCAAAAAATACGCTATTAGGCTCACGATGGCTGGCTGGCTGGGTCAGTCATAACTCGGCAACGGTAAGTCGTGGAGAGGTGGTTGATAGCTTGTTAGAAAGGTCTTGACGTGTAGGTAAGCCATCAAAAGAGTTTTTTGGGTAAGTGTTGACCCAAGGGTGGTCCACCACATGCATGTCCATCACATGGACCAAAAAAATTTTTACCAAAAAGTCTTAAAATGTCATGAAACATGTCTCATGTTGAGAAAACATGTCAGAAGTGATTTTTTAAAAAAAAATCGATTTGTTGCCAAGAAAACAGTACTAAAAATATGTGAAATTTCGTTACCAAACATACTGATCTGTTAGGCAAAAAATGCGCTCTAATCGTCCGACCATCCAAGACATCGAGATTGATATATTTTTTTCTCTTTAACGGATATGAATATTGAAATATCTGAAGAAGAGCATACTTGTATTCCCTTCATACCCTTATTTTTGTTTTGCCGCTCACTCACTTGTCTCTCTTGTTTGTCAATATTTGAGTAGTTCTTTTCTTTCATTCAAATCGATTTTATCTATTCTGTAAGTTAATTCATTTACTTTTTCATCATTATCGGTACTACTTATATTCTCTTTTAAGACAATTAAATATGGCTAACGAACAAATTCCAACATCTTCAAAATCTCGAGAAATCAAAGTTAAAAAGTTTAAAAAAATTCCTATTTTTGTTGTTGAAAATCATAATGACATTTTGGAGTTGGTGTTGCCAGCACTTGCTAATAACTATTTACCATTTCAAAATAATTTATTAATTCATTTCGACTCTCATCCTGACTGCTGTATAAATCGTCAAATGCCTGCTGAAACAATATTTAGTCGAACTGCTTTGCTTGAAAATTTAAGCATTGAAAATTGGATTATTCCTTTGTTATATGGAGGACATTTTGAGGAAATTGCTTGGGTAAGACCACCCTTTGCTCATCAAATTCCAGATGGTTCATATAAATTTTTTGTTGGTAATGACCATAAGAATAGAATTGGAGTAAGCTCAAATTTAGATTATTTTTTAAGTGATGGCAGTTATATAAATGAGACTGAATTGAAAAACAAGAAAGAAGTCAAATTAATTGTCACAGAAATTCATGACTCGTTTAATGAAATTGTTAAAGAGAAAACTTTCATTCTTGACATTGATCTCGATTATTTTAGCACTCATAATCCATTTTTGAACATTTATCCGAAAGCACAAACCTATGAGAAATTGAAGGAAATTTATAAAATGGACAAAAATTATGATGTGAATGATCCATCTAGTCTTACTAAATTCGTCAACGAAAGAAACAAACAACTGAATTTTTTTGATACAATTTTCCAACATATGGCGCAGCATGGAAGTCTCGAAAAATACAAGTTCAACGATGATGCCAGTTTGAGAGAGAAATTTGAGCGTACCAAAGAACTTATTGATTGTCTATGTCATCATTATTCAATTTACGATATTGATTGGTTTATAGTGAACGATGCTGGATGCACTGTAGATGATGAGTTACATCAGCTACCTCATTATGAATCATCAGAAGAAGAAATCAAAGAAATGATGACAAAATTCGAAAATTTCCTAAGGAGTCTGAAAAGATACCCAGAAATAATAACGATTTCTCGTTCAAGTCATGATGATTATTGTCCATCAAATCAAGTTGAAATGATCCAGACTTCTGTAATTAAAGCACTTCAAAATGTGTTTGCAGAAGAATTAAAAGATCAGCCAACATTCTGGTACAAAAATTCATCAAATATATCTGCATTGGAATTAGTTGAACCACGAATCAAACAAATTTGTCATGCTCACAACTGTCCTAAATAAAAAAATTATTTCGAAAATTTTATTATTAAAATTTTTTTCTCTTTTATTTATTTTAAACTCTAAAAATGTTTTCACAATTGTTTTCGCTCATCATCAGTTATTTATTTTCTCTTTTAATAAAAACAGCATTTTCATCATCATCTTAAAAAATAGAATTTTAAAAAATTAAAATTTTTGCATTTTTTTTGCTGCTCTCACTTTCTTAAGTATTTGATTTGATTCACATTTTATGATTTAAAGTGGAATTAAAATTATTAAATTTTTATTTTGCTGTTGATTTGTTTAAATTCTATTTCATCTCTAGCAAAAAAATAATTGTAATTTTTCATTCATATATTCCCATTATCACTCAATTTTATCTTTTCATTCTCTTTCTTTTTTGAGCATATATTCAATCTAATAGTTATTTATTGTATGTTAAAAGCATTCTTAATGAAAAAAATATAAAAATTTGTATGATATCTATAAAAAGAAATTTAATTATAATAAAATGTGTTGTAATAAAAACTGTTTCAAAATAGAGATTATGTTATGGAAATTTTATTCTTTCTTCAATATATATCTTTGATTGCTAAGGCAAAAATTCTGTTCATTTTTCCATAACTTAAATAGAGAACAAAACAAAACTCTTTTATACAATATAGATGGATAGATTTAAAGAAAACAATTGCTTTCGATTCATAATTTTGGTAATTTCAAAATGAGTAAAGAAGTCACAAACCGATTTGTTAAAAAAGAGTATCACATGATGGGAGAAAATTATTCATCAATTTGAATCATGAAAATGTTTATTTTGTTCTTGTTACGAATGGTATCGTTCAAGAATGTCGGTTTTTTTTCTCTTACTTCATTCTTTATCATCACAAATAGAAATCGAAATGTACCTCAAAATCAATCCCTAAAAATTAATATTTATAATCAAATAGATTAGATTGTAAAAATATTTTTTCTCTGTATGTGATATATAAACAAACAAGAAAATTGATTTTCTTTCTGTTACTTTTGGCTCAAAAGTAAGTAAACAAATTCAATGAATTTAAAAAAATTATCAGATTGCCACCATGTGAAAAAAGGAAGATGCCATAAGGAAAAGGTACCAATAATCATAAAAGAGACATTTTTTTGTTTTGTAAAGAGCCCATGGCTATTAAAATCCTGTTACCACGCTAATAATAGCTAAAAATTTGTGCAACCTTAAATGCCTCTCACTTACTTTCACTCTGAATTTTCTTCCATGTATCGCCTAATGCTTTTGCAAAATGATCATCAACAGACATTGGATCGTTGGCATCACTGTGTTCAGTTATTATCACTTGCTTTTGTTGTAACAAGGACAGAGTCGTTGGCGGCAACTGTGGTTGCTGTATTGGTAGTTGTAATGGTGTACTGACTGGAACTTGAATTGGCAGTTGCTGGGTTTCTTGTTTCACATTTAACATTGCTTGAGCTTGGTGATGTTGATGAATTTGATGTTTCTTATGATGCTTGAGTTTAAGTATATTTTGTTGTTGCGCTTGCAAAGCGGCAGCATGTTGCTGCTGTAGAATGAGTTGCTCCTCGAGCATTCGTTGCTTTTGCTCTTGTTCCAATTGCTTATTTCGCAAAATGAGATCATAATCGGTGCCGAGTGAACGTCGAAAGTGCTCATCGATAAATGGATCACAAGTTGATGATGGATCTAAAATTTCTGTCATTAAGTACAAAAAAGTAAATTTTTTGGTAAACTTACCACCTGGCGAGTTAGAGTCTTTACCATCTTTAAATGATGGTGCTCGACGAATTACGCTTGGACGGATCGAATCGCTATCAGAATCATGCTTACTTGTTATTCGCATATCCAATGGACTGTCATCATCATGAACGTTAATTTCTTCATCCTGATCATCTTGTTCCATCGGTTCTGGTCTATCATTCAACGAAGACAATGATGAAGATTTGTTATTATTATTGGAATATGTCGACGATGCTGTTTGATTTATGGGTATGATTGATATACTAGAATTCGGTGGTACTGAATTTAATATGGCATTTTGTTGTAATTGTTGTTGCTGCTGTTGTTGCAGTTTTAGTTGTGTCAAGCGTTTTTTTGCTGGCAATTTGCTCAACTCTATAGCTGCATTAATACAAAAATTGTGTTTAAATATTCATGCGAATATCAAATGTGAGAATTTTACCATCATGCTCTTGAACATTTAATGCGGCTTGAGAAAGCAATTCTAGTGCAGAATTATTAATTTCCATAGTAAAAATTTTGTATGATCTTTGTTGTTGCTAAATTGTGTGTGATTCACAATTTCTTTTTATTCAAAAACTTCTTTCACTTCACAAACTCACAATAAGATATATTTTAGTCACTCAGATAAATCCTATTAATTGACTTTGTCATTGAGCAATGCACTTAGAGCATTTTTATATTGAGAAAGTTGTGTAAATTGATGGGTAATTGAGAAGAAATAAAATTAAAATGGTTTTTTCACTCTTATGCACACTGAACGATAAGAGCAGGGTTGAGTTTTTTATTCAGCATTGCTAAAATACGACTTTGAATGAGTTTCAACGTACGCTGAAATGTGATAAATTGAAGATATTCATAAATGTATAAAAGGAAAAAATAAAACATGAATAAAAATTTTCGAAAAAATGTTATTTAATAAATTTATCATAATCTCATGCTAAAACTTGTCATATATATAACAAATCAACTTGGTGATTTTTTCCCTCAATCCTCTATAATTTAACTGAAATTTTAAATTGAGCAAGTGAATGAGCAACTCTGTTTATAAACAATAATTTTAATTAAAAAAATAATTATCTTTGTAAATTTAAATTTAAATTATTAAGATAAAGTAATAAGGCTACATTTACAGTTTAGTGATATTAAAATATTACAGAACAATCACGGAAATGTCTAACTTATTAAAGTTTTCTGATTTTGGACCAGATTCTGGTGGTAGAGTGAAAGTAAGTAAAAAATTTAAATTCAGTTTAAAGACTTTTTGAAAAAATCTGTTCCTATATTATATTTATAGGGAGTCGTAGAAGTAAAACCAATTGTATATGGAAATGTATCGAAAGCATTTGGGGTAAAACGTGAAGGTGAGCTAAAATTGAAATTATTTCTACACCGACAAATAAAAGTTTTATTTTATTTTAGATGGACATACACATCAATGGACAGTTTATGTTAAACCATATAGTAATGAAGATATGCAAACTTATGTTAAGAAGATTCATTTTAAATTGCATGAAAGTTATGAAAATCCAAACAGAATCGTCACAAAGCCGCCATACGAAGTTAGTGAAACCGGATGGGGCGAATTTGAAGTTGTCATAAAAATTTATTTTCATGATCCGACAATTTATAAACCAGTGACATTCTATCACATTCTCAAACTTTTCCAACCTCAATCACCTGATGCAGCAACAAATGCTGACGGAACTCCTATTCCACCAATAATTGACACAAAAAAACGACTTGTCTCGGAATTTTATGATGAAATTGTATTTCATGAACCTTCACAATTAATGCAACAAATGCTCAATACTATTCAACCAGTTATTACTGCAGGAACATGGTCACATGACACTGATTGTAAGTAGACCTATTATGATAGTAAAGATTCATTAATTTTAATTTATGTAATTTCTTACAGTTGAAGACAAAAAAGTCAAATGTTTGGAACATATCCAAGAGACAAGAAAAAAAGTCAAAGACGAAATTGCTCAACTGAAAGAAAAATTACAACAGACAAGAGATAAAATTACAGAATTCAAAGAACTAATGGGTACCGAGAAAAAACCACAATGAATTGTAAAATTTAGCATATGAAATTGATTGAAATAAAGAATAAAATCATTAAATATCATGTTCATTTAGCTCAAACAAAATTCTATTTTGCTTCACAAATTGTAAAAGTTATTTAGAAAATGAGTATCGTAGAACAAAATTTTTATCTTTAAATGTGGAAATTAAATCAAATTCACAAAGAGTCGTCTTGAATCTTTTGCGAGTAAAAAAGGATAAAGCTCTCATTCGTGATATAACAGTAGATTGCTTATAGAGCGATTCACAAACTTTGTTGTTGTTGTTGTAATTTTTCTGAGAATCCAAATTTCTGTTTAATTAAAAGCTTCTCACTTTTACGAAAGCATTTAAAAGATGTATTTTCAGCTCTAATTTTATATAATGTCATTCATTTGAGTGTTGTTTTCATATTTTAGAAGATATTTCAATTTTTATCAACGTTAGTATCTTACATCGACGAAATTATTGAGTTTAAGATTCGATTTCCCTCGAAAACTACTTAATCAAACGTCATCGTTTTTATACCAAAAGATTGCATTTTGAATGAAGTTTCTTTTTGTGTATAGACATTTGCGAATTTATCTAAGAATTTGTCACAAATTAAATTTTTCTTGAAATTTTTCGTGTAAGATACTAACATATAGGCTTTTTCTGACCGGGAATGACTCCATACGAATATGAAAAAATATGAAAAATTTTTCAATTTTTTATGAAAATTTAAAACTGTCTCTACATTTTTTTGGATGAATAATCCAAAACCAAATTAAAATTTAATTCTAGTCATCTTCATTAAGTTTCTCAAGTTGTTTAAATTTTCGAAATTCGATGATAAAAATATTTTATTTTATTCCGATTAAATGTTTAATTTAATGACTTCAACTCTATGAAATAAAAATTGTAAATTAACAATAAAAAATGTCAACTCAGAATCGCTCTTTAATAAAACTTTAAAGTGAAGAATAAGTGAAACACATTTAAGAATGGGTTTTCTAAAAGAGTATTAAATTAGATTCGGGTGATTCTCCAGAAAACACGACAAATTTTTTTTCTACAAAAATTGCTTTTTAATTTTACTTTAACTTGCTGAAAATTTTTGCAATTTTCAAATGAGTTTCTCTTCAAATCATTGATCAATGCTTTTATTATTGTCTAATTAATAGTTTGTAGCGATCTGAGGAAGAATGGTTCAGTATTTAAAAAGATTTAAGCAAATCTTTTGAAAATTTAACAGGTTTTCAAAATTTGTTTACAATTATTCAGCGCTTATGTAACTCAGATTTTTGTAGAATTATTAAAATGCAATTTTCAAACTAATTAAGGGCAATTCTCTGAATAAATATTTCTACAAAAATCTCTACTTTTTTAAATTTCTCTCTTAATACTTGTTTTTACTTATATCAAATGAATTTAATACATGTAAAAGTGATACAGATAGCAATTGAGCATACTTTTAAGCTTCTAAAGACTTTAATATGTCTGAAAATTGATTTTCGAAAAACGTCTATCAGGAACAAAATTTAGAATTTGTAGAAATCGAAAACGTTTGTAGAGTTCAAAAATTTTGTTTACAAAAATATGAAATTCAATTTTTCTTTTATTTAGCTTCTTATTTTATACTCTTTTCATGGCAAAACACTATTTATAACTAAAACAAGAGAATAAAAACACAATTATAGAGATGAATGTGAAAAATAAATAATTAAATGATTTTCGAATTTTCGAACAAAAACAAGTAGAGAAAGAATTACAAAACGCCTTTTTTCCGATTTTCGCTCATTTAGAGAATTGCCCTTAAACATTTATTCTATAATAATCTATCTGCAAATCCTATATGACGGATAAAACAATTGTTTTTATTAGTTTCTGATTGCATACAGCGTTTATTTTGTTTAAAAATTTACTTTGTATGAAAATGTCCACTTGTAACTTAGATTTTTTTGCTTGTTTTTCGCAAATATTTCAGAAAAGGCTTTAAATAGAGCCAAGTAAATCAATACATATTATAGATTGAAAAAAAAACACATCTTTTAAGCGCATAATTTATGATATTAAACTAATAATGAAAGAGAAAAATCCATTTAAAGGAAAAATTTTGTTGTTGTAATTTCTGGAGAATTACTCATTTATGATGTCAAAATGAGCATGATAAAAATGCTACTAATAGTTTAAACTTTTGGCCTTTAGAACGAATTTTATAAAGATGAAAATAAATTATTGATATTTTATAAGTAATGTTTAAATATAAGATTGTTTTAAAAATATTTCCAGCGAAAACGTATATCCTATCTAAAATTTAACTTTTCTTTTAAAGCATGTTTCTCAATTTTGTTTGCTTCATAACAATTTAGAATATTTATATTTTTATGATATTAATATCTTATTAACTTCAATGCTACTGCAAAATAAAAAAAATATATGAGAGTACATTTGATTTTTGGATATAAATAGGCAATAATATGATAATAATTATTCTAAAATTTGATAATATTTTAATTTAAATTAAAACTACTGTCGTTCAATAACAATCACTGACAATCATTATTTCATATAATACCCTGAGCGAAATTGAAATAGCCCCACCTATAAAATTGGAATTTTCCTTCATGAAGAATTGAGAGTTATACAAACTTTTATACACCATTAGAAAGGTCTTTTTAAAAGACGTCTTATGCAATACCTTTCAGTTCATTTTATTTGGTATTTAAAGAAATTTTTAAAATTGTAGAAATTTTGGTGCGAAATTGAAATAGCCCCATCTAAAGAAATTCATATTCTTACTCTTTTCTACTTGATCCTTCACTAAAACATATACAAAAGTTGTTTCTTTATTTTAATACCTATATTTTAAGAGTAATATGATTGAGTTCTAATACTTCTATAAAGAATAATGAAAGATTTCCAAAAATGACATTGAAAAAAAAATGGAAAATTGCAATTTAAAGGTTTCGGAATACTACTAGAGTTGAGCTCACATAATAAATTGGCTTATTTTTAACTTTTTCTTTAGAAATATCATACTCCTATTGCATGAAATGAACTCTACAGCAAGTTATTTAATGATTTATCTTCTTCGAAATTCAAAATATTCATTTTTGTTTACACATTTTCATTCATATTTCTTTTCAGAGATTTATTCACTTAAATGTCTATTTAGCCACATAAAGATGAAGCTTTTCTACATTATATTCATTGGTCTAATAATTTATCTATTGCTGATTAGAGCTAGGCGAATTGATAAAATTGACATACGAAAATTTACGACATTTTGATTTTCGAAAGATTTTTGTAAACAATCTTTGAATCAAGAAATAGCAATATTTAGACACTTTAGAGTTGTATATGCAAGTAAATGATAAAGTAAACATTCTTTTATATACTATTATACTCGAACAACTCTAAAGTGTCTGAATATTGCTATTTCTTGATTCAAAGATTGTTTACAAAAATCTTTCGAAAATCAAAATGTCGTAAATTTTCGTATGTCAATTTTATCAATTCGCCTAGCTCTAATCAGCAATAGATTAAATTATTAGACCAATGAATATAATGTAGAAAAGCTTCATCTTTATGTGGCTAAATAGACATTTAAGTGATAAAATCTCTGAAAAGAAATATGAATGAAAATGTGTAAACAAAAATGAATATTTTGAATTTCGAAGAAGATAAATCATTAAATAACTTGCTGTAGAGTTCATTTCATGCAATAGGAGTATGATATTTCTAAAGAAAAAGTTAAAATAAGCCAATTTATTATGTGAGCTCAACTCTAGTAGTATTCCGAAACCTTTAAATTGCAATTTTCCATTTTTTTTTTCAATGTCATTTTGGAAATCTTTCATTATTCTTTATAGAAGTATTAGAACTCAATCATATTACTCTTAAAATATAGGTATTAAAATAAAGAACAAACTTTTGTATATGTTTTAGTGAAGGATCAAGTAGAAAAGAGTAAGAACATGAATTTCTTTAGATGGGGCTATTTCAATTTCGCACCAAAATTTTCAATTTTTTAAAAATTTCTTTAAATACCGAATAAAATGAACTGAAAGGTATTGCATAAGACGTCTTTTAAAAAGACCTTTCTAATGGTGTATAAAAGTTTGTATAACTCTCATTTCTTCATGAGAAAATTCCAATTTTATAGGTGGGGCTATTTCAATTTCGCTCAGGGTATACATATAATTAGATACAATCTTATTTTTCTTTTTTTAATGTCGACAATTATATTATTTCAACAAACAATGACATGATGTAAAACAATGAAAACAAAAGAGTGAATTCTTATTGCGAAAAATTGATACTAATAAGTATACATGTGAGCTTTTTTATTGCTTACATCAAAAACATTTTATAGCGGTTTCTTATTTTTCTCTCGTTTGAATTTCCTTTTTTTCTAAAGAAAAACACGTGCTATATAAAAACTCATAAAACATGTTAAGCTATAAAACATACTTTATAAAATGAGTTAAAGAGATGTATTTTTTTTGGTCTAATAAAAATTTATAAGATTGACATTCAATTTGATGATTATACAGTGACCTAGAACTTAAATTTGTAAAAAACTTTACACTTTAAAGGATAAGGTCTGAAATGAGAATAAGTCATCGTCATCAATAAAGTAACCGACTCCATTTATCAATTTGTTGATTGTCTCGAAACAAAATTTACTGCGAAATTTCTTTATAGCGCAAGACAATTCGTCTTTCTTAATGTCAGCAAAATTTCACAAATTTATTTGTCATAAAAATTAATCATCCACAAAGAAGAGAAAGAAACACGCTCTCCTCTCACCCAGGGGGGTAAACACTTGCCATTTAAAAATTTTTAATAAAAATAATTTTTTTTAAATTCAAATCTTGATGAAAACTTTAAATTCATTTTTATTTAAAATTTCATAAAAAATTATCTAAAACTTTTTAAGACAATAAATATCAGTAAAAGGACGTAAAAAGTTACTAAAAACTCGTTAAAAGTAAGAATGAATTTCAGTGAATTTTTCCCTGCTGACACCAGAATATTGCGTGTGATATCAAAAAAACTTTTTTGGATCATTTTGCGAGTTAATTCATGACAATTTTCCAGAGAAACGATATGAATATTCTACAATAATTTTATTAAGTGGATCACATTTCATGATGAAAGAATATTTTGCGTCGTTTTGTCGTGTCATTTTTTTTAATTCTTTGCCTTTTTAACTTTCGTTTTATTCAAGTAGTCTATCGAATTTATTAAACAGTTTGTCCTTGAAAATGATAAATTGATATGCGAAATATTAGAAATTTGGTGATGAAAAAGTAAAATTTTCTATTCAATTATAATTCATTGATAATATGAATTTTTTTTAAAAAAAGATGCTCTTCAATTTAAATCTTTACCTCTTAATTTGTTTATTGCATGTTAAATTTTATAATATAAATCATGAAAACATTTAAAATATTAAACTTTAATGAGGTAAATAGAAGCAATAAAGTTGTGATCATGAAATATTTAAGAATTAAAATAATAAAAATTCTTTCATTGCTTTGTTCTAAAAACTTAAGAGTACATAAATGAGTAATTTTAAAGGTTATTGTCATGTGTAAAAATAAATGGTTTGAGTGAAACATGAAGAAAAATGGTCAACTCAAATCAAAAAAAAAAATAATAAATATTAAAATGCAAGAAATATTTATCTTATACATTTATTTGAAGTACAGAAAAATGCTTTGTTGCATTAGAACATTCATTCATGATTTCAACTTATGAACTGGAAGAATCTCTATACGTGTGAACAAACTTTATGATACATTCAAATATTTTGAAAATGAGCCAACTTTTATTTGATTTTCAGCGAGAGCTAAAAATTTGTCTCGATATTTGAAAACGAAAATACTTGTGAAAAAAAAAACATATTATGTTAGATTTAATTTGTTAAAAAGAACAGGTAAGATGATAAGGTACATGTAAGTTACATTAAATATGAAACTATTACAGAACAGTAATGAAAATTACTGTACCACATTTATTGCTCCATTTGTTTCATTGAAAAAATTAAGAAAAAATAAAATAAAAGAAAAATTGGTTAATTTGAATAACATAAACGCAAACATTCATATGTAAATAAAAATTTAAGATGGATGAATAAATATCCTAAGTCTAATAAGTTTATATCTTTAAAATTCTGATATTAATGTTTATTATCAGGTAGTTTCCAAAAAAATTGTATTTTTTTGGCTCCTCATTCAGAAATGAATTACTTAATATTACTTATTCAATTCAAAAACGGTGAAAAGTACGTTATGAAAGAAAAATGCGAGCATTTAATTTTTAAAAAAAAGACAATTTTTTAGAAACTGCCCAATAACAATATTAATGTGTATACATCATAAAAAAGATTTTCTCCACAAACATTCTGACCAATACACATCAATGCACACATTTAAACACAACAGAAAATATTTTTTGATAACTTATCGTTGTGTTTTCGGATATTTTTTTCTCTGTATGCATGTGTGAAGGTCATTTATTTAAATCCTGTTCCTAATAATAAATAAAATAATAGAAGACATTAAATAAAAAAATATAAAAAATCTATTTTGTTGACGCTTCTAAACTCCTAATGAACAAGTCATGACTGTAACCAGTGCTTACAACAGTATTTTTTGAAAATGACATATTATATAGTTCACAATAAAAATAACAACAACAAATACAGATACAAATGACAAAAAAGAAAAATTTACATATGTGGATTTCTGAAATACTCGTTTGATAGGTCTCAGGTCTTAATAAATTTAAAAATACAACTTCAAATCAGTTTCATAATTCAAGTTCTATAATCAAGAGACAAATTATGTCAGCAAAGCAAGAATTTAAGGGGAATAAAATTAAAGATTTGATAAGAGAGAGTGTAAGCGGATGTTAAATATTTTTAGAATATTCTGATATTATTATAAAATAATTTCATTAGGATTATAAATTTGGAAATTATGATGTATCAGTGTGGACTAGAACAGTCACGGAAGAAATTATTGATCCAATTGAAGGTGAAATAAGTGGAGAGATACCTCGATGGATCAATGGATGTTCATTATTGCAAAATGGTCCAGGCGCATATGAAATTGGAGATGTCATGTTTAATCATGTTTTTGATGGCATGGCTCTTTTACATCGCTTTAATATTGTTGATGGAAAAGTCACATATCAAAATCGTTTTGTAAAGAGTAATGCTTATGAAGCAGTTAAGAAGGAAAATCGAATTGTTTTTGGTGAATTTGGAACTGCTCCTGATCCTGTTGGAAATATTTTCCAACGGTAAAAAATATTCATATTTCTATCATATGTATTATTGAAACATTTTTAAATTCGCATTTTTTTCTTCTTCAGTTTTCTTTCACTCTTCAAGACTAAAACAGATAGTACTACTGATAACACATTGGTAACAATTTTTCCAATTGGTAACGACTTTTATGCTTTCACTGAAACTCCTAAAATTCGTAAATTTAACACAACAACTCTTGAAACTTTAAACTTGGTCAATTTGAAAGAATACACAGGAATTGTCTATCAACCAGCTCATGCTATTGTCACAGAAGACGGAAGTCTTTACAATATCGGTACGAGTATTTCTTCAGCAGGTGCGCAATACATTCTCTATTGCATTCCAAATGTTGAAAATAAATTTGAGAATGTAAAAATTGTGTCAAAAATCACTCCAAAGCGTAAAACATATCCATCATATATGCATTCATTTGGCATCACTGAAAACTATTTCATCGTTATCGAGCAACCATTCACTATTTCAATATATGAGCTAACCAAATCACTTTTTATAAGAAAAAACTTTTTGGACGCTTTCAAATGGTTCGAAAATGAACCAACATACGTTCATTTGATTGATCGCAAAACTGGAGTTAAAATTCACACTTTTGAGACAGAAACATTTTTCTTTTTTCATACAATCAATGCTTATGAAGATAATGATCAAGTCGTGCTTGATATTATTTGTTATGAAGGTCCTGAACTTGTTAAAGGCTTGTTGCTTCAAAATATGAAACAATTACAAAAGGCAAAAGCAAAAACAAAAATGTTGACATCACGTCCATTGCGTTTTGTTTTTCCATTGAAATATTCCACAGAGAACAAAGTTGATAAAAATTTGGTTTATTTAAAAGGGACTGACGCAACAGCTTATATGCAACAGAGTGGAACTGTTATATGCTTTCCTGAGTTACTTTGTAACCATTCATTTGAATTTGGTACCGTTTATTATGATAAATATTTTGGCAAGAAATACAAATTTTTCTATGGTGTTGGAATGGATCTTTATACAGAATTTCCAGAACAGTTGATTAAAGTCAACACGGAAACAAAAGAAGTTCAAATTTGGCAAGAGGAAAATGTTTACCCTAGTGAGCCACTATTTATTCCATCGCCAAATTCAGCTTCTGAAGATGATGGCATTATTATTAGTGCATTGTTAAAGGGAAATGAAAACACAAACTTCATTGCATTTTTAATTTTGGATGGAAAAACTTTTAGGGAAATCGGAAGATGTGAATTTAAAAATTTACCATCAGCAATTACAAAAGTTTTTCATGGTTGGTTCTTAGATCAGAGAAAATAAAAATTTTTATAAACCTTTTTAAATTTATAACAGTTGCAGTAAGAGCTTTTTTATATTTTTTTTATTCACTTTAACAGAATTATTATTTAAATCACTACATATCTTAAATTTGGCATCCTATAAAATTAATAAAATCCTGGTAGTTTCACTCGATGATTTTGACGGTTGAAAATTTAAAATCAAACGTGATTTCACACCCCTTTTCGAAATGTTTCTGAATTTTTGAATGTTTCAAAATAAATTTTCGAAAAAAATGTTTGCAAAAATATCAAAATTATTAATTATTAATAGATTTTGCTGTAAAGTAATGTTTGGTTTAGTTAAATTACATTACCTTTTGCATTCAGAGCTAAATGTTGCTAGCTAAGTGTTGATATTTAAAGTTTTATCAACAATTTTCTCTCAATTCAAACGATTTCGAAAGAAAACAATTTTACACTCCTTGGCTTTTTTTTCAAAAAAGCCCCTAACGGTCGTGTGAAACTACCAGGAATAAAATAATATCTGCTAAGTTGACGTCAATAAAAAAAATTCATATCAAGTTCATTGCATTACTTTTATTACTAGGGTAAAGGCATATAACTTTGACTTATCCTGCATTCTTATTAAATCATTATTTCAACTCAAACAATACATTAAATATAATTGCTTCTAAGTTTATATTGTGTTTTAACAGAGAATTGAAGCACTTTGATGTATATTTATTAAGGTATATCCTTTTTTGATTTTCATGAAAATTTTATAAAATTTTATACAATATTATTCTTTATATTTTCACTCAAAATAATTGATTTCACGATTTACTTAAACAATTATTTCAATCAATACAGAGCACTCTCAAATAGCACGTTAACACTTTTAGTCACACATTTAATTGAGAATAAAAGAGCTAGAACTATCCAAAAATGTCGGCATATAATTTTGAGCTACTGTTTTGTAATAATCGGTTATACTTTTCTGAACCTTTTAGTCTGGGTATGGAAATAAAATATTTTTCGAAATTGAATTTTTTAAATTTTAAAAAAACGTTAAGTTGAAATTTCTTCTAAAATTTATGAATGCCTTAATACAAGATTTTTAATATCAATTTACAATTTTCTCTTCATAATTAATTTTAATTATTAAAAATCCATATTTTTATGCAAATTTTGATGCGAATTTTTCACGACGATGAGGAAGTCTGATTTGATGCGATATTTTTGAACGTCTTTCATAGAACAGTATGAGAAACTTATGAAATATTCCATCACAATGATTGATGCCAACATAATGTTATCATGCACAGCTTTAATAAATTCATTTTTCAAATCATCTGTATCAACACCACATATTTTGATAAATTGTATCCATTTTGATCTTGATTTTTCTCCTTCATTAGGTAATTTGAATAATGTATAACCTCCTGACTTAGTATTATGACAATTTGGAATCACACATAAAGACATTATTAATTAATTTTGATAAAATTTAATCTGATCATTAATTTTTACTTAAGTTTATTTTGTTTAGAAGAATTAATCTAATTTAGAAAAAACTGTCATCAAGCATTTAAAAATTCGGAATCAATTTCGACAAATTCGAAATTTTATTTCCATACCCAGCTTTTAGTAACCAACAATCCTTATAAAAATTTTTTCACAAATCTTATTTGAAATACTTGTTGAATTTAGCCGAAATCGGAAAAGCAATTTGGAAGTGATTAGAAGTATATAACTTTTAATAACAAATAGGTCAAAGTTATATTTTTAAGGGGACATTCACTGAGGCGAAGAAAATTCGCTCATTTTTTCGCGTATTCGCGCATTTTCCCTCAAAACAACAATACAAAGTAACAAGCAACCAAGCAACATTTGTGGATGAAAAATTTGAAGTTTTGTTATTACCGTCTTCCCTCGAATATATGGACCGGTCCTTGTATTCGAAATCTGAGCAAATTTCAAAATTACCGTATTTTTTTCCATACTAAATCAAAAAAAAAAAACGAGCAAATGATCCTTTTATTCGAACATAAGGACCGGTCCTTATATTCGAGGGAAGATGGTAGTTTTCTACGCATTTAATCCTTTAGAAACTTTTACTACTTAATAAATAGAAACTACTGTATGCAATTCAATGTAAAAAATTAAAAAGTTTAAATAAAATTTTCTAGTTTTGTGTTTTATAACATTTGTTTACTTTTCGCACATTCGCGTAAACTACAAATTTTCACGCTTCGCCCAATGACTGTCCCCTTGTATATGGGCAATTCTCTGAGTGAGCGAAAATCGAAAAAAAGGCGTTTTTAAATTATTTCTCTATTTGTTTTATTCGAAACTTCGAATATCATTCAAATTCGTTATTTCTCACATTAATCTCTATAATTGCGTTTTTATTCACTTGTCTTAGTTATAAAAAGGATTTTGCCATGAAAAGAGTATAAAATAAGAAGCTAAATAAAAGAAAAATTGAATTTCATGATTTTGTAAACAAAATTTTTGAACTCTACAAACGTTTTCGATTTCTATAAATTCTAAATTTTGTTCCTGATAGACGCCTATTTCTCCTCGAATACAAGTTTTTTAAATGCTTTAGAAACTAGTATAGATGATAAAGCATCATCTTTTTAACTTCAAAAACTATTTTTTGAGTGACTACAGTGAGTAATAAAGCTAATTTTGCAAAAATGTGTGAAAAAATAAAAATTTTGTTCCTGATAGACGTTTTTCGAAAATCTATTTTCAAACAAATTAAAGTCTTTAGAAGCCTAAAAGTATGCTCAATCGCTATCTGTATCAGTTTTACATCTATTAAATTCATCTGATATAAGTAAAAACAAGTAATAAGAGAGAAATTTAAAAAAGTAGAGATTTTTGTAGAAATATTTATTCAGAGAATTGCCTTTAGGTCAAAGTTATATTTCATTAGGTCAAAGCTGTATGCCGACATATTCGTGCAAATTGTAACGAAACTGTTTATTGCTTCCTCTAAATAATTTTACAGTGCGAAAGAGTGAGCTTTATTACATCTATTAGTGAGAATTCGAAAGTGTTAAATGAAATAATTAAAGAGTTATTAAAGTTTGTTTCGAAAATTTTGTCGAAATTGGTTAAAGTTATATGCCTCTTCCCTATTATAAATAGTGAAAAAAATCTTTGAGCTCGTAAAGAGCAACGAAGAGGATGAAGAAACAATTTATCAAGTAAACTACTTTAAACAGAACAAAGAATCTGATGAAAACTCATTCAATCTTATAAAATTTTCATCTTAAATAAGGTAATTAAAGAAAATTGATTTAGATTTTCGCAACATTAAAGAACTGCTGCTTCATGTCTACACGTACGTCAAATAAAATTAATGAATATTCAATTAGGAGCAGAGTTGAAGAAGTAGCTACCTACATTGCCTACTTTTCATATAAAAATCTACTTTCTACTTTTATTTTATATGAAAAGTAGATCTACTTTTCCAACTATGATTAGGAGCCATGCTCGTGCCGAAATGTTAAATGACCATAGCAATGGTTCTTTTTTCTTGACTTATTCAAGCATCTGGTTGGTATTAGCACACAAGAAAATGATAAAGAAAAAATAATAATCGTAAAAGAGAATTCTCGCTAGCGCCATTTTAAACCATTAACTCCACAAATATTCATTCGTCTCTTATTTTTTGGTGAATATTATTTTACTTTCATTGCTTAATATTCATCAATCATGATCAACACAAATTTGAAATTCCCTTTCATAATGAGAGTTTTTTGTGTTGATAAAGAATTGATCAAATATTATTAGAAAATGACATAATGATGTAATTAAAGTGACACTCGCGCGAGCATTCACAAAATCACCTTGAAGTATCATAAAAGAGGGACATTACATAATCAAAATCAAATGAAAAATGCTAAATCTAATGAATAAACGATTGAAAAAAAATAAAAAGAGAAGTTGATTAAGTGTGTAATAAAAAGCTTCCTAGAGAGCTATTAATGCTAACTCGTAAATCAAGCTGTCTATGAGACGAATGAGCCCAACTAAAAGTCATGATAGTTGTTTATGATAATGAAATATTAAACATCTGGAAAGTTTTATCTGTAACATGTCTGCCCTTAAGCTTAAATGATTTTTCAACAGGTTTATGTCATTAGTGATTTATTTTGGCACGAATTGAACATTCCATCAACAAGTGGCTGAGATTCTTGTCTTCTTCACACCACTTTTTGGTGTGTGTATAGAATATTTTTGCAGAAATCAGTAAAAGAGCAAAATTCCTGAATACATGATGAGGACCATTAAAGAGGTAGAAAGAGAATTCTATTATTTATCATGGAATGTTTTTTTTCTTCTTTCGTCTGGCGCCAATTTTTAGCGCATTTTTGGAACAACAATGCAGCTTATAAATTCACTTTTAATGGCTGTTCGGCTGTCCTTCTGAGATCTCGAAAAGTATAATAACTAGAGACATCCGGTTTTTTACCTAGGATTTGTGCTAAAAAATTATTGGCGGCAAATTGGTTTTAAAAGCTCTAACTAGTTACACTATTTAGGAAATCACGAATTAATTTTTCATATTGAAAATTGTAAACAAAATTTTTTGGCGCGCATTTTTCGTTAAGGGCAATATTCTGAGTAAGCGAAAATCGAAAAAATGCGTTTTGTAATTCCTTCCCTACTTGTTTTTACTCGAAAATTTCATTTCATTTAATTCCTTATTTCTCACAATAATCGCTATAAATGCATAATTACCAAAATGTAAAATTGTTTTAGTTATAAACTGTATTTTACAATGTAAAGAGAGTAGAATAAGAAGTTAATTTGCAGTAAAATAGATTTTCAATTACTTTGTAAACAAAAATTTTCGAAATCTCCAAACGTTTTCAGTTTCTACAAATTCTAATGTAGTGTTCAATACAGTTTATTGAATCATGTTCCTAATATTGTTTTCTAATGACTATACTTGCGTTTTTACCATTATTTCTTGTCGAAAATGCCAATTGATATTTTTCCATACAAAAATATTTTTGTTTATCTCACGAAATTTATCACTTTTTCACTACTTTTCTGTCACTCAAATGAACTGATTTAAAAACTCTTTTTGATGATTGTAATGAAGAGAAGAAACTGAAAGCAGAGGAAAGAAAATTGAAAGCAGAAGAGAAAAAGAAAATTGCTACAGAAAAAACTCAACATAAAATTGCTAAGGAAAAAAAGAAACCAGTGAACAAGTACCCGTTTAGCAGATCGGGGTACTTAAGCGCATTTTTGGTGCCCAGATCAGTGTTTGTTACAAATTACAAATGGATCGAGTTAATTTTCATTGTATGAGAAATTAGTCCGTAAAGTCTCGATATATAGCACCATTGCGAGTCAAATTTAATTTTTGTAAAACACTTTTAGTTTCAAATGATATAATGTAAATTTAAATTGTGGTGAAAATCAATCATTTAGCAGAAATTCTTTATTTTGTTTTAATTGTTTATATGGAAATATAATTCATGAAAACTCGAGTTATGTAACTGTTACGAGCTATTCTTAATCGTTTGACTTACCGATTTCTTTGTAAAATATTATTTTTGATTGATTGTAAAATAACGGTCGAGTCGAATTCAAATTACATGTGTTGCGTGACAAAATTTTATAAACAAATTTTCAAAATGGAAATTTAATTCGCAATTTCCTAACTTATATGACTAGTGACAGAAATATAAATAAGCGTCACCACACTAACTTTTTAGCACAAATCTAACACAAAAAACCGTAAGTCGCTAGCTATTATAGTTTTCGAGATCTCAGAAGGACAGCCGAACAGCCGAACAAAGTGAATGTATAAGCTGCATTGTTGTTCCAAAAATGCGCTAAAAATAGCAAATTTCCACAGAATATGTTAACTAATTATTAATAAGAAATGATTTATTAGGTAAAAACCTATTTCGTATTTCATTTTGACGAAGCTAGTAATTTTCAAAGCAATTCAGTTAAATTATTTGTTTTTTGTTAAAATAAACAAAACAATTTTTCATATGGCCACTCAAGGTTCCACGATGTTTTGATTATTTGCCATTAAATGGCAGGATATAAAGTAAAATTGAGAAGTGTATATGAAATTACAAGTTTTGATTGACTTATTATTTCAAACAGAAGTAAAATCGCACAAATAATAAAGAAGTTATTGAAGTTTTAAGTAAAAAAAATTGAAAAACTGTCCACTCAAGATTCCTTTACCCTAATTCATTAAAAAAATTTTTACACTGAAACACAAACAATTTGTATAAAGGTATTTTTTATGAGCGAAGGTGAATTGTGTTTTAAATTATTAAGCAAGTTGATAAACAAATAACAACAAATTTGCATTAGCTTAAAATGCAATAAAAACCAAAGACGAATTCGTCCTTGAACCGGAACTTTTCTACCAAAACAAAATGAGTAAGAGATAAAAAGAAAGAAAAATTGAAAAGCGTATAAAAAATAAACATAAAATGACGATATACATAAGTAAACTGGTTGTTGGAATTTTTCAACTCTCGGCTCGCTAGCTAGCAGACACATAAAAAAATTCCAACGTGATCATCGATATTCGGTCTTTTATATATTACAAAAAGTGAGAGAAAGAGCAAATTGTTTGATTTCGATACTTTATTTTGCTTATCGAAAATTTATGCAAACGAGGCCGAGATCTTTCTCTCAGATAATCGCTAGTATGTGTAAATTTGTTTTTGTTTGGTATCGTGACTGCAATAAATAAATTTTATTTCGTTCACCAAGAGAATCTTAATTTTTTGCTTGCAACATTGTAACGTCGATGCCATTAAAATATAAAATGTTAAGAGTTGATAAATGGCATTAGAGACAATCTGCAATTCGCCTTTAGCGGTAGGTGTTTACCAAAACTCATCCGGTCTTTTTAAATGTCAACGAACTCAAATGCTGTTTGTTACAATCGTAAGATTCTGTTTTTGTTTAAAATTTTTTCTATGATAACAAAGAGTATATAAATTTTTACTTGAAAGATGTGATTTGAATGTATTTTTGTTCTCTTTGTCATGTTTTTCTCCTGAACTATTACTGGTCAATTTCAATGTCAAATAAGTCAGAAACAGTAATACTATAAAATAAGAACTTGCAATTGCATATTTATAAAAATTAAGTGAAAGAAAGAAAAAAAACTTGTTTTGTCTACATTGTGAAAATGTTTTTTTTTATGATACGATATGATAGTATATTAGTTCTATACACGAAATTGTATAATGCAATAATTTTATTTTTGATTTAGTAAAGATTTTTTAATTTGAGTTTTCTAAAAATACCTACTTGATTTTAATTATTTATTAAATTACTATCTTCGCCTTGATTGCAAAAGATAATGCAATATTTGTATATAATGCCGGATATTAATAATTTACGCAATATTCACAATAAAAATTAACAATAAATTTCTCATTTATTATTTGACACTGCCTGTATCACCTCGAAAAATTGATGGCCAATCGATGCGATTAACCTGCAAAATTTAATGAACTTATTCGCTCGATGTTTTGAATAAATTAAAAGTAGGTAAAATAAACAACGATTAAGTATTTTGCATTTGTATGCATTTTTACTTAAAGTAGTAGCTGTTGACAGTTGTGTTTCGTTTTGAGAAGGTATATAAAATGAAGATTTACTTAAAAACACAATTGCTGTTAAAAAGACGGTTAAAAAGAGAATATTGAGAGAGAATGAGAGACAAATGCATATATGTGTGCTTATAACTGTGAATGTATATAAATGCGATGATCAAACTGACGGGAGCACGTTTACTCATGATATAATATTCATGTGTGCGAGTAAGAGAGAAGGCAGAGATTGTGAGCAAGAAGTCTAACTCTTCAAATAGTGAAATTATTGTGATCGACGATCGAGCTCAAACATCTGCACTATACATGCATAATAAATATCATCATTTTTCTTTTGTATGAACACGTTACGTTGAGATAAGACATATTTTACATTATTTGTATTAAATATAAATATATATGAAAACATTTATTTGACGTAGCAACAACAACAACAATTCTTTCAATTTCTTCTCTCTTGAAGCCACAAATGTCTCACAATATTCGCTTATATTGATCAGTATAATTTTCTTTCTGTAAGCGGTCACAAATGGATTTTTTTATCCCGTTTCGAAACATTTTTTCTCTGTCGCTGGTGTCATTTATATATTTTTTTGTGTTGAATGAAATCTAATCAGGAAAAAAAGCAAGAGAAAAATTTGAAATAAAAACATTTATTGATTAAAAAGAAACAAACCTTTAGCAAAAGTCTAATCTGTGTAATAATTTTGTGTGTATATTAGACGTTAAAAAGAATACATAATTTTATATAAAAAATACTGAATGAAACAAAGATTCTGTTTTTGTTCGCGTTGTCAATCAACCGCACCAGAGAAAACTGTGTACAATTAATTATTACTTTTCAGACATAAAGTACGTATATATTTTAATCTGAGTGTTCTTTTTTGGCTCATTCAAGCCATTAGCTGTGACTTCCAGTAACGAATGACAGTGTTACAAAAAAATATTTTTATGATGCTGGTAAACTTTCGTAATTTGCGAGAGATATTCTTCTTTATTACATTGTCCCACATTAACTCTTTCTCTCTTATACTTTTTTGGAACACACTTCTATGAGTCACTAAATTACTCTCGCATATAAAAACTAATTTTAGAAAAGGAAAAAAAACTTTTTACATTTTTCTCAATTAAATTGTGTAGAAGAAAAATCGAATCTTTTCTCGCTCTTGTTTCGCTTTTATAAACAAATCTAGGTGATTTGAATTTCAAATTATTTGAAAATGCAAACTAGCAGAAAAACTGCATACAACCAATCAAGAAGAAAGAAATTAAAAAATACTTTTGTATCGAATAGTTCCAATGTATTTTGCAATGTCTGTTATTGCTGTAGTCTTGACTTTCAAAGTGAACACACATGTGAGTGGAATAAAACAAAAGAGAAGAATACGCGTTGTATGTAATGAGTTTCATGAAATGTAGTTTGATGCTATGCAAACTAAAATTATAGTCTTTGTCGTCTATCTTACTGCATAGTGCATAAGAATGCTCTCAAAGTCAACATGAGAAGAGCAAAAAGCGGACGAGAGAATGTTGTATTGTGTTGCTGATGTTTGATTTCTAAGAATATGTCTATAGAGGCGGGCAAATATTTTTTGTAAATATACATTATGTTTAGACAGCAGTGCAATTTTCTTCGTTGTTTTTGATTTCTTATATAAAGTCTATGAAAATGTAAGTTTAAAAAAATAAATATTATTTAAAAGGAGTAAGAGTTTATTTGAAAAATTTGTCAATTCAGGCTAATATTTTAAAATTCAAAAAATATTGAATAACTATGATAGGTTTTGGAAATGTTTATTTTTTTAAAAGTTTGTTCATAGAAACATAGCACAATAAAAAATAATATAATGAAATTAATTTTTTCCGACAAAAAAAAATGAATATGAAAAGTTCTTTTAAAAAAACACTTGCTTAAACACATTTTAAAAATACACGTTCTTACTGAATATATTGTACTGAAAAAATCAATTAAATCATAAAAATTTCGATTGAAACTTTGTTGCAATACAATTTGACATTTTCAGAAATGATTAATTTCCTTTTTGTGTTTGCGGTCACAAATTCTGTAAAATTCCAATTTATACAAACACAAAATGATTATTGAAAATGTATAAAAATGATTATATCATCTGTGAATGAGTTAAACTAAAATGAGCAATATTAAAATGACAATTGTATTTTTTATTCATTAAATTCCATTGGAGGGAAGAAGAGAATTGTTTCCAAAAAACTCTCGAAAAACATTTGTTATAAGTAAAAACCTTTTTTTAATAAATACAAATAAAACACACATGAAGCAAAATAAAAGTTAAAATTTCTTGATAGTATGGCTTTTTATACTATACGCGATTCAATAAATTAAAAAATTTACTCATTCAACCCTAGTTGCCCAAATCTATTTACCACATTGAAAAAATCACAGTTAAACAAAGTTTTTTTGGTATTCATAAATTCCAAAAAAATTGTCTTTTCTCATTATCTGACTTCACAATGCACAACTACATTTACAAGATTTCAGTATGAGTTTTGTCACGTTTTATCGTACCTAATTAGCAACTGAAAGGAAAATTTCCAAAACACAAACAAAAATAGTGTGATAAACTACAGATGTGTTGGAGTGAATGATTGATTTTTACGTAATTTGTGCACACAACACAAATAATGCGGGTGAAAATTGAGGTGAAAAAAATTATTTTATTGTGTGTAGGGCTTCTGAAAAACGGCATTTTTAAAAAACGGCCGTTTGTCGTTTTTTGACTCAAAAAACGGCCATTCCGTGCCGTTTTCCGTTTCTTAAAATAAATTTTCTATATAAAAAAATTAAAATGAGTTTAGAATCAGTTTTTTTAATCAGTTTACTTAAATCTGCTTAAATAACAATTTAATAATTTTACAATGTTTTATTTCATGAAAATTAGAATGATATATTTATCCAATAATCTTTTCCTTCTTATTCTTTCCGTAATGAAATTTTAAAAATACTAATACATTTAGAGATGCAAAAATTTTCAATCATTGAATTTGCATTGAGTTCATTAAAAGTTTCAATTAAAATATGTTTTGTTTCTATAATTGGTTGAAGAAGATCAGGAACAGAGTTCCATCGTGTTTTGACATCCAATTTGAGTTCAATTTCCTTGTTATATTTAAAAATGACTTTGCTTTGAAAGATGTGATTCCTGACAGAAGATAATTTGATGAATTTAACTATTTTACGTGCTTGCTTTAAAACATCATGATAATGGATTTCCTCAATTATTTCATTTTTTAAAAATTCTAAATCTGATACGTTGTCAAAATCATCGACATCATAAATTAAAATGTCATCGAAATCACCTTCTTCTTGAGCACTATCTAATTTGTTATAAAATGTATCAGTAATCGCCAAATGAATAGCGTGATTAAAGCAAAATTGTCCAATCACATCAAAAACTCGTATGTATTTTTTATTTACGGCAGCACCAACTTGAGCAGAGGCAAAATCACGTTTAAAGTCTATTCCAAAAGAAATCAAATGCTCTTTAACTGCATCAACCATTTTTTCGGCATCACATGAACCAAAGATTCGAACTAATCCTGTTTTCTAAGTTTTTTCTTTGGAAACTATCGTTCACATTTATACCTAAAAAACGACGTCTATGAATAGTTGTATATTCACCTATACTAAGACTAAATTTTGCATGATTTTTAATTAGTATACTTATTTCTTCCTTCATTATTTCTCTTTTTTTATTATAGTCTGCAATCAACAGTTTTATAACGTCTGATTCATTTGCTGGTAATTTAAAGCCATCGCGCTGTATAGATTTGCGAATATTATTATTTATTTTTATTGCTCGAATTGAAATTCCATCCGTGGCAAGATCAGAAACTATTTCCTTTAAAGATGTTTTTTGAAAAAAGTCTGTAATGGTTTTAATTTTCTTAGGTGCTACTTCTTCTTCTGGTTGTTTTTCCTTTTCTATTATTATTCCATGAGTTTTCAAATGAGTTTTAAAAGTTGAAACTGAAAATTTTACACATTTGATAACTTTTCCACATCGATTACAAATTCCTTCTATATCCTTTGTTAAAGGATTTTTGCGTTTGGACGCGTAGTCCCATACAGTAGCCATATCTGAAAAATGAGGAAAATATAAAATAAACGATATAAAATTTTTTTAATACTCACTGTATATTTTTAATTAAGACTAAAAAATTTACTAAATTCACTTAAAAATTTATTAGTCACATGATTTTTTTTGACAGTTACAAAAACGGAAAACGGGCCTCAAAAGACAGCCGTTTTCCGTTAACGGCTTCAGAAACCACAATTTTTGGGTAAAATATAATGAAGATTCCTAGCTTTTGAAAAGTATAAGTATAATATTGAAAAAATAATTTGACATTCTACTTTTTGCTGCTCAGTTGTTGCTTCATGTGTATTTGGAGTCGTAATTCGTAATTTATACATGTGCCTTAAGCAGATAAAATAGTGCAGTGAATATAAAATATTGTAAATAAGATTGTTGATATTAGCACTGAGATAAATCATGATTTTTTATCATATTACTTCATTGTAATATGAAATTGCACGGGTTTTTTGTAAGAAATAGTCTTATGCAATTTTAATTAAAACTCATCATTTTACCTTATATGGTTAAGAACCGCATATATTTGAAATACTTTTTGCTATTTTTCTTAAACACTTATTTAAATTTGCTCATTATATTTTGTATGCAAGTCTTTTAAAAACATTATGAGCACTTTCAGAATAAAATGTTTTAATGAAATTGCAATTCATGTACCGAGAAATATTCATTTAAAATTAAAATTGCAACGATATGTTTTAAAACACTCTAAAAAGAGTGAGCGTGCAACTAAAGGGTCATTTTGAGTTTTGTCTTTGGTTGCTTTTTTGCAAGAGAATACACAAGAGGGAGATTAGAATAAAACGAGAAAAATGAATAACCACAAGAAATTCTAAATTATTGTTATGTGTATTAACATTCTATTGAGAAGTAAGACAGTTTAGAATTTTTAAAAAAAATTAACCAGTGATGCAAATAAACAGCTTGAGTTGAATAAACGTTTTAAATTTAATATGTAACTGCATAAAAAAATATTTAAAAAAGTCATTTAGCACACGACCTTCAAAGTACCAGCAGTTCTTTATGAAAATAACTTCCAATCAAGCATATAACAAAAAATTCCTCAAGTTGACAACATTAGCATGTATTGCAATCTATTCGAGCATGAAAGAATATCATGGTACAGAGAGGAGAAAAAAATAAATGAAAAAGCATCACAATGGGAGATCATTGTACGATGTAATAACAATATATGAATTTATTAATGCAGAATTTCTTACAATGTTGTCCGTTTGCTACATAAAAAATGTTGAATTATTGCATATCGTCTCAACACAATACACTCTCATGTATGCATTCATTTACCAGGCACTTAAGTGAAAATCGAACCATTGAAGAGGGAATAATTCAAGGTCATCGTTTAATATTATCTATATGTGAAATGTATTGCACCTTTTCTGTTGTTTACATTCATCGCATTGTAAAAGTTACCAATTGAATGTATAAACAAAAATTTGTTGCTGTATTTATTTCACTTTTTCAGATTTACTATCACAGTAGTAGCTCCATTAGCTAATATTTTGTGCAGAGTTGTTATAGGCGAAAATACAGGCGGCCTGTCAAAAAGGCCAGGCAAACAGGCGACAGGCGAAAAATCAAATCTGTGGTTTTTTGGTTGTAATAATTATAAAATAGCATGGGAAAAATATTTTTTTAATTTTTTTCAAAATTTTTCGATTTTCCCTGGCCAAAAACTGTTCTTCACATGCATTTTTATCTATTTTTGTGCTTGAAAATTCAATTTTTCCAAAAAAACAGGTTTGTACAAGAATGCATGCACTTTGGCATGTGCTGCCGTCCACAAAAAGCCTTATTGGAAAAATTTTGAAAATGGTTTTAAACATCTTTAAAATGATGAGAAATGATATGTAAAAAATTGATTTTTCAGATGACAATTTACTTTTTAAATCACGACTCAAAATTTAAAGAAATTCATGAAAATTGAATTTTTGAAGAAAATTTAAATGCACTTACTTTTACACATATCATCTGAAAAATCAATTTTATTACATATTTAATCATTTCTCATCATTTTAAAGATGTTTAAAACCATTTTCAAAATTTTTCCAATAAGGCTTTTTGCGGACGGCAGCACATGCCAAAGTGCATGCATTCTTGTAGAAACCTGCTTTTTTGGAAAAATTTTGTATGTTTCGTGTAAAAATGGATCAAAACAATATTTTAAGATATTAAAATAATTTTTTCGAGTTTTTTGAAATTTTTGACCTAATTAAATATCACAAATCCCATAGTGGCACTATTAATTGTGCTCTACTGACCATAATTTTGAAAGTATATACTGCATATAATATATTGTTAAAAAGGCCTTAAAATTACCTTTCTAGCAAGCTATCAACCATATTTTTGTGATAAGTTGGTGAAAAGTTATGAATTTCAAACACAAAAATAGATAAAAATGCATTTGAAGAACAGTTTTCGGGCCGGGAAAAATCGAAAAATTTTGAAAAAAATTAAAAAAATATTTTTCTCATGCTATATAATTAATGTAAACCCAATAGGGTTAGAAATTTAAAATTTTAAAAACTTTAATTTTTTTTCGCCTGTCGCCTGTAACAACTCTGATTTTGTGAACATTTTCTTCTCTCTTTTATTTTATGTTTTTGAGGATTTCACCAAAGTGAAATTTAAAAACGAGTTATTAATATCTATCATATTATATTTTAATTTGCATAAATTTTGCAGCTGCTCTTAAGCTAATCAAGATCGATTTAGATGAATTATAGCAGTGGAAATTTCGTTTTCAGGCGCCTGTTTTATCTAATCACGATTTTAAATTTTTTCTGTCTCACTCCAAAAAATCATCGTACTATAGTAAAGAAGTAATTTTGTTATCATTAGAGACAAATAAAGTTAAAAAATTAATGAAATAACGAAACATCATTAAAAATTGTTCAAATAATTATAATTGTGAGCGAATAAAATAAATTTTTATCTTTTTTCTGTGCAATTATTGGCTTACCATCTTCCCTCGAATATAAGGACCTTTCAAAATTGAATTTCGAATTGAAATTTTGAGTTTATGAAGCATTAAGCTCGTATTATCGAAAAGCTGAATAGATAGATCTCTGGTAGTTTCACACGACCATTAGGGGCTTTTTTGAAAAAAAAAGCCAAGAAGTGTAAAATTGTTTTCTTTCGAAATGCTTTGAATTGAAAAAAATTGTTGATAAAACTTTAAATATCAACACTTAGCTAATTATTAATAGCTCTGAATGCAAAAGGTAATGTAATTTAACTAAACCATACATTACTTTACAGCAAAATCTATTAATATTGGGTATTTCAAAGAAAATGAGCGCTTTTTATGTCGTCTTATACAAATATCAATTTCTCAAAAACTATTTGGCTAAATGACAAACGGTGAAAAACATAATATTTCTATGACTATTGAGCAGTTTTTAAGATACATTTGATGAGTCATTATTTTTATTAAATAATTTTAATATGACTCGTAAATTCTTGAACAAAATTGATTTTTTTGCTATGAAATTTAAAAAGCGATTTTTTCAAAATTTTTTCATTGACGAAAATTCGCTTGTGCATTGTAAATTAAGTTCCTTTTAAGTACTTTAAAGAACTGTAAGCAGAAAGTAATTATCTTAAGTAGTTAAAAAGTTATGAACGATTAAAAATTAGGACTTAAAAATGGAGACTTTTATTAAAATGCCCATATCTCGGTAATTACTCAACCGATCGAAATGATTTATACACCATTCGATCCGTCATAAAATGGACTACAAAATACAACTCAGTGGATAGTAATTCAAGTTTTCATCATTTTCCATAAAATTTTCAAAAATTCATTTGTTTACATCATGGCGAAAATGTAAACAAAGAATTTGACAATTTTCTTTCGCTCATATCTTTTCAATAACATTTTCCCTCATCCCTATTCTGTTTTAATTAACTAAACTAAGTTATAATTAAACAATTAAAGCACCAATTTGAGTTTAAAACGATTTCAACTGTCAAAATCATCGAGTGAAACTACCAGGCATTTAACGATAAATAGAAATTCTTCATTTACTTAAATTGCGACTTATTTCTCAGCTAGTTCAATTAATCATAGCTAATCAAATTGATTTGTGATCGTTGATAATGAAAAATTACTCATATTAAGATTGACAGTGACGATTTTTTAGTCACGTTTAAAAGCTCTTGACTTTCAAAGAACATCTGTAGAGAATGATGTTTTGATTGACAAAAAAACAGAACTTTTCTTGGAATTACCTGAAAGAGTGCGTGTTATACCAGTAAAAAAGTTGTATTTCGGTAATAAATTAATTCCTTAATGGACAAGATTGTCATGACAATGAAATTTTGAGAGACAAAAGACGCAAAAATATAAGCTTTTATCATTCATTTTTCAGAGAAACAAAAAGAACATTTTTTTCTAGTGAATGCCATTTAATGTGATAAATAGAAAACATTAACAGGCTGAAAATTATTAATGAAATGTGAATGACTAAAAAAACTTAAATGTAAGTTCATAAGAAATGAAATTCTCTAATTAATTTAATCAAAAATACTTTTAACATAGGAATGTTATTATTTTCTATAAGAGAGATTCAAAATTTCTCACAACTTGAGTTCATATTTCAACCTTGGTAGTTTCACTCGATGATTTTGACGGTTGAAAATTTAAAATCAAACGTGATTTCACACCCTTTTTCGAAATGTTTCTGAATTTTTGAATGTTTCAAAATAAATTTTCGAAAAAAATGTTTGCAAAAATATCAAAATTATTAATTATTAATAGATTTTGCTGTAAAGTAATGTTTGGTTTAGTTAAATTACATTACCTTTTGCATTCAGAGCTAAATGTTGCTAGCTAAATGTTGATATTTAAAGTTTTTATCAACAATTTTTTTTTCAATTCAAACGATTTCGAAAGAAAACAATTTTACACTTCTTGGCTTTTTCTTTCAAAAAAGCCCCTAACGGTCGTGTGAAACTACCAGGATTTCAACAACATTCTTCAATTACCAATCAAAACGCTTTCAATTTAACTCAAAACAACTCAACATCAAAATATCACAAATTAATTAATAAATATTGCCATTATCAATTTCTCGTAAATACGCCCGTGTCGATTGTCCCATGAACTTGTAGAACTACATCATCTTGATCTTGAAACTTGCAAGATATTTAAATAAAATATTATGATGAAAAAAATGCAACAATTTATTGAAACTGACAATAAATAAATAGCTACCGTCTTTCCTCTAATATATATAAAGCTGAATTTATAGATAATTAGAAGATCTATCTATTCAGGTTTTCGATAATACGAGCTTAATGCTTCACAAACTTGCAATTTCAATTCGAAATTCAATTTCAAAAAGTCCTTATATTCGAGGGAAGACGGTAGTCAAATAGACGTGATAAATTGGTTGTATACGCAAACAAACTTGCCGCTTCCGCATAAAGAGGATTTATAGAGAATAATGACGATGCATTAAGGATCATTTATTTAATTAAGTGCACCTAGCATCAGTTCTCGGCACAAGCCATATAGAATTGTATGTGCAGCTGCATAAACACTAACATAAAATTTAAATAAAAATATATGACATGATTGTATATAATACATTTAAAAAAATAAAAGTTTTTTATTTTTCTTAATTTCCATTTTTTTCGCGTTCTCTTCAACAAATTAACTGTTATTTATTTATATCGCATTTCTTCTCTTTAAAGAGGAGAGTTCAGTGATCTAACAAAAAAGAGCAATCCACGATTTAACTACCACTCATTAATTTACTAATGCTTTTATATCGAGAATAATGGAGTAAATGCAATAACTGAAAATATTCATACATCACACTGATATTTTTTCTTAAAAATTGTTCACTTTTTACAGTGGGCTGAAACAAAGAAAAAAATGGCAAAAACTCAAAAAACTAAGTCTTGTCTATTGCTATATATTATATATCATTAAAAAGCCTGAATTCTTAAGATTATAAATCTTCAATTAAAATTAAATTTACTTGAGTTGTTTTTGAGAACAAGCGTGTCAAAGTTGAGTCATATTTTTTTGCCGAAAATTATCTTAAATACAAAAAATTTTATAACTTTCGTTATACTTTATCAAATTCAAGTCTGATTTCTTTGATTTAAAGGTCATAAAGCCACTTTTAAACTAATTATAAATGATTGCAAAAGTATATCGTAAAAAGCATTAAACTTGATGATGAAAATTAGTCAAAAACGTTTAGTTTATTACGGTCGAAAAATTTTAATGGCCAAAAATGGCCAAAGTTAAACATAATACATAAAAAACTACAAACGAAATTCTAAAAGTCAAGACTATTATCAGCTGCAGCCGTCTGCAGCTGCAAGAGAAATTTGATTTTGAAAAATTGCAGTTTTTGAAGAAAATTTTTGTTTATTTCACAAGTTTCACTTAATTATATCGCGATTTTTATTATGATTCTTGTGATATATGTTAAAGAAATGAAGTTCTATCACTTAGTAATGAGATTATCATAAGATTCTATAGTTTTGTAGTAGAAATTAGAAAAAGTTTCAAAAAATTCAATTTCAAAACAAAAATTTTCGCCATCTTTCTGAACAAATAACAAATTCACTTAATTGCTTAATAATTCTTTTCAAAACAATAATTATTCCTAAAAAGTATAATATATTGATAAACATGAGCTAAAAAGTCAATGATATTCGGTTTTAAAAGACAAATTGAAACAAAAAATAAGTATGAAAACATTGAAAATTAATCTATTGATTGCAAAAAATCATTAAATCGTGGAAATAAAGGGCAATTCTTTGAGTAAATGAAACACGAAAAAAATGGGATTTGTAATTCTTTCTCTACTTGTTTTGTTCGAAAATTCGAATTTCACTTTAATTCCTTATTTCTTCCGATATTCTCAATAATTATTAAAGTGAACGAAATAAGAAGTAAATTTGCAGTAAAAAATGATTTTCAAGATTTTGTAAACAAACATTTGAAGTCTACAAACGCATTTTCTATTTCTACAAATTCTAAATTTTGTGCGTAAGTGACATTTTTTTCTCATATAAATTATTGTTTTTGAGCTGTAAAAAGTAGTACAGAAGATAAAGCATGATTTCTATTTGCTCTTAAACCATTTTTAAAGAAGATTCTGTGAGAAATGAAGCCAAATTTTCAAAAATATATCAGAAACAAAAACTTTTGTGCGTAAGTGACGCTTGTCGAAAATCAATTTTCTGCTAAATAAAAGACTTTAAGCTAGCGAAAATATGGTTGTGCAATATTCTTATTCATTTTACACAAGTTAAATGTATTTTCATAGAGTTTACATAAGGAATTAAAGAGAAAATTGAAAAAGGAGAGTTTTTTGTAGAATTTTTCACTCAAAGAATTGCCCTAAATAAGAAAATTCATAAATAAAGCTAACTTCTGATTGAATACAATATTTCATAACAATATAAACTTGTTGGATATCAACAATAACTGTCATTTAAATATTTGAATTTTATTTGTTATTAGGTTAAGTTCACGAATAAAGTTCACTTGCTATTCAGACGCCGGAGAGTTAAGACGTAAATTATAATTAATAAGATATTTTATTTAATCTCATCGGAGTGATTTCATTCACACTAAATTAAGTTTCCAACAAAACTGTTTCAGAGTTTTTGTTGATTTTTTCCCTGTTTCAGCCCACTGTGCTTTTGAAAAAAAATTTGATTTCACAGATTCTTTTGACTTTTATCCCAATCGTTTTAGGGCAATTCTCTGAATAAATATTTCTACAAAAATCTCTACTTTTTCAATTCTCTCTTATTACTTGTTTTTACTCATTCTATATGAGTTTAATCGATGTCAAAACGATGTTTACAGTCTTTAAACTGAGTTTAAGAACTTAGGAGTCTTTAATTTGTCTGAAAATAGATTTTTGAAAAGCGTTGCTTAGGCACAAAAATTTGTTGTTGCTTCACATTTTTGCAAAATTTCCTTTATTTCTCACTAAAATCATTCAGAATATAGTGAGAAATAAGAAATAAAAGAAATATTGAATTTTTGAACAAAAACAAGTTGAGAAAGAATTTAAAAACGCTTTTTTCGATTTCCGTTTATTCAGAGAATCGCCCATAGAGCGATTTTTAATGCACATTCTGAGAAAAAAAGTTTTGAATTGGTTGTCTTAATACGGAGAAAATTATGCTCAAACTTTGACTTTTTTTGTTTACATTTTTTCTGTCAATTTTTGGATCAAAATTCTCGCTTCTTACTTAATGAAAAATAACCACATAACTATTGAATGATAGTTTATTTAACGCTTAATCCGATTAAAATAAGCCTAAGTTCATTAAAATCCTGGTGGGCTCACTTTAGATTTTTGACAGTTGAAAATTTCAATTCAAACGAGATTTGATACCCCTTTTCGAATTTTTTTGTTTATTCGAAACTTTCGAAATACATTTTCGAAATTTGAATTTGAAAAAATATCCAGGCAAGGACACTCGAAAAAGATCCCGAAAGATCCCATGAGAATTCTAAAAGATTTCAAAAGATCCCAAAAGATTTGAAAAGATCCTAAAAGATCCTAAAAAATCGCAAATTTTTGTTTTGATAAAATTCGCATTTTTCGTTGAATTGAATGATCTAAAGTACATTGAAATAACTTTTGCTATCCCTTATTATCTTTCCCTAGTAGAATATTACAGTTTGAGGCTGTATTTTTGCTAAAATTGTAAATTTCTTTTTGTTTATGTTCGAAAAAATTTTTAGAAAAATTTCGAAAATTGTATACAAAAAAATAAAATAAAATTTTGTTGATTTTTGCTTGATTTCTCAATTGATTCTTAATTTAAATGTTTAATAAGAGTTAAAAAACACAATAATAGATGCTATTATGTAGTGAGAAGAGCAAGAAAATGTTTTAAAATGACAAAAATTTCCAAGATTGAAAGATTGGAAAGATCTCAAAAGATCCAAAAGATCCTAAAAAATCTAAAAGATTTTTCAGTGTCCTTGCCTGGAAAAATATTGAAAAAATCAAATTTACTAAGCGAAACAGAGTTGTTACAGGCGAGCTCGCCTGTTTTGTTAATATAAATTTTCCATATATTTGAAATGACAAAAACTCTTTTGTGCCTTATTCTACATATCTTCACCTTTAAAACAAGTGTCATTTGGAATTTTTTGGTGATTTAGCGGAGTTATGATTTTTTAAGTGTTCGCCTGTACGGATTTTTAATTTTCGCCTGTTTTTCTGAGAGCGAACATTTAAAAAAATAAAACTCAGCTAAAACTCAACCAAAAATTTCAAACGTCGCTTGTTTTAAAGGTGAAGATATGTAGAATTGGTACAAAAAGTTTTTGTCATTACAATATTTGTTTTCCTCAGACTTTACTATAAAGTCAAAACAGGCGAACTCGCCTGTGACAACTCTGAAGCGAAATGTAGCAAATAAAATATAATTTAGTGAAATAACAACATGTTTTACACCAAGGTTCATTTATATTAGAATAGAATGAGGATAAAAAGTTTTATATTTATAAAAATTTGTACAATTCAAATGAATTCGAAAATATTTAGTTTCACACCCCAAGATCCCTAACGGGAAAAAGATCCCTAACGGCCGTGTGTGCCCACCAGGATTAAAACAATCTTTATAAGAAAATTTGCTTCGCTATTTTCAAATTTTTAACTTTTTAAATCATTGAATTCGTTTTCCGCCGATGCTCGTCGACGATAAAAACTACTAAAATTATAGTTCTTAATTGATATTTATTTCTCTATTAGCCTCAACGTCCACATTTGCTCACATTGAGAGATATTTGCAATTGAATTTTGCAAAAAAAATACATATTTAGAGACAATTTTTCGTCATAATTCAAAACATTTGAAAAAAATCAATCGCAAATCGAATTGATATTATAATAGACAATTTATATGTCTTATAAAGCTTTCTATTCATATAAATATGTCTAAAAATAACTAAATATTAAGTAAGAAATTTTGATTTGAAAATTCAAAACAAAAATGTAAACAAAAAATATCAGTGTGTACATGTATAAGGGTGATTCCACGGAAATTACAACAACAATTTTCATTCTTAAAATCGATTTTCTCATTAATACATTATCAATTCGATAAGATAAAACACTTAAATTGTGTTATTTAACTTTTAAGCAAAATGTACTGATTATTTTTGCAATTATTATAGTATTTTCAAAATTTTTGCGAAAAACAAGCAAATTTTTAGAAATCAAATTTACACTCAAAAACACTCACTATTTCTTTTCAAAACCTCAAAAAATAAATAGATTCTATTAAAACACACAAAAGTATGGAAAATATTACCTAGTGAGAATACTTTATTTGGTTGAAAATTGAATTTTAAACTTTGTAAACTTTACCCTCTCACAAGAAGTGCTTTTAAGGGTAAATTTACTAATTTCAAAATAAAAATTACCGGTAAAAATACATGATACAAATTCATTAAATTATCAAAAAGTTACCCTTTTTATTTTGAAACATTTTGGATCGTCTTCATATGATGATACCAATGCTATTAATTTGAAATCATTATATTCTGGTTTGAAATGATGAAAATCACGAGTTATTTCATTAAAACGAAACAACCAAATTGACGTTCAGAAAAATTTTTAAAAACAAGTTGAGATAAAACTTGTAAAGAGAAAATTCAGAAAATTTTTTGTCCACCTATTCATGGAATCACCCAAAAAATAAATTTATTTTCTCACACTTTTTCATTTCAGGAAATTGTTGCTATTGTCGTTAGCAAGCTGGCGGGCTTACCAAATAATTCATCTCATCCAGTGCCCGTGTTGTGGCGGTCTCGCAGAAAAGGCGGTGAGTTCAATGTACTCTATAATAATCAAAAAAAAAACACAATTCCTGATGCTGTGCGTGACGCACTTTATTATAAATTTTTTCTTTCATTTATTGCTAAATATGAAAATACACTGAGAAAAATACAGGGGGTGGATACTTAGGCAAAAGGCGAAAAAAAACTAATTTAGGCAAAAAAAATTTTATGCCACACGCGACATAAGGGCAATTCTCTGAATAAATTTGTCTACAAAAATCTCTACTTTTTCAAATTTCTCTTTAATCACTTGTTTTGCTCATTTAAAGTGAGTTATAATGATATCAAACCAATGCGCAAAGTCTTTAAGTACAGTTTAATAAGTTAACAGATTTTTATTTATGGGCGATTTTTTTGAGTGATTGGAATTCGATTAAATGCGTTTTAGAAGCTAAAAAATAGTATGTCTCATGTAAAATTTTGTTTTATATCTTTCAATCTTATTTTAGGAGTGAGAAAACAAGTAACATAAGATAAAATTGAAAAAGCAGACTTTTTTGTAGAATTTCGTCACTCTAAGAATCGCCCTTATCTCAAATTTAATTTTCGAAAAACGTCTATCAGGAACAAAATTTTTATTTTTTCACACATTTTTGCAAAATTTAGTTTTATTACTCATTGTAGTCACTCAGAAAATAGTTTTTGTAGTCAAAAAGATGATGCTTTATCATCTATACTAGTTTCTATAGCACTTAAACTAGGGTTTCTCTAAAACGGCATTTTTAAAAAACGGCCGTTTTTCGTTTTTGAAAAAAAAATTTTTTTCTTAAAAATTTTCAAATTTTCAAACATCTTTGTCAGAGTCCGAAACCGTTTGGAATTTTAGTTGCAAATAACTTCGGCTAATTTTATTCGGTTAAAAAAAAAAACACTAACCGGTTAAATTTTAATTGATTTTTAGTTGAAAATTTTAACCGGTTAAAAATGTTCGGATTAGTTTACTTTATCCGAGCAAACAACTAAAAATCAACCAAATTTATTCCGGTTAGTGTTTTATTCTTAACCGAATAAAAGTTAGTTGAATTTTAGCAATCCCGTGAAACGGTTTCGGACTCTGATCTTTGTAGTTTTTGATCGATTTTTCTACTATAGTAATTTTTGTATTCATCTTATTTGCTGAATTTCTTTTATAAGTTTTATAAGATTTGAACTAACTATTAAACAAAATTTTCTTTAAGCATATCCCAATTTTCAGCTTTCAAGAACAATATCTTTACACGGGCTTAATTTTTACTGAATTAAGTAATTTTTGGATAAATACTAGTTAAAACAGAGGCAAATAATTGAAAATGAAAAGTTTTCAAACTTTTTAGGTGATTTGATGCTTGCAATCACTTTAATTTTCCAAAAATTTAAAAATTTTTAAAAAATATCTGACAAAATAAGAAAAAATTAGTTATAAATTCATTAGAGTTTTACATATTTTAAAATTCTAAACAATATAACTTAAAAATATTCTACAAAAAAAACGGGCCTCGAAAGACGGCCGTTTACCGTTAACGGCTTCAGAAACCCTAACTTAAAATTGAATTCGAGGAGAAAATAACGTCTATCAGAAACAAAATTTAGAATTTGTAGAAATTAAAAGCGCATGTAGAAATCAAAATTTTTAGAAAATCATGAAATTCAATTTTCTTTTATTTAGCTTCTTATTTTATACTCTTTTCATGACAAAATACTATTCATAACTAAAACATCAGAATAGAACACAAATATAGAGATTAATGTGAGAAATAAGAAATTAAATTATTTTCGAATTTTCGAACAAAAACAAATTGAGAAAGAATAACAAAACTCCTTTTTTCCGATTTTCGCTCACTCAGAGAGTTGCCTTTATTCAATTGATTTCTTGTTATTTCCCAGGTAAGACCTTTACGAATTTTTTGGATCTTTTGTGATCTTTTACATCTTTCAATCTTTGTAATTTTTTGTCATTTACTTCGGCGCCGCTAGATGGCGCACGAAGTATTTTTTGGTTTATTCACTTTTTTCCACTTTTCTCTAAATCTAGAAATTACCGTCTATGTACACCTAGTATTTTTAAGTGTCTGTTGTAATTTCCAATCGATCAAGCCAACTTTCATGAAAATTGCTCACTCCATGCCCGAGTTATATCCAAAAAACCGCGGTGGGATGTATGTGTGTCTGTGAACACGCTATAGCTCACAATTTTCAATTTTTCGTCAAAATTCTTGAATATTCATAATCTGTGGCACATTTAGACGAACTGATCAACTTTTGGTGAAAATAGTGCATATGTGTAGTGGCTAGCTTAGTGTGAAAATTGCAATTGGTTCCAATTTTCGCTGCAATCGCTTGCAACATTTTGTCCCATGTGACAATAAAAATGTTGCGCGACAGTTATAACGTCGACAAAACTTGTCTGAAGTGATTTTTAGGGCATTTTGACCCAAATGATGCATGTCCATAAAGAAAATATAATAACCGAGGCGCCGAAGCATTTTAAAAACTTGAAAAGTTTTTCTTGAGCAGCAACGCACAGCGATCTGTTGCGCTCACTGATCTGCACCGTAAACTTTAAAAGGTTTTCTTACTCGTCTCACTTCATAATAGCATCTATTGTCATATGTTTTACACTGATTAAACGTTTAGATGAAGAATCAATTGAGAAATCAAGTAAAAATCAACAAAATTTTAATTTGATTTCTTTGTTTACAAATTTCGAAATTTTTCAAAAACATTTTCGAACATAAACAAAAAGAAATTTATAATTTTAGCTAAAATACAGCCCTAAACTGTAATATTCTATTAGAAAAGGATAATAGGGGATGACAAAAGATGTTTCTATGTACACTAGATCATTCAATTCAACGAAAAATGCGAATTTTACCAAAACAAAAATTTGCGATTTTTTTAAGATCTTTTAGGATCTTTTACAATGTTTTTGAATCTTTGTGGAATCTTTCAAGATCTTTTTTCGTGTCCTTGCCTGGGTTATTTCAGCGTTCAGTGATTTACGAGATTTTGGAAAAAAATTTTGCATTTTTGTTTTGTTTACATTTTTGCTCGAAATCTTCCTTTTTTCTTCAATAAAAATTTCTTTTGTAGAAGCACCCCCTCGTTTTATAGGGTCAAATTTCAAAAACTTTATGTAGTTTGTAACTAACCAGTGAATAATTAAGTATCTACTTATTTCTTCTTTCTTTTAACTGTTGCTTATGTTAGTCATAAATTTAATTACTGAATAAGCAAAAATTAATTTTCAAGAAAATTTTTTTTGTGAAACATTGCTTGTAAACAAAAATTTTGAATATTTCGATTATTTACTGGCATATATAAGTATAAAAAACTTTTCTCTATGAGTAAATAGTCGCACTTTGTTCTGGTTATTTGCATGTATGGAGTATTTAGAAAGTTTTTGTTGAGAACACAAAGTGTTTCCTTTCTCAACAAATGACTTACGATAAGAGACAAAGAAATCAAATTATGGAAAACAACGACCTAAAAATTTCAAAAGAAAAATAGATTCGCCTGCTCAAAGAAGAAGCAGAGGAAAAGTTTTGCGTCATGGAGATTTCCATTATGAGATGAATCTATAAATAACCTACTATGCACCCCCAAGTGTGCTCGAAATAGATGTGGGAAGGACTAGTTGAATTGAAATAGATTGACAAACGAATAGAAAGTGACAATGACGATGATGATGAAATTTAATTATCATGTTGGCTAGACATTACATTAAATAGAAAATTATGTCGTATGCCTGCAATTACCAATTGCTCTTGCTTGCTTGCGATCTAGAAAAATGAATGAGCGGAATTTTTTTATCATATTGTCTCGCTCCAAATAACTCCTCGCTACTTGTGCCATTTGACGTTGGTCAGTAGCAATGAAAATGCAATCTAAAAAAGCAAATATGTTCTTTATATGAGAGAGTATCGTTCATCACATCAAGGTCGATAGCCGATAGCTATCATCATCATCTCACTTATTAGCGTGTATGCAAAAAAGAAAGAGAATGAGAAAAAAACTAGTTTATCAAGAGCAGTGGCGCTCTTTTCGCTTCTAAAAAATTAGTATAATGATGAATATTCATTATCTTTTCGTTCTACACATTTAAATGAATTTAAATATTATGAATCCCAAGAGTTTGTGAGTGAATTACGTATGGAATTTCATCGATACTGAAAAAAACACGCAGATTTTTCAATAGTCTTTAATCTCGTGATTTGCTTTTATTGGGATTTTTTTTTACTCTTCATCTCTCACTTTTCGTATATTTTATCTTGTCTTATTTTGCGTCGTAAGCATTATCATACTACGTCTCTTACAACTCTCTTTTATTATTTTGATTATAGACTTTATTAAAGAGGACTCCGGTATTTCATCAGCAGCAGCATTTTCTTTTCCTTTTCATTTAAATATGAAGCATAGAAAAAACTCTCTTTCATATTTTTTATTGAAATGCGTTTCAGACAAATTTATTATGATTTTTTCTCTCTCTCTTTCTGCTTATGTATATTCTAATTACTTCTGTTTCCATCACGAAAATTTTTAGCGCATTTTTGGAACAACAATGTAGCTTAGTCTCACATTGGCTGGCTGTTCGGCTGACTGGTGATGAGGCGCGAGATCTCGAAAACTACAATAGCTAGCGACTTCCGATTTTTTGTATTTGATTTGTGCCAAAAAGTTATTGCGGCGACGCTTAGTTATATTTCTGTCATTGTTTGTAATAATTAGGAAATTACGAATTTTAATTTTCATATTGAAATTTGTAAACAAAATTTTTTGGCGCGAAAACTTTGCAGCGCTACTAACGGCAAATATTGGAACTTCATATAATTTAAAAATTACACAACCTTTTTTTTCAATTTAAAAAAAATTATTATGAGATTCAGTAAATTGAATATCAATTAAAAACACTTTACTTTCATACATCGATTTCGATCAATTTTTTTAAGGTATGAATCTGTTTCTCAAACGAATCTAATAATTCTGTAATTTGTTAACATACACTGATCTGGGCGTTGAAAATGCGCTAAAGTAATCCATCTTATGGCGGACACTTTCGATATCATTTAATCTTATTTCCACATAATTTATTATCCTATGAATAATTAAAGTCGGCTGCTGCTCACAGATGTTCTTAAGAAATTCGAGAGAATAATACCTTGAGGCTGGACATGAACATGAAATTTTATATAAGAAAGATAATAAATGAAACTTTTTTGATCTGTTAAAAGTGGACGTGAAATATTAATTAATTTCTATGTAGAGATTATTCATCAACTTAGTGTGAAATTTGAAACTTATTTGAAAGAAATTAAAAACCAAGAATAACAGAAAGCATAATTTTTCTTAGTACATAATGACATAAATCTAAAAGATTATATTAAGAAATAAGAAAAAAAGTCTTGATTTATTATGTATTCATCTTATAGATGAAAAATTCCTATGAATTTTATAGAAAATTTTCGTAAACAATTCATTATGATATTACACTCCATTTTTGTTTATATCTGCTTATTTTTGATGCTATTTTTTTTTGTTTTTTTCTTTGCTTTAAGAAACGTTACGGATTAGAAACAAATGTACTTTACGTTTACATTTCCATTCAATGATGAGCAATAGAGAGGCTGTTTTCATTTAAGCTTTTTTCTTATTGTTATTATTTTCTCAACATATGTTTATTTGGGAGGAATATTTCGAAAACGATAAGAGAGTCTTGTGAAATGTTTGCATATTGAGTAATTATGAAATTAAAGTTATAATAATTGTTTTGATATATGGGAAATTCCACGGATGAAAGAAACTCGAAAAACGCATTTTGTAATTCTTTCTCTACTTGTTTTATTTCGAAAATTCGAATTTGATTTTAACCTTTATTTCTTATGATATTCTCAATGAGTATATGCTCAATTGTCTAAGTCGTAAAATGGATTTTTCAGTGATAAAAATAAAGAAGAAGAGCCTAATTCAAAGAGAAATTGAATTTTCAGATTTTGTAAACAAAAATTTTAAGCTCTCCAAACGTTTTCAATATCTACAAATTACAATTTTTGTGCGTAAGTAACGCTACCGTCTTCCCTCGAATATAAAGACCTTTCGAAATTGAATTTCGAATTGATATTTTGAGTTTGTGAAGCATTAAGCTCGTATTATTAAAAAGCTGTAATGTTAAATCTACTAATTATCTATAAATTCAGCTTTGATGTATATTAAAACAAATTATATAATTATTAATATTAATATTAAATCATATTTCGTAATTATTTTATCTCAAACCAACGCATTTCTAACAAGCTAACAGCTTTATTCAGTGAATTTGTAACATTTTCAGTTTTTGTTTATTTATATTTCGCCATATTGACAATCTAAATTGCTTTTAAGCGCTAACTAGTTCAGCTAGAGCTGTTCTGTGACTTGTGTTTGATTACAAATATCATGTAGATTTTAACTAGAGCTAAGAAATAAATATGATATTTCCAGAATAAAAAATAATTAAGATAAAATATGAAAATTTTGAAAATAAATGGTCGCCATGTTGAATTCCTCTGGTAAATATCAGTCAAATCTTTATCAAAACTCTAATTTTTAGTGTTAGAATAAAGGTCTTACTCTAATACTACTATACTGAAAGTTTTAATTCATATACATCAAAAGTTTCTAAAAAATTGACTAAAGATCAATCGTTTGAATGTGACTTTACTTAGGATCATGTACGTCAAAAATGCACTTTTCGAAAATTCTGAAACTTTAATCATATATTAGTAATACTTATATCTATAAACTGGCAAAATTTCAAAAAGATCGACCATTGTAGTATAAAGTTATAGAAAATTTTATTGAGTGCATCTAAACGAATGCAATTTGTTGTTGTTGTAATTGTTTACTTTTAGAAATTTTAGAAATGAACAAAAGCCTAAAGCAGTCTGGTATCAATTCAAAAATGTTATATTTAAGAACAGTAATCATCCACAGAAACCCGTTTTAAGAAAAACGTTGTAGAAATCAAGGGGTGAGAATGTCCGCCGATAGCTTAGTGGTAAGAGCATCTGACCGGAATTCAGAGGACGCGGGTTCGAATCCCGCTCGGACAAGACATGTCAAAGTGTCTCTTTTCTGCTCGGTTTCTAATAGGTTATGGGCCCAGACGGCAGTTTTGTCCGCTACAAAGCCAGCATTAAGGTGGCGGGCAGCTGTTGCGCTGGAGAAGTACCTAGCGGTACATATTAAGTTCTGTGAACACAATCAAGTTTCAAATATCCAGTATTAAGTCAAAAGTTAAGAATTAAGGTTCACAGAAGGAGTTATCGTTGAGGGGGAATGTTGAATTCTACCAGAATTAAAGTAAAGCAACGATAACTCCACTATAAGAGCAGATAAGAGTTTAAGTTGGCATTCTGCCAGACTTTGAGATGTCCGCCGATAGCTTAGTGGTAAGAGCATCTGACCGGAATTCAGAGGACGCGGGTTCGAATCCCGCTCGGACAAGACATGTCAAAGTGTCTCTTTTCTGCTCGGTTTCTAATAGAAATGAACAAAAGCCTAAAGCAGTCTGGTATCAATTCAAAAATGTTATATTTAAGAACAGTAATCATCCACAGAAACCCGTTTTAAGAAAAACGTTGTAGAAATTGAGAAAACCAAGAAAAAGTTAGTGCGTCTAAACGAATGCCGAGCACCTTACTTTTGACGATTTATCACTCAATTAACTTATTTTATTGCTTTGTAATACATTTTAGGCACTCATATCAGCTGAATTCATTGAAATTATCAATTCGAAAAATTTTGTTTTTGTTCCATATTTTGTTATTTTCTATAGAAAAATTAAGTGTCCCAAAAATAGGTCGAATATTCAAATCGGTTTTTCAACTTAATTAGGTAATTATAGCTCTTTAATTATTCATTAGCAAGTTTGTGAAACGTTTTAGTTCTTGTGAAATGTGAAGTTTAAGTACGAAAGTAACTGTTAAAAAGATTAATCAATAAAATAGAAAAAGGAAAAAAATGTGGCGGAAAAATCAACAAAGCATTTTCCTTTCCGAAAAATAAAAGAAATTGTCATTTTATCATCAAAAAGTGTGGAGTGATCGTAGAATTGAACATATACAGTGTATTCAGTGAACAAAAACGAGTCTCATAAACAATCATTTATTATGATTCATATATTCGAAGAGATTAAATTAAATATTTTAAAAATGTAAACAAAAAATGTCCCAAAAATAAGACTGCCCCAAAATTAGGTTTATTACCCTATTTCGAAGCTAAATGGCACAAGTAATTAACATTAATGTTTAATCGTAAGCAAAAATTGTTTTTGTATATCAAAAGAGTTTAAACAGAATTTGTGGTAAAAGTGGCGTTTCAATTCATTTCATTGAAATTATAATTCAATAAATCATTGCCTTAATGGAATTCGTGACCTAGAGCATGAAAGTGATGAAAAAATAAACAATCAAATATGGTTGGCATGTGGCGAGATTGCTTCTATTCCTATTGACTATAATCCGTCTTATTATTATCGTATCAATATCATTATTTCATATTTTATACTTAATAGATTGCCAAAAAAATTATGATTTTAATTAGGAAAAATGCAAATCTGAAAAATATCAACTCAAGCACGTTCTTTGTTAGAAATCTATAGAAATAAAAATAAAATAATTTCTATTGTGTAGATACTGATTGTGTCTTTCATATCTCCTTAAAATTCATTTATTATTGTATATATATGAACACGTTCTTTTTTGCAATAACTTGCTCGTGCAACCTTCAAATACATAATTGCTTGTGTTTCTTTTATTTAATCTACTCAAAAATGATTTTCTCATCAAAATTTCTCCAATATGAAATTCAATTCCATTTTGAAGAACACAAGAAAAGTATTTTTATATATCATAGAATTGCGGTTTTATTTCTGTGTAATGTACGATTTTGAAAAGTGCTTGAGTTTTCAAATATAGAAGAAAAAAAAAAATGTCTTTTATGCATACATAAATTAATAATTTTGGCAATGATTTATTCAATCTGCTAGGAGCTAAAAGTAAACAATACTCGAGTGTCTCAACCTTAGTAAAAAAGGAGCAGTAACAGTCAAGTTAAACATGAAACATAAATATTTAATACTCCCTTAGCACCATAAAATAAAAATAAAAAGAGAGAGAGAGAGGAGAATTGCTAAAACAAGACGCGACATGAGAAAAGAGCAAAAGGCAAGTAAAAGAAGAAAAGAAATTGAATTGTGATTGCGAATAGCAAAAGATGATAAATGTCTAGTATATGTATATGTATAAGATTTTAAAGAACCAGTTATCATTTGAGAGTGAATTCTCTCTTATTATTTATTTATTTACAATTCTCTACGCGAATAGATAGTCAACATTTCCAGCCAACATTCCATAAAAGATATCAATCTCCATAAAAAGATGTATCAAAAAAAATATATATATACATATATATAAAGGTGTAAAAGTATATATTCTCATGTGAGCAAAGCAGTAAAACAGCTACCGGAATTAATTTCACATATATAAAAAAGCAAAGAAATTCCGTGAGATTCATTTACACATATATATAAGTTCTATATTGGACGAAAGAAAAAGAAAAGATAATTAATTCATGACATATACACACATATATATTTGATTTCAAGCATCAAGCAAAAGAATTATAATTGATGAATGTATAGAATGGATATAAACACAATCACATGATTTCGAAAATGTATTCGTTTGTTGATATTCGAAAATACCATGCGCTCTCCGAAATTATGCCGATGTTGCTCTCTTATTTTATATTTACTCTCTCAAATATTGTATATACATACATATTCTACACACAATTCAGTTTTGAAATAAAATAGAGAAGAAAAATTATTTGCTTCGTATTCGTTTAGCAGCTGCTGTTGAGTAAGAAACAAATGAGAGAAGAGAAGAGAACGGCACACAAATGAATTTTCGAAACGAGACATAGAGAAGTGTAGTGGCAATTTGCATTCGGCGAGGAGTCAAAACACTTTTGCGCGTTGTCGTGATCAGAAGTAAAATTTTGTTTTGTTCGTTTGCGAGCGCTGCTTGCTATCGAGTTTCGCAACATTACAAACTCTTATTTTTCTTTCATTGCTAATTGACAAGAAAGAGTCAAGTGAGATATTCGCATATATATAGATCTCTTTGTGTCAATTTTTGAGAGTGAAGAAAATAAAAAAAAATTTTAAAAAATAATTTTTTTTGCTTTAAATTAACTGCATTCACATCACATACATTTATACGTTTATGTATGAAAAGAAGAAGCAGAAAAATAAAGAAAATAAAAAAAGTTCTCAATGGCAGTAACGTAATCAAGTGCTAAATGAGAGAAAGATATGAATGAAGTGATAAATTAATGAACAGTCTAGAGGCGAAGTGAAGATATTCATTCTCTTGAGCTCTATTTGGCCGGCAACTGAAATAATATTCATTAAATCACTGTTAAAAATAAATTCAGTCTTTAAATTTAAAAATAAAACTTTTTTCAAGGCACAAAGCATAAACTTGAAGGAGGAAAGTGTCACTTTTCTCATTTTCACTAAGTCGAACTGTTATATTTTTTTGTGACAAATTAAAGAAATAAGTTTTTAGTGATATAATAATTATACAAAGTAGCTGTACATAGTGTATAAAATAATTTTATACACATTTACAAACAAGAATGAGTTAAATGCAATTTTTTTATTTCTTTCATAAAAAGTAAATGGAGCGAAAAATTAAACAACAGTAAAATATATATCTGTGATTGTGTGAAACAGAAAAAAAGAAGTAAAAAGAGTGTTTGAAAGTGTATAAAAATTTATTCGTCGCCGACAACCATCCACAAGCCCTTGAGCTAATGAACCATGGTAAAGCAAGCAAATATCATATTTAACTACTATTTTAACATACACGAAAAAAATAACAAAAAATGATATTCAAAATATTTCAAATATTTGCTTTCTTGTGATATTAACAAGATGAATTGTACTCTTACACATACACTCATATCATAAAGTTTTAAAAAAATTCTCACTTTATTGTGTGAAATTTAAAAACATTTTTTTGTGCATTGACTCGAGATATAGAACGAGAATTTAATATTTAACAACGCAGAAGTTTCACCTAGACACGTAACTCATAAAAAATCTGTTGATTGGTCATAAGACTAAACAATCACTGTAAATATTGAAATTATGAGGAAACAAAAAAGAATTTATAGAACATTAATAATGAATGAACTTTTACGTTATAATTTTAAATTTATTATTTCTATTCTATTATTTCTCGATATTAATTGTCGCGATCAACAACTCACAATTCTCGTCTTTTGAGCGTTTAATGAATACACACACATGTTTTTATACTCTCACTTATTAAAAAGAGAAATAAGAAAAAAAAAAGAAAAAAATCTTTATTTTATATATTAATTTTAAAATTTTTTGTACATAATGAACGAGCGAGCGTGAGCAGTATTGAATGTGGAATTTTTTCTTATGAGCAATAGACAACAAACAGCCCAAATTAATCGAGAGTATGAGAGAAACAAGTAGAAGTAGCTTGAGAGAGAAATAAAAAAACCTGAGGCATTTTCAAACTATGCATAATTATATTAGAAAACAAATATCATTTCCTTAACCAAACAACAACTTATAGCTCGTCTTGTATGGATATCACCATGCTGTCGTCTTTGTTGCCTTATTCTTATCTCAGTCTAGAGCTTTGCCACTGACACTTATCGGCATACACACAAACACATTGACTGCTCACATATGCTTCCTATTTAACTGACTTGGGGGTCGTTCTCTATCACTGAGTGTTCTCTTTATTTATTTCTTTTAATAAAAGAAGCTGATTTTTTGCGTACACCACAGAATGATACCATATATTATTAAAACAATAATAACAAAACTGAGAGAGACGAGAGTAGTACTTTACTTTTTTTTGCTATAAGAAGTAATAGTTTGTTGTATTTGTGTGTCTACACTCACAAACGACTTGCTTGCTTATCATTTTGATAAAGTATGACGGCATATAAGAGTGTAGTAGACAATTGTATTGAAGCACATTATTATTGAGCAATAAACGGGCAAACGAATAAGTGAGAAGGAGAATGAGTGTCGTAAATAAATTATTATGAATTTTTTGCGATCATTTTAGCTGAAAGTTTGATATTTTTTGCTGACAATAGAAGAGGAAAAAAGAAAATTGACTTTTATGACTTCTTGAGAAACTATTTTACTAGATTAGTTGACATTGAATTTAATTTCTTCTAGAAACTTTATTTTTAAACATTTAAAAATTCCCCATTTTTTATCATTGTCGTCATCAAGAAAAAATCACATTTTTAATCATTACAGATAAATTCTTTTATTATTATATCAAAAAGAAAAGTTCTTGGAAACAATTTAAAAAGTGAATTTATTAAGACAGAAGAACGATTTTTTACTTTATTTTAATGTCATATAGTTTTAAGTAATTTTTGCAAAGTGTTGACCACACACATACTTTATAAATGATTATTGCCATTTGTTCTCCACTCATTCTAATCGGATTTCGTAATTTTTGAACGCCTTTCTTGCTAGTTGCCGCGATGTCGCAGCTCTCAAATAAAAAGTCAACAGGCGAGCGAGAGTCAACGTGTTTATGAGATGTAAGGCGCCATGTGATTCTTGCATACACTTCTGGCTTGTAAATTAATACGGTATATTGGGACTACAGAGCAAACGCACACATGCAGGAAGATTTCAATAGTCGTAAAAAGTGATCGCATATTATATTTCGATGAAAAAATTCTTGATTTTTGCAAAAAAAGAATGAACATTCTCGAAATTCTGGTTTGAACCGCTTGCCACAATTTCTCTTACACAGTGACAATCGTTTGCATAATTTTGTCCGCATAAAGCAGGTTCAATGATATTGTTATTTTTGCTTTCGCGTTCCCCTCTCGCCTCTGGGCACTTTCAACTTCTATAAATGCCTGTCTTTGTATATAAACACACTTTGCTCAAATAAACTAGATGAAAAAATTCTTTCTATATCTCTCTTTTTTTGATTCAATGCGACGTCACTCAATTAATTTCGCACTCACAACAGCAACAATGAAATGACTAAGAGAGAATAATAGTGCTCAGAACCGGTCTCTGTTCGACGGTTCTTCGTCTCCTTTTTTCGTATACACAGTATTTGGCCTCCAAAGGTCATTTGAAAACAGCATTATCGTAAATATTTCAATGATTATACGAAAGGTAGGAATATTTTTCTCGCAAACTTAAAAATGCGCTACAACACCGTTGAGCGATCTTCTTTTTGAATAAGAAAAGTTTAAAAGAAAGGTTGTATATCACGAATAAACATGTATATATATTTATCGTGCTCTCACCCACATTCGTTTGCCAGTTTAATTATTAAATACAACATCATCCAATTCTATTTTCATATATATTTTTGAAAATAAATAACAAAAATTTTCTTTGCTTCTTTTGACGACTCGACTCTTGAAAATCTACTGCACACAACAAAAATTAAAAAAAGAATTTTTTCATGATAAATCTTTACTTAAGAAATACACAGTGATGTGCTGAGTGTATAAAAATACAAAAAAATTTTCAAACGCATGTAGCAAAAAGTTTTCATTTTAATTTTTTTTAGCATCACCAACACATCATCATTACGAGATACAGAAAAAGTTTGAATAATTGTAAAAGAACGAATGTGTATGTTGATTGAGAATAAAATTTTATTCGCTCTAAAAAGAAAATTCTTATCTTCTGTTTTATGTTGTGCATGATGAATATATTTTAGATTACAGAAAGTTTTCTGACTGGTTGGTGATAATTGAGTGACAACTCTATCTTAATACTCAAGTGTAAATTGCTATAAACATTTGACATAGAAACAATACAAAAATGTGCTCAAACATAAAACTTAAGTAACATCCATTCAAAATTAGCACCTATAAAAAGCAGTACGAGTATAACTTTTGCCATTTAATAACTCTGCTTGTTATGTTTCACAAAAAATAGCTTTATTCTTCCAAAATTATCAATATGATAAAAATTTTCTTCCTGCTTGCCTAAATGAGATTTATCTACTCAATGCAAAATATGACAGTCGTTCATATGAAATTCAAATTTACAAATTCTTCTCTTATTATTAAGAATAAACAACAATTTTTAGCAAAAAATTGTCTACAAAACAAATTGTCTCAAGTTTCACTTATAAGAAATGAAAATTCACTTTATTGTTGAAAACAGCAGAAGATAAGGAAAAAGAAATTGAGGTAATAAAGTTTTCACTTCTTCTTTATAGTAAGACAAATTTAAGAAATAAAAAGATCTGTATGATCTGTTCCACACGAGGTGCAACTAATTAATTAGTTTAAACAATTGATTTTATTGTAGAGACATCGATTATAAAAGAATAAATTTTTTCTTATTTTCTCGATATGATGCATATTGACTACTATTATTAAAATACTATGCGACATAGACATTATTGGTTAGAATGAAAATACAAAATCAATAACTAAATAAGAATGTACACAAAGTCGCAAATGTGAATCGATTTGTCTCTCGCAAAATGTAATTATTGTCATTTAATGCTGTTACATGTGTTATTTCTTTTCCTATTTAAAAGGCAATTGGCGATGATCGATTAATTAAAGTTTATCATTTTTAATAAAAATGAATTTTCCATCAGATAACTTTAAGAATAATAAAGTCAAGTGAGCAATTCCGCTTTTACCATAATAAGTCCATTTTGCCTTTTAACAAATCAAAAAAATTAAATTTTCTTCTCTCCCTTTTTTACTTGTCGGTATATCTTTTTTGTTTGTTATTGATGCAACCTCTTAAAAGTGATTCTATAATTTACTCTCTTTCTACAAGAGAAAGTGGTATTTTTCTGCTTTTCACTATTGAATTGTGTACTCTTCTTATGTCAATTGTTTACTGAAAGCTTTTATTCCTCTGCGGAAGCACAATAATTGCTCATTAAATTGAAAATATCTAATAATTTTAGTATGTGTGTGCAGTTAAATATTTACTATACTATAAAATTCATACGTTTTCATTATGCGAAATCATTTTACAATTGATAACAAAAAATAAGTTTAGAAATTTTTAAATTTGATTAATAAAATTTTCTTTATTATTATATAAGAATTTATTATCGAAAATCTTCTTCAATTAAATTTCATCATATTTCAGACGGTGTTATTAAGAAAGGAGATAAAATAATAAATTGTCACATCACGAAATCGAAAAATTTTCTTGCTAAAAAGCGAAGTGTGTTAAGTAAAATATTTTTTTTCCTTTCCATGCACTCAAAGAAAAAAATTACAATGCGATTGTGATTTGTAAATTGGATAAATCGATAAGATAAAGAATGAATTTGTAGCAGCGAATAAAGAACTGTAGATTTAGATGGAAAAAGAAAGGAAAAATGTATTTCGAGTTCATTTTTACGCACATAATACGCATCACACAGCTGACTCGGTAAAATATATTTATTTGAAGAAAAATAAAAGATTAGAAGAGGAAAGCATTGAATCGTTTTTGCAGGGAAGATTAAATGATAACTTCTGTCACGTTCAAGGTTTGACATTGAGATTTGTATGCGACGACAGAATATAAAGAAGAATACGAAGCTTTTAACGCAACCCAGTTATATTAATGAAGAGGTTTTTAATTTACACTGAATATCGTACCTCATAACATGCTGCATCTATTTATTTAAATGAAAAGACTGTTGTATGTGACATGAACTTGAAATCGTAAAGAAAAAACTTTGAAACAGATGTGTTTTTCTGTTCTCACTCAACCTTTTGCATGCTCTTTCACTCATACTCATATTTATAAGGATTTATACATACAGAAAAACAACAAAACATTTAAGACGAATAGAGAATTCTTCAGTTATTTTGGAAGCTAAGAAGCGTGTAAATACTGAATGTCAACAAGGCGAGAAAATTGTGAACATACCGAAAAAACGAGAAGTGATAAAATGACATTCTAATCTCATAAGAAGACCGTAAGATCGTTTACGCTTTTGTGCTACAATCTTTGGGATTTTTTTACTTCATGGTCGTTGTCAACGTGATAGTGCGGAATTTACATTTTGAAGATTGCTGAGTAGTTTATTGACTTTATAAATTGAAAATCAAGTACTTAAGCTTTTTTAAAGTAAATTGAAATTTTTTTATAATGGTCATTTGAGATGAAAGCAGAGGGAAATAACTTTGCAGAATTGCAAAATTTTCAGAATTTTTCAGAAAGATGCAAAAATATTTTGAATATTTGTAAACAAATATTTTAAATCAATTTTTATAGCTTTTTTAAGTATTATTCTCATGAGATACACACTTATTTATATTCTTTAATCATGAAATAATCCTGTATTTCTTAAAAGTAATTTATGAGATGTTTTTTAGGAAAAATTTAAATCGATAAAGAAAGTGATTTTTGTCCTTCTATTTCGATGGAATCAATGTTTTGCGATTTTATATCACTAAGATATGAGTAGATAACGAGCTATTACTGTCTTAAAGTGCTAGTTTATGAGTAAAAATATGATTTCATTTGGATCAACATAACAATGCTCAATTTTTCTTTAAATATTCAATGAAACTTCACGTCTATCTCTTTTTAAAATTCATTATAGCGATTTAATGGAAATACAGATGATCTAATATTGAAATAAAGCAGAATAATCATAGAATTATCACAAAAACTAACCAGTCTCCATTTTTCAAGTTTTCCAAATTTCTTTCTTATTACGTCAATTTGGCTTTTGAAACTTCTTTATAACATTTGTGGAAACATTTATTAAGCGTTAATCAGTTGAAAATGTCATTAGATCAAGAATATTTATGATTTTTATAGTTTGTTTACAAATATGTTGATTTTCAGAAAGATTCAGAAAATTTTACAATTTCAAAATTTGTTCTGAAAAGATGTTTTCCCCCTGGTTGAAAGTATTGATTCAAATAAACATGATGGGAAAGTCTCTGCGTAGATCAGAGGACTTGAGCGCATTTTTGGCGCCTAGATCAGTTATATTAACAAGTTAAAAAAAAGAATAGTTTAAAATTTTAACACATTTAATTAATTCATAATAATTTCAATTGAGAGACTTTATAATTCATGTACACGGATGACTAATGGCTTATGGTATGATGCATATGATTCGTAGATGAAAACTTCAACATTATAGTCTTCAATTCGTCCAAAGACTCCATCGATAACTGTTCGAGCGTTTCTTGTCTATTCGTGTGGTGAGAATAGTCTTGTGCCAAAAGATCCAAGCATGAACGACTCGAGTTGATTACCTAATTTCAATTCATGATTGAAATCACCAAGAATCAGAATATTTTCGCTTTCATCGATATAGTCTTTCAATTCTAAAAGCATTTCCTTTAGTAAATCGAGACTCGATGATGGATTATTATAGACATTAATTATAGTTAATCGATAGTCCAATTTAAAGCCACTTATTTCGATATGATTATTCGAGTTACCATTTTCAATTTCGATTCGATCTGTAATTCGAGGCTCAATATTCAATTTGCAAAAGTTGATCGTTCCGAATGCTCGTGGTCAACCCATTAATCGATTTCGTGATATTTCTTCAAAGTCAGGATCTAAATTCAAATTTCTAAAGAAATTTCATTGATATAAAAGTAACGGTTACGTAATATTCAAAATATTTGAAGTTCAAATTTTCGCCATTGGTGGCGCTGCAATCGTTTTGGCGAAAAAAATTTTGTTTACAAATTTCAATATGGAAATTTAATTTCGTAATTTATAGATTATCGTAATAAGTGACAACTTTATAACTATGTTTCCCCGAACTGATTCGATAGCACAAATAAAATGCAATATACTGCAAGTTTCTAGCTATTATAGTTTTTGAGATCTCAAAACCCGCGACACAGCCGAACAGCCGAGCAAAGTGAATGTATAAGCTGCATTGTTGTTCCAAAAATGCGCTAAAAATCGTTTATGTGCGACTTTTGCGTCACGTAAAGAAGGCAACACATAATCAATAATTTGTTGTCACAACAGCGTCAAAAGCGTGAATATGAGCGGCACATGGCAACCATATAAGTCTACTTATTTAATTCAAACTTCATAAACGATATCAATAAATATACCGTCGTTTATTGACACTTGTCTCAACTGATTGAAAATTTTTTTTAACTTTTAGTCAATAATCAAATCAAATATATAATGCTTATTAGCTGCTATTACAAACACGTGTCCTCTCTTCTATTTTAATGTTTGTAACTCATGAGCAAGTTGTTAAAAGGAAAAGGCTAAAGATCTGAAAAGAAGAAAATCGAGTTTTTTGCTCTCTTATCATGATAATGTGTATCGTCATATGTTCATAATCTATACAAGTTTATTCTGGTATGTCTCATCTACTATCGTCATCGTTAGTAATCGATGGCACGCAGCACTTGAGGAGGAAAGAGATATGTGCTTATCGTATATGATGAATATTAAATGCGACGAAATTTCGCGAATTTTTTTTCTTTTAGTTTGTGAATTGAATTATTGATATAAATGACTTAATATGTATAATGATGAAAATTTGATTACTCTTTTCTTGAAAATGATATTTTTATTTCATTAGCCTTTTAAATATTTTCATATATGATTAAATTATCCAAGAAGCCTTATACACACATTAAGTGGTGAAAATTGAAAATGAGAGCAAGTGTAACGATTAATTGGAGTTCTGCCAAATCGAACTATCAATAAATTTATTATTAGTTGAAACCTTAAAGTCATAACTCATTTAAACAGACGATGATGTAACTATTACTTGTTGAAAAAGCAATAGAAAATAAAATTGATCGTTTCTAATTTCCAAAATTCAATTTCATTTATTCGTTGATAACCATATCGCCGTCTAAATTAATTTTTAAAAGCGGTCATACCAAATCCACTTGATACATTTCCGAGAGAGAAAATGAAAAATAAACTTGTCAAATCGAATGAAACAGATTGATTTTTTTTTCTTAGAATAAATTGATTTTATAGAACCGCAATTGTGAAAATTACTAATCCTTATATATCATTCATTCGAATTCAATCTTGTTCCCTTTTTTGATCAAATGTGAGTAAACTTTTCTGAGTTTCCGTTTTAAAGATTTTTTTATTCGTTTAAATCATTAATATTCTCTAAGTAATATTATAAGAGTTTTAATAAAAACTACTAACAATCAATATTCTGTGTTAAACTTTAAAATTCAATTTAGAGAGGTAAAAAAATTTGAAAAATTCATTGTCGCATTATCCGTGGAATCACCCAATTTCAATTCAATAAATTTTTCCAACGTTTTTTATTAAGAAAAGATTGCAATATCTTTTAATTCTTTCTTTTTTTCACCAATATTTATCAGAAGATTCTATTTTATTCTCTCATACTTGGCAACGAGAAGCTTAAATTCTCGTTTATTAAAGCACGCATTTTTCATACATACAAGGGTGCAAATTATATTATTTGACTAATTCTCTGGTCAAAAAATTTACTCGATTTTTTAAAAACTCAAAGTTCTCTTCTATTACTGATTCTTAATAAATAAAACTGTCAGAGCAGATGTAAATTCGACGCTTCTTTCTGTATTTGAAAGCTATTTGAAGTTTTATTACTTCTTTTTTGAGTTATTTCAATTTTGAATGCATGGGGGTAGAACCTTACAGAAAGTGTCAATTTTGAAAAAAATGAATATTGAAACTCAAAATACAGCCTAAATACTCGTTTAATCTTTATGAAAACACTTACAATCTATTCTCTATTAGCTTTTATACAGTATAAATATATATTATTACTGAATAAACGCATAAAAAGAGAGAAAATTAAATTTTGAAGAAAAAATATTTGTAAGGGTAGAAACATTCGAAAACGCTTTCCGAAATCTAATTGATTTGTTTACTTTTGCTAAATTATTTCAACTCCATTTTTAATAGTGTTATTCAACAATATTCTTATCAAATAGTATTACAACTGCATAAATACTTTTAGATTTATAAAATGAAATGTTCAAATAATGTGAGTCTGTCTTAGATTTTTTTAAAAAAGGTTTCAATTTCCACGATTTTCGAATATTTGAACGAAAACAAGTTGAGAAAGAATTACAAGTCGAATCAATACTTCCAGAGAATCAGCCATTTAGCAATAAAAAAGGATGACGATAATGAAAGTAAGTCATTGTTGTTTTGGAGCTTCTCAAAAAAGGCAAAAAAATTTAATGACTTTTTGTGTATTCATTAGAAGAAATTGTCAAAAACATATCTAAAAGAAGCATAACAAATTAGGATAAAGGAACCTATTGTAGGACAAAATTTTTTTTTCTCAACTTTAAACGAAGCTTCCTCACTTATTATTAAACCAATTATTATATTGTTTTATTAAATAGAAGATAAATTCTCCTACTATTTTACTAAATAGACATTAGAGCCAAATATTAGCCATTTTTCAAGAATAAAATTTAGTTTAGCTGAATCTATTGTGGGACACCCAAGAACCTAATTTGGGACACTAAAAAACCTAATTTGGGACAGTAAATAAAAGAAAACATTTATATTAAATCGTGTTAAAAATAATTTTAACACATTTAAATGATAATAACTTGTGTTAAATTTGAGCTCTTAATCAGTAGAAAATTGCATTTGAAAATTTTTTGAATTTATTAAAATTGAAGCGCATTTTTTTATTTACATTTTTCACGAATATTTTCAAATGTAAACAAAGTGTCCCACAATAGGTTCAGCTAAATTTAATTATTTTGTGACAAAATGATAAGTGCTACGTGAAAAGTGAATAAGTGATAATTTTCTACGAGGTTTTTGCTTTAATTTAATATTTAATTCGCGAGCGAAGTGAAGAAACTATATATAAAATAATAATTTTTAAAGTGTAGAAATTTTTCTATGGAGAATTTTCAAATTTAAATATCTCATATTTTGCTGCCTTTAAAGTAATAATAAGACATTAAATTGATTTAATATATTTATAGAAACAAGTATGTATCAATATTTCAAAAATTTGGGTTATTATTGAATGAGAAAATTCGAAATGAAGTGTCCCACAATAGGTTCCTTTACCCTACTTTCAAATTGATATACAAAACGTTCATTAATCTTTTTCACGCACATTAATATCGTGATCTTATAATGACTAATTTTCAGCGTATGAAAGCAGAGAATTTGATCAAATAAAACTACATTGAATAAACAATATGTAGTAAAGAAATTTCGCCTTTTCGTCTTGGCGACCCATTGTCTCGACTATGATTTATTATGAATTCTAATTGTAATACTGTCTCTCGCTCTTTTGTGTATGTAACTTATCATATATGTGAGAATATGTCAGTATTCACCTACTTCATTTTGACTTATTAAAACAATTATTCATCACTTAAAATAAGCTCTCGTTGTATACCTTACATGACATAAACATTCACTAAATCATAACCTAAAATGGAATTTTGTTGTTTCTCATTTGAGTACTGAAAAGAGGTGCTTGCTTGCCTGCTGAATGACTTACTCTATTTACATATATTGATTTCCGTAATTGGAAAAATGCTGTGCTTTTCGTGCAATTTAATAATTTTAAATTTATGAAACGAAAACTGTGTCATGGATCTTAAAAAAAGCTACAAAAATCAATATTTGCATAATGATAAGAGTTCGATATGCGTGAATCGATAGAATGTATAATAAAAAAGAGAGACAAAAGCAAAAAAACACCAAGTCATCATTATTGATAGCTGTTAGGTAAATATTATTGAAAATTTTTTGTGTTAGCCGAAAATTATTGAGTGTTTCTTTGCATAAAGTTCTCTCATATTTGAGCATTCGATAACAAAATATAGGGTAAACGCACATATTTTTTGGCATATCCTAATTTTTGACATAATTTCAGTTTGTTAAATTTGATATGAAAATTCACCAACTCACTATATATTATGATTAATAATGATTTCATATGATATTTAATCATGTTTTAGAACTTCATTATCAATAATTCATCTTTTTTTTCTCAAATTATCCATTTATGTATTTTTCTCGAAAACAATAAAATTATCCAATTTCTTCAAATACTTATTTTTCAATAAATCTTTTAAATTTAGCTCTGAAAAAACTTTAAAGATTTGAAATCATGCTCAAACTTCATTTTCAATCACTTATTTATACAATTTAACACAATCAAAAGAGCTAAATTTAATCACAAATGCTGAACCTAATTTTTGTCATATTTTGTTTACAAAAATGCAAGAGAAAGTTTTGCGTGAATCGCGTCACAATTTTGTTACCAATTGCAAGAAAACGCGCTCAAATATTTTTGAAATTTGAAGAATTAATTTGAGATTTATTTTTGTATAGAAGTAGTGATTTGAAGAATTGTGAACTGTGAGTGAGTATAGAGTTGGAAAAGTAGTCTACTTTTCATATAAAATAAAAGTAGAAAGTAGATTTTTATATGAAAAGTAGGTAGCTACTTTTCCAACTCTGAGTGAGTATCTTAAAGTGCAAAATTCAGAATTAAAACAAACTGTGTCAAAAATTAGGTTCGGTATTTGAATCGATATTGTGGCTTAAATATTTAACTCTGATTTCTAAGTAATAGTTTAATTAAAAGATGCCGAAAAACCACATACAAAACTTTCGTCAGAAATGAAATTGATTAAATATTAAGTGAGATATTTGTGTTTAAAAATTAAAATCTGAAATTATGTCAAAAAATAGGTGCGTTTACCCTAATACATATTTTTATGATAATAGAAAACGAAAATATTAAATGTTTATCACAAATCAGGTCAATTTTACTTTTTTGGTGTAAACAAAATTTAATTTTAAGATTTAAGCCAGGCAAAGACACTCGAAGAAAGATCCTGAAAAATCCCACAAAAATCTTTTTACGTATATTTGTAAAATAAATGTACAAATTTCGAAATTTGTAAAATAAATCAAGTTGAAATTTTGTTGATTTTCTCTTGATTTATCAATTGATTCTTCATCCAAACCCTGGTAGTTTCACTCGATGATTTTGACGGTTGAAAATTTAAAATCAAACATGATTTTCACACCCCTTTTCGAAATGTTTCTGAATTTTCGAATGTTTCGAAATAAATTTTCGAAAAAAATGTTTGCAAAAATTTCAAAATTATTAATTATTAATAGATTTTGCTGTAAAGTAATGTTTGGTTTAGTTAAATTACATTACTTTTTGCATTCAGAGCTATTAATAATTAGCTAAATGATGATATTTAAAGTTTTATCAACAATTTTTTTCAATTCAAACGATTTCGAAAGAAAACAATTTTACACTCCTTGGCTTTTTTTTTCAAAAAAGCCCCTAATGGTCGTGTGAAACTACCAGAGATCTATCTATTCAGCTTTTCGATAATACGAGCTTAATGCTTCATAAACTCAAAATTTCAATTCGAAATTCAATTTTGAAAGGTCCTTATATTCGAGGAAAGACGATAGGACACTCGAAAAAAGATCTCGAAAGATCTCAAAAGATTGCAAAAGGTTGCAAAAAATCGCATATTTCTGATCTGGCAAAATTCGCATTTTTCGTTGATTAAAATGATCTAATATACACAGAAAACGCAATGTACAATTCGAGATAAATGTAGTTCAGTGAAGTTATTAGCAGTGAGAAAAGTGAATTTATTTCGAGAAAAATTGACAAATGTAAACATTGCAAAATTTTCTATTTATTTTGAAATTCAAAAAATGAACATTTCACGTAAAATAAAGACTCTGCAGATCAAATAAAGCGCTAAATAGTGTTTAAATGTAACATATTATCATAATTAATCATTAGTTTATCAATAGAGTGAGTTTAAAGTGATGAATTTGTAATTTTCAAAATAGGTCGATAAATAGGTTTCTTTACCCTACAAATTTTTTGGAAAATGATTTCAGTTTTTTTTAATAGGATAGATGAATGAGTGAAAGTTTTTCTTCTTACACTAATAAATTTGATAAGAATGAATGAATATCGATTTTTGTTGCTTTATCAAGTTCTTAAAAAAATTAAATTCGCCAACTGACTACTATAAATAGAAAGAAAGCATAACATTGGATAACGTCATAGTATGTAATTTAGAATAATGAATGGCATAATAAAATGTCATTTAGAGAGAAAATTTATAATACTCACCGGTATTGTTAGGTTCATTTATTTGTATGATATCAATGAACTCGAAAAATGCTCAACGAGCAGTTTAGTCGACGATTTCCCACTTTTTTCTTCTTTCATTTCGTTGTCGTCAACTCAATTTGTCCTAGACTTTTTGTATTCATCGATAGATGGAAGTAAGAAAAGAGAAAAGCGATAATTTTCACATTCATTCACTCTTTTAATTGACTTAATGCTCAGTAATCGATTATTTTTCTCTATTCAACTCTTCCTCATTGATCTAAACTCTTTTGATTTATAACACAAAAAGGGAAGAATAACTCTATGCCTAAAAGAAAATTAGTCAATTTATAAGCCTTTCTCGCACAATGATTATTGCTCACACAAGTTGAAAAACGTTTTTGTAATTTCTTTGAAAAGAGCACAAGAGAAGAAGCCCTTAAAGTGTATCGCGAAGAGAAAATTGCCTGTGTGAAATAACATATGTCGCCACATTAAATCGATGACGGTTAATTAATCAAACATTCAGTCGAAAGCAAAAAATTAAAGTATTCTATCCATGTTATATACAAGAGTACTCGAGCGGTTTTATTTTCCATTTTGAAAATCAATTACACATGAAATGAGTTTAGAGTGCAGAGAGCATTAGAGTACAAACATAGCATTTATTGCAATTATGTGGTTTTATTTCAAAACAACTTACTGCGAAGAAGTCTGAGGTGAATAGTAAAAGCAGTCAGCGCTTGATTGATGCAATTTGTAGTGCACATTTAGGAGCAAATTTTCTCCAACTTCAATCTAGCTTGAAACGATTATTGCTTTTTACTCGTATATTTTTTGTTGTAGCGTGATATTTAGTTCAGATCCATTAAATATCACGATGCACAAAATACGTTTTAGAGTTATTGAAAGTTCAATTTCCAAAAAAATTTCAAACTAAACATATTTCCGCTCTTATTTCATTTTTCACACTCAATGACAAGCAACAGCTAATGAGAAAGAGCTTCAATTTAAAATTGTATGAATATTGTTGCCGGCTGCTGCTGCTGTTTTTCTAGTCATTACTTCATCAAAGCACTATTGTTCTCAATTAGTTTCATTCTTCTTTCTTCCTTCCTCTTGCTCGCTTACTTTTGCTGTGTACCATCCATACAACTGTAATTACTATTGCGGAATCCATTTAAGATGAAATGGCACGCAACAAATACAAATCCGAAGAGAGCATCTAACGAGTGGAGCAATAAACTCACTTTCTCATGATAATTACTCAGTGCTATTAATCAAAATGTCCTTTCATTCACTTCGATTACAAAGAATATAAGAAAAAAATTACGAGGAGATAATAAAAATCAAGTCAAGGAAAAACTAAAATTTCTAAATATATTTAGACAAGAATATCTCTTCTTTGTTAAAATTATTTTATTAGAAATAGTTCTTATTCTTATTATATGTATAATCATTTTATTCATTTTACAATGTTCTACAAACTGGCATTTAATTGACCATAAAATTTAAGTAATGAAAAGATTTTTGGAAAAGAAACTTTTTGCATTTCTCATCTAACTGCAAAAAGTAATCAAATATGAGAGAAAAAAGTTTAACATGAAAAAGATGCATTAACAGGGGTTGACATTACAATGTCAAAAAATGAAATTTATTAGCACTTTGTTTCATACAGAAATATTGGCATAAGAAAAATAGAGTTTCATTTTTTGTGCAAGAATTATGATCATAACACATTAATCTCTGTGATGACTAGTTAACTAATCCTCCAGAACACGTTTCGCTCCTCTGACAAATCATGATGACGTGTCAGTATTACGCATAGCGGATGGTCCAACACATATATTACATATTCATGTATATGACTGATAATCCAATTGAGAGTGTATAAGTGCACGTACTGACGTCATATACACAGTTAAAATGAGAGAGAATAAATGTCCATCACTCGCATAAACATCAAAAAATAATCATCATCATTTGTCGTTTGCCACTAGTACGAAATAAATTCTCATTTGATGATTGACTCGTACTGTTTACAAATTTTATAGTTATTTTTTCTAGTCAAGGTAAGGCAATAAAACAATTTGTCATTTCAGTTTATTATGCCAGCAATAAATTAAAAAATATATCAATCTCGACGCGGATGGTCGGACGATTAGAGCGCATTTATGCCTAACAGATCAGTGTTTGGTAACAAAATTTCTCATGTTTTTAGTACTATTTTCTTGACTATAAGTCGTTTTTTTTTTAAATTTTTGATGTTTTCTCGACGTTTCATGACATTTTAAGACTTTTTGGTGAAAAAATTTTTTGGTCCATGTGATGGACATGCATGTGGTGGACCACCCTTGGGTCAACACTTACCCAAAAAAACTCTTTTGATGGCTTACCTACACGTCGAGACCTTTCTAACAAGCTATCAACCACCTCTCCACGACTTACCTAATAGCGAATTTTTTTGCAAAAATGCGCTAAAAATGTTCTTAATGTTGTAATGACTTAACAAAAATTCGTACATTCACCTATATACATAAATATTAAATCATTAAAAACTTTTGAAATTATGAAACATCTAATGAAGTTCATTTACTATTTATCAAGAAATAATAGAATGTGTCAATCGAGTCAACTAGGACTAGTCATATAGACTATTAAAAGAATGCAGCAAAACTCAATAGGTCAATGACTGTTCATAAAGAAATAGAAAAAAATTTCCTTATTTTTTATTTTAGACGAAATTTCATTTTTAAATTACGACTTAAAATTTAAAGAAATTCATGAAAATTTTACTTTATAAGAAAATTTTATTGCACTTTTCTTTACAAACATCTTCTGAAAAATCAATTATATTGCATATTTCATTATTTCTTATCATTTTAAAGTTATTTCAAACAATTTTTAAAAAAATTTCCAAAAAGACTTTGTCAGACCGGCAGCATATGCCAAATTGCATGCATTCTTGTAGGAAATCAATTTTTTGAGAAAACTTTGTATATTTTGTATAAAAATAATACAAATCAAAAATTTAAAACCCTAAAATTACTTTTACGTAGCTATTTTGGATTTTTTGGCTTATTTAATGCCACGAAGTGACATCATTAATGTTGCTCTTGTGACCATAGGTTGAAAGTATGTAAAAATATTTTATATTGTTAGAAAGAAATATTGTTACAAATTGGTCAAAACTTATGAACTTTTGAACATAAAAATAAGCAAAAATGCATATTGAAAACGGTTTTTAGGCCGGGAAAAGTCGAAATTTTTGAGAAAAAATCAAAGAAATATTTTTTTTGAAAAAATTAATTTTTTTTTCGCCCTTCCCCCCTAACAACTCTGGTCTTGAATATAAATATTTGAATAAAAATATGTATGCTGAAGATACTGACTGCCGAATAAAATATTGAGATTTGATTCATAAATCATTCATTGTATATGAAAATTTTCATGTTGATATGCTTGAATCAAAGCAGAATTTTATTGAAATAATTTTGTAGATTGCCAATATTTTTTCATTTGATTAAGTTGGTGCAGTTTCCGTCCTCTTGTATTCTTCAGAACAGAATCAATACACAGAGTGAATTGAATAACTCAATTTTAATTACTTCATCAAATTTTTTTATATCATATTTTTATCTTAATGTAGCTTTATTTAAAATAGCTTTATTAAAATATAAAATGTTCGAAGGAGTTTTAAATTTCCACAAGCTGACGTTATTACATTATTGTCATGACAATCGAGGGAGAAAGGGAAATCGTTTTCATGAACTCGTTTTTTTCGGATTGTTTTCATGCATAAAAAAAGCTCAATAAAATTTCTATAATAAACACAGAGAATGATGGTTTGATTTAAAATTATCATACATAAATGAAAATTATGAGAAATATTAAAATTTTTATAGAAATTTTTAGCGCATTTTTGAGAAAAACAATGCAGCTTATAGTTTCACTTTGTTTGGCTGGCTGGCTGGCTGGCCGGCTCCGGGCTGAGATCTCGAAAACTATAATAGCTAGAGACTTCCGGTTTGTTTGGTTTTGTTTGTTTTGTTTTATTGAGTTCAAAAGCAATATATCGAACCGACAGGTTCTTAATATTAGATATTACAAAGAAATTAATTGTTCGTTGGTAGTTGCATAATAATGGTTTCAAACAGGAAGCAACTGACTCTTTTCTTAAATAGTTTTAGAGTATGAATTGACTTTAAATTTTCAGGGAGTGCGTTAAAGGAACGGGGACCTCGAGCATAGATATTATCTGCTCCTAGTTTAGTTTTAGTAGTAGGATACAAGAAGAGGTTATTATGACGCGTATTATAATTGTGTTGATCGGATAAATGTAACAGGCCTACATTATCTCTAATATAATTATGTTGTGTTTGATTTGTGCTATCGAGTTATTGGGAAGAAACATTATTAGAATGCTGTTACTTATTGAATTAATTAGGAAATTAATTTAAATTTCCAAATTGAAATTTGTAAACAAGGCGAAGTGGCTGCGAAAACGATTGCAGCGCCACCAACGGCATATATTGGAACTTCAAATAATTTGAATATCAACAAAATTTATCATTAGAAAATTCTAAAAATTAAACATCAATTAAAAACGTTCGCCGTACTTTTATGCATCAAAATTTTATGAACATGATTTTACTGTATTTCTATTTATTTCGATCAAATTATTTTAAAGCGTGAAACTGTTTCTTAAATGAATCTAATAATTCTGAAATTTGTTAACATACACTGATCTAGGCACAAAAATGCGCTAAAGTGTCCTCCTGCTACCACACGGACACTTTCCATGTCATTTAACAAATTGCTCTCCTTGTTAGAAGAGGGATAAAGCGAGTTGTTACAGCGAAACTTTTCAATTATGGTATAAGAACGAATGTTTACAGTTACCTTTGTTCATTTTCAAGTGGCAATAGTTAAATGCCACCGCTATAATGGTATTGAATGTTTATCATTTTTTATGTGTTCACATTAAATGTTGCGCTCCTTTCAACAATTTGTCATAAAGTGGGTGGTCATTAAATTTTATACTCCCTTAGATAATAACAGAATGAGAAAAAAATTTCAATTTGCTAAATTGACCAACATGTCTCTTTTTTGGCAAAAATTATGCAGTAAATGAACGAGAAAAGAATATTAATAAATTTATTTATTTTATTCTTTCACGTGCTAATCATTGTGTCTCTGTTGAACAATTCTCACAGTAATTTAATACTAATTAGAGGCAAATGTTTCATTTTGTTAATTTTATCCTTTTAAATAAGTGACGTTTATGAAATGAAATTATTTTGATATATGGTCTCCTTCATTTAATGAATTTTTTCGTAATTAAAAAAATATATCAGTGATTATTTCAGTATAAAGTAAACTACATTATCAGAATTCAATTGAAATCACATAAGTTATTACATATATTACTTTTCTGAAAAGTTTAATACGTTAGCAAATTGTAAAAGATTTTTTTCTGAAGAGTATTTCATTTTGCAAAAAGTTGTTTATTGAAAATGAATTGCAAAAAATACCAAACAAGGACACTGTAAGATCTTTTAGATTTTTTTGGATCTTTTAGGATTTTTTAAAATCTTTTGGGAACTTTTAAAATCTCTTGAGATCTTTGTGAGATCTTTCAGGATCTTTTTTCGAGTGTCCTTGCCTGGAAAAAAATATGAATTTTTTATGGGCGATTCTTTAAATGACTGGAATTCGAACAAATGCGTTTTACATTTTACAATTCTTTCTCTACTTGCTTTTGTTCGAAAATTTTCAACTTAAAATTATTCCTAATATACCACAATATTCTCAATAAATGTTTCACTACTGTGTGTTTAAACTGTATTTAGGAAGGATAATATTGAATAATATTAAGAGAAATCATAACAGAATTGATTTTCTAGATTTGTAAACATCAAATCACAAATTTTCCAAACGCTTTTTATTTCTACAAAATTGGAATCTTGTTATCGAGAAACGTTATTCGAAATTAATTTTTCAGACAATTAAAGACTTTTAGAAACTAAAAAATAGTCTGTATCATGTAAATTTTTGTTTTATTTCTTTCAATCATAGTTTAGGATTGAGAAAACAAGTAATAAGAGATAAAATTGAAAAAGGAGACTTTTTTGTAGAATTTCGTCACTCACAGAATTGCCATTATCTAAACTTTTATTTGTGTCGTAAAAAGTTGTTTTCCTTTCAAAAGGCTGATTTAAATTACAGAAATTCATTTTATCTCATTTCATATTCACAATAAACATCAATTTTTAAACAAAATTGCGATCTCATGCTGTCATCGCACACAAAATAATCATCAATATAAAATAATTTTTTCAAAATCGATATTGATCGTTTGCGTAAAATTTCATTCCCAAGAATTTATCATCTGTAAAATAATATATCAATTACAAATAAACGTGAAAAAAAAATACAAATTACATTAAATTAAATCAGTTTATCTGTAAATATAATATATGCAGAATATATAAATGAATTATTTTGTCTGTAGATAATCTCGTTCTGTTCTCGAGTAAATGATGCATTAAATCTTGTCTCAATCTTGTCCGCTAAATTATTTAAGCATTACCTAATTCTATGTTTATCATCATTAGCTCATTTCATGATCGATTAGACAGTTTGTATTCGTGTACATATGTATGTGATATTTTCGTTTTATCCGAAGAATAAATACAAACAATCGACAAAGACAAACATAATATAAAAACACAATTGTTAAACAAATGAAAAAACAGTGTGATCTGTGGATATATGAATGTGTGATATTCAACCGAGAAATTTTGACATATAAGACGCGATTCAAATTGTAGAATGCCCTAAATGGGCCAAAGCATGTGTTACTTCAGCACATCTTGTCGTTATAAGAAGAATAAAAAACCAGGTAATTGCTTTATCATCATCACCAGCATCAGTTGCTTTGGTTTTTGTCTTGTTTGTTATCATTGCAATAACAAAAATAATATTATTGTACTAAAAAAATCGATAAAATCGTTAGAAAAGAGCAAATGGAAAATTAACATTAACATTTTAGTTTCTTTTCTACCAGGACTGCACTTACGAAGCATAGAAGAGCCCCAAAACAGAATGCCCACTCTTGAGGGGCATCATACAAATTTGGGGCTCGAAAACAATAACATAAACAACAACAGTAGTAGCGGTGGTGCCCGAACAAGCAATCATTATGATGCGGAATATGCTCGCATGGAAGCATGGTTAGACGAGCATCAGGAATTTGCACAAGAATATTTTATTCGAAAAGCAACTCGAAATGTCGTTGATGCTTGGCTTGTGGCGCACGCTTCTCCAGGTGCTTTTGCTGCAACGGACATGATGATGCTCGTCTCATCGCCAACACACGTAAATTCACAACAATGTTCATCACGAAGTGGCAGTGGTGCCACAACTCCTGTTAGGTAACAATTATCTTTTGATTATAAATTCCATTATTGTCTACGGCGATCACTCAATTGATTGACATATCAAATTGAGGTTGAGGTTGTAGTTGTTACACGTGCTAACACAAGATTATTATTACATACTTATTGTTCTATTCTCTGTTATTTTGAAAATGTATATATATTATAGAAAAATCTCAGCTCATGAATTCGAACGTGGCGGGCTATTGAAACCAATTGTTAATACAATAGACGGCACACCAACATTTCTCAGCATCAATTCACAAAATGATTCTACAATGAGTTCAATACAAAATCAAAATGGCACAATGCATAGTATTATAAACAGAACGCAGAGGCTGTCACGAAATGAACTAAAACATATGGACGAGAAAGAACTGATATTTCAGTTGGTAAGTATATTTTAGCATTTCAAAAATGTTATTTCTAATTATTCATTTTATTGTGGGTTTAGGTCAAGGATATTTGCAATGAACTTGATGTGACATCATTGTGTCATAAAATCCTTCAAAATGTGTCAATTCTATTAAATGCAGATCGTGGTTCACTGTTTCTTGTGCAGGGCAAAATGAGTTCTGATGGACCAAAAAAGTAAGTAAATTAATTAAATACTCTAAAGTGACAATTTTATTTCATTTCTTAAATATTCAACAGACAACTAAATGATAAAATTTTCGTGAAAAACATGAAGCTCATTAAATAATTTTAATTCTTGACCCTTTTGCCTCATGTCAAATTAACCTCTTTCAAATTCATTCAGACAGATGCCATCGTGAATTCTAAATTATGGATGTTTGTTCATTTACTCGTGAAATTATAACTAATTAATTTTTTAATTACTTAGATTTTCTATTATGTATAATATTGTAAGCTTAAAGTTATAATGCTTGAACGATGCTACAAAAGTTAAAGAGAGAAGGATAAGATGCGGTTGAAGTCGAGGAAATATTAATATTCATTTTTATGACAATGTGTGTGTATGTGTATGAACATACATTTATAGTAACCTCTTCTTCACTTTTTGTGACTTTTTCTAAAGTACGTTATGGGAAAATGTTTGTACCGTTGCCACTATTACATGATGCTTATTCTCTTTATAGCATCATACCGACTTGCTTGCTCGCTCGAGTTGACATTTTAATTTTTATACGTTCACATGACTGTACAAAGATACCGGCAGCTGAAGGCATTTTCTTTACTTGTTCTTAAAAGAGAGAAGAAAAAAATGATGAATATTAATAAAGTTGTACTACTGTTATGCCATACACAACATATAGACATGTCATATTATGCAGCATTATGTTGTGGTCATAATTCTATTTTTAGCTAAAAGAATTTTATTATTCTATCTCTCTTTCTCGCGTGCGCATTCAAAACTTTTATTCAATTTTTTTTATTATTGCCTCGTATGATGTAATGATATTATTACGTTTATCCAAGCTTCTAACAAAATCTATATGGCTTTTTATGCGTATATACGATCAAAAAAGAGAAAGTATGCATGAAAAAGTTTATCAACAGCGTTTTTGTTTACTAAATTTATCGCCACTTTTCCAAGAGAATAACTGAATGTCAATGCACAATACATAAATTTATTGCTTTTCTAACTACTGCTGCTATTTAATTCTGGTTCAGTTAGTTTGCTTACATTCACATGAGTTATGAATTATTTATTGCACTCTTTTTGCACCGGAACTATCACAATGAAAAAGTTTGCTCTTCATTTTGCTGTTAATTAAGTTAAAATGCAAATTCTGTTATCGACAAAATAAATGTCGGAAGTCATAAAACTATCCAAAATGTTCAAACAATAAATTTTATTCATAAAAATTTTTAATTAATTTTTTGAATATGAACAACTTTTTATTACATTTCATACAATGATAAAAATGAATGCACATCAGCAAACTAAACAATTAGAGAAAAGTCAAGTCCAATTTCAACTATTTCTACATTTACAAAAAAAAGAGAAAACAGCTTAAAAAAGTTTATTTGCAATTAGGAGAGCAATGCACTATATGTAGAAAAACTTTTCATCATATCAACAATTCTTGTATGTTTACACAAGTCATATTTTATTTATTACCTTAGAAAGGAACTTCTCAATTTCATAAAGTTTCTTCAGCTTTTTTGAACAAATAATGTTTCTGAGTTTTAAAATAGTTTTTGTTTGTTTATACAGCATTCTGTTTTGATTACTTTTTTATAACCGTAGGCAATATTTAAGAAAATATCTAATTAATTGCAATTGATAAAAATTATGATAAAAATTAATTATTTTATTGAAACAAATAGGGAAAAATTTGTAACCGAAATTTTGCATTTTATTACAAGCGAGAATTTTAATGACTTTTATGCCTTTACCTAACATATATATATATATATATATATATGTATGACAATTCTTCAGAAAACAAGACAAATTTTTTTTCTGTAAAAATCGCTTTGTAAGTTTACTTCAACTTGCTGAAAATTTTTTACAATTTTCAAATCAATTAGTAGTTTGTAATAATCTGAGCAAGAATGATTCAGTATTTAAAAAGATCTTAACAAAACTTTTGAAAATTTAACAGTTTTTCAAAATTTGTTTACAATTATTCAGCGCTTATGTAACTCAGATTTTTGTAGAATTATTAAAATGCAATTTTCAAACTACCGTCTTCCTTCGAATATAAGAATCTTTCGAAATTGAATTTCGAATTGAAATTTTGAGTTTGTAAATTTGAGTTAAATCTTCTAATTATCTATAAGTTCAGCTTTAATATATATTAAAACAAATGCTTCATAAACTCACAATTTCAATTCGAAATTCAATTTCGAAAGGTTCTTATATTCGGGGAAGATAAATATTTCTACAAAAATCTCTACTTTTTCAATTTTCTCTCTCAATACTTTTTTCTCGCTATTATACTAAACATTAATGATATATAATCAACGAATACAGTTTTTTATCTAAGTTTTGGATTTTAAAAGGTTTTAATAGCCTGAATTCTGAATTTCGAAAACTGTTAATCAGTCACAAAAGTATTTTTTTCTTTTAGATTTTTGCAAAATTTAGCTTTATTACTCACTAAAACCACTAACAAAATAGTTCTTCAGCGTTCATAAGCGATAATATACACTTTAAATTACTCATTGTACTCACGTTTGTAGAGTTCAAAAATTTTGTTTACAAAATCATGAAATTCAATTTTTCTTTTATTTAGCTTCTTATTTCAAGCTCTTTTCATGGCAAAAAACTGTTTTTAACTATAATAGGAGAATAAAAACAATAATAGAGATTAATGTGAGAAATAACGAAATAAAATGGTTTTCGAATTTTCGAACAAAAACAGTAGAGAAAGAATTACAAAATGCTTTTTTTTCGACTTTCGCTCAGAGAATTGCCTCTACTCTCACACTGATATTTTTTGTTAAAAATTGTTCACTTTTGAAAAAAAATCAGTAATTTTAAGTTAAAATTTTTAACCGTCTGTGCACAGTGGGGCGAAAATGTGAAAATCGAGATAAAAATCATTTTATTGTTTTAGTTAGTGTATTTTGGCTAGAATAACATGGAAAAAATAAAAAAAAATTATTTTCAAAAATTTCGAGTTTTTAGGGCTCAATAACCTATTTTTTAGCCAATTTTTGACATAAATGTACGCAAAAATCATCTAGAATTAATTTTAAAATCCAACTTTTACACCATTAAAAAGCCATGTTTTCAAAAAAATGTTTCAAGACCTTTCTAACGATATATTATACTTGCATATTTGCTTTATGCATTTGAGCAAGCGAGTCAAAAGAAGAAGACCACCTCTCTGTCATCACAGTTTTTTGGCTCTTAATCTCAAAATATCCATCGGAAAAGTACGTTTTTACACTTATTTGAAAGATTTTAAAAATTTTAATTTAATTTAATTCATTTATTATGGCCATATCTGCCAGTTTTTTATAAGTAAATACATGTCAAGCTGATTACATTATAATTATATAAATTTTAGCTAAAGAAAAAACTACATGTACTCAAGAAAACAAAGAAATTTCATGAATATTCCAGATAGAAGATTAATATATAAACCAATTCAAAATTCCTAGTAGAGATGAGTACTAATAAGATTAAGCTCATCAAATTCCTTATTCATAACTAATTTGTATAATTTCCCAGTTTGATACCTCATCAGAACATCCTCCCTTAGTTTGCTTATAATAATAAGAGCGTTGTCAGCTCTTTTTATCTCTCTTCCATCAGTCCAATTAGCTTCTGCATATTTGATAACCGAATTTCTCACTTCCTTATTTGAAGTAATTATAAAAAAGAAATTTCGTGTTTGCTGTCTACGCTCAAAAAAGGGCATAATAATACCATTTATCTGATCATAGTGCGGTAAATTGCATTTAATTCTTTCTAGCTGTATGATAAGATAATCAGTCATAAAAGGACGAAGTACTTCGTCGGTTTTACAAATCATCAGACTATCAGGCATTGGAAAATTAAGATCTGCTGAGAGAACTGTCCTCATGATTAAATATTTATGCTAAAAACATAAATTTTGATGTGAGAAATCTTTTTGAAGCTTTTTAGCTCTGAAAAAATGTGAAAATTCATGGAAAATTGCCATTGTATTCATGTTTAAATTGGTTTGCCCAGTTCAATTTTTATTTGCCCAGGCAGATTTATGCATAAAATGATAGCATTTTGTCAAATGTTCATTGAACATCTGCCACTTTTCAAAAAGAAATGCCACTCTGAAATATTTTTGACATAACATGTCAAGAAATGCTAAAATTTTTGAAATTTTTCAAAATTTTCGTATTTTTTTGATCATAACTTTTGGAAATCTCAACCAATTCTCATCAAACTTGTCTAAAAATGTTATTCATTTTTATTTCTATGGAAAACAATTAAATTTTAAAATATATTTTGCAGCATCTTTGTGTAACATGACATGAGGCACAAGTGAAGGTGCTTGGTAGGCGATTTTAAATTTTTTTTCGAAATTGTCCAAAAGTGCTCTAAAATAGCTTGGATTGATAAAATATGTAAAATATTACCAATTAAGAAGATAAAACATCAAATAACTTGCTATAGAGTTCATTTCATACAATAAGAATATAATGTTTAAAAAAAGCAAGTTAAAATAAGCCAATATATTGTGTGAGCTCAACTCTAGTAGTTTCTGAAAGTTTTAAATTGCAATTTTTCATTTTTTCCCAATGTCATTTTGAAAATCTTTTATTATTCTTTATAGAACCATCAAAACTGCACATAGAAGATAGATATTGGAATAAAGAACAAACTTTTGTATAATTTTTAGTGATAAATTAAGTAGAAAAAAGCAAGAATATGAATTTCTTTAGATGGGGCTATTTCAATTTCGCACCAAAATTTCTACAACCTTAAAAATTTCTTGAAATACCAAATGAAACGATCTGAAAGTTATTGCATAAGATGTCTTTTAAAAAAACCTTTCTAATGATATAAATATGTTTGTATAATTCTCAATATTTCACGAGATAATTCCATTTTCATAGGTGGGGCTATTTCAATTTCGCTCAGTGTATTAGCATTTTCGCAAATGAAAAAAGCAAAAGTCTTGATAGAAGTCATGTACAATTGTGTACCCAATACTTATAAATACGAAGAGTTCATTAATCATGAAAAAATCAACAGTGATTTCCTTCATCGTTATTTGATTTAAGATAAGTGTGTAAGAAATTAAATGACAAAGTGTCTGTAGCGATTCTGTGTATCAAGTCAATGTGTATACATAGACTATATATCATCATTATCAGTCAAAAACAACGAGAGAAATTTTATATAAATTACGAACAAGAAAATTCTAATCAATCTCCCTTTCCCTTTGCGCGCAAGAACCATTTCTTGTTTATTATGACAATATTTTTCTGTCTACCTTCCATTAATTTGCTTACACATACCGCACCGGCAATAATCTTCAAGCTTTAGAGCATGGTATGATGATAAATCAAGTAGAATGATGGCGGCCATCATATTACACAAGCAATGCTTGAGGACACGTGTCTTTCTTTCTCTCTTTCTCTTAACTTTGACATTGAAATAAAACACGCACAAGAGACTAACATGTTCAAAGAGAGAGAACAGACAACATCATTATAACTGTATGTTAGGTTCAACTTTGCATAATTGCTAGTAACATTTGTTATTTTCTTTCTTATCTAAGTATATATTCATTTAGAAATGTATATCTATTTGCACACACATACTAATTGCATTATATATACGTTATAGCAATGATAAAGTATAAATTGCAAAAGTGCAATGTCAAAGCATTTCTATTTTTCTTTACTTGCTAACTACGAACAATTAGACATTGGCTTGTAAAAAAGTAAAATTTAAATTTTAAGCTCTTTTTTTTATCCTTTTCACTTTCAATTTTTTCTAAAGACTTCTAAATAATGTCGTAAATCATTGGAGAAAAGTAGCCAGACATTTAGGGAAAAAGGTTAGAATATATCAATATGTATGCCGCAATAAAATCGAGAAATAGACATGAAAAACTTTGTTAGAGTTTTTTCCAATTCCCGGGAATTGAGAATTCCGGGAATCGGGAATTGAAAAAAAAAAATACTATGAAAACTGCCAAAAAAATTCAAACCAGAAATTAATCAGTATATGTTCCATCATAATAGATTAGAGCGAATTTTTGGCGCAACAGATCAGTGTCTATTAACAAGTGTATACGCGGTAAAAAGTCGAACAAAGTTTTTCTAAGTTATTATTGAAACAATTCAAAATATACATCTGCAGAATTTCTCAAATTTGCGAAAAAAAAACAGAAGTTTTCCTCTAATATTTATGCGAAATTATGCTTAAAGTTGTTGGTTTATTAAAAAATTTTATTGAAAGTAACGGTCAAATCTGCATTCAAAAAATATTTTTACAGAACGCACTCCGCCATATTTGTTTACGTTCAAAAATTTTTCTTTAGAAATTATTTTTCGCAAATTATCATTCTCAATAACAACTTAGCGTAATATAAAGTAGATTGTGCACGCCTACACGATAGCACAATTCATTTAAAACAAACCGGAAGACTTTAGCTATTGTATTTTTCGAGATCTCACCAGCCAGCCAGCCAAAGTGAATATAATAGCGATTTTTGTTCCAAAAATTCGCTAAAAACTAGTTAAAAATACCCAATTTTACATATTTAACGTAATTTTAACAACTAACTCTCAAATTTTGCCAAAACCTCCTAATTTGACGTATTATTTTGTTTATGATCATTATATGAGAAAATATTTAAAAAAAAAATATAACTTTCACAAAATTTTGCAAATTTTGTAAATTTTTTCAAAATTTTTCACATTTATATACGGAGTATTTCCCGAAGTCGGGAATTCCCGGATTTTCATCGGGAACGGAAACAGGAACGGGAATTCCCGGGAATATTCACGAAAGGAAAAAGTCTTACTCTAACGAATGAATAAAATAAATCATTACTTAAGATAAATGGATGTAATTTAAGCGTATAATGGAGCAGCACTTACTTAAACTTTTATTCTTCTTTTTTTTTTCATCTGCAGATGCTTAGTTTCAAAGCTATTCGATGTGTGTCCTCGAAGTACGATGGAAGAAATGGAAACGCAAGATGAAGTAAGAGTGCCATGGGGTACTGGTATTGCTGGTCACGTCGCTGAAAGTGGCGAGCCAGTGAATATCCCAGATGCTTATGAGGTAAGTAATCTTTGTAATTAAACCCATTGGCAAAATATCTGCAAGAGAGTTTGTTTTAAACTTTTGCAAGAGAAAATGTGAAAGACGACTCCTTTTAATTAAGCTAAAAGCTAAGACTATGAAGCTTTCAAAAGGATTTTCACATGAAAGAAGACGTTACTTTTAAGATTGATTTATTTATGCCATAATCTGCTTCTTTTGTTTCAATAATAACGCAAAAAATGAATCTAATTAAAAGTCCATGGTGCAGATCAGTGAGCGCAACAGATCGCTGTGCGTTGCTGCTCAAGAAAAACTTCAAGTTTTTCAAAAATGCTTCGGCGCCTCGGTTATTATATTTTCTTTATGAACATGCATCATTTGGGTCAAAATGCCCTAAAAATCACTTCAGACAAGTTTTGTCGACGTTATAACTGTCGCGCAACATTTTTATTGTCACATGGGACAAAATGTTGCAAGTGATCACAGCGCTACTAACGAAGAAAATTGGAACCAATTGCAATTTTCACACTAAGCTAGCCACTACACATATGCACTATTTTCACCAAAAGTTGATCAGTTCGTCTAAATGTGCCACAGATTATGAATATTCAAGAATTTTGACGAAAAATTGAAAATTGTGAGCTATAGCGTGTTCACAGACGCACATACATCCCACCGCGGTTTTTTGGGTATAACTCGGGCATAGAGTGACCAATTTTCATGAAAGTTGGCTTGATCGATTGGAAATTACAACAGACACTTAAAAATACTGGGTGTACATAGTCGATAATGCTAAGATTTCGAGAAAAGTGAAAAATTGAAAAACCAAAAACAATACTTCGTACGTCCTCTAGCGGCGCCGAAACAATATGAATTTTTTCCTTTTTCTAACTTTTTTGCTCATTTTTTATACAAGATATGAATGAAAAAAAAAAGAACAAAAAAGTGTTTGTACATAAAATTTAAGGAAAGGTTTAGCGAGACTTTTTTAGTATTTATTCTAAATGTGTGTGAATTTATGTGACCTCATTTATCTTGAAAGAAAGAAAAAAGCACATTAAATGAAGTAGAGTGCAATAAAAAAGAAATAAAAAGTCTTGTTTTATTTATTCTATTTTTGGCAAATTCTTGTGGGTGTTTTTAAGAGATTTAAAAAAATTTCTCAATTGCATTAAAAATGTTAATTAAAAATTAAATGAATTTTTAAAGTCAATTTATTTATATAAAAAACCACAAAGTTATAAATTTTCATAACACCAACTTTCAAAAAGAATATATATATTAAATTTTTTATAAAAAAAGGAAAATCATGTAGAGAGAATAAAACAAGTGAAAAGATTTATTGCCTTTGATTTCAATGATTGTGTCAGTGAGATTTTCTTCTTTTCTTTCCCAATTGCTTTCAACTCTATAATTTTCTCCCCTTTATTTACCCTCTGATATATCAACATATCAAATGGGTTTATTTTGCTTTATTCGAGGCTTTTTTGTGATTCTGTTTTACATTTATGAATATACAAATACATAAAGTTGAACATTAAACCATCTCTGAAAGAAAAATTTTTAAATAAGAGTAACAAATTTCTGTCTACAAATATTCAAATTAAAAGGTAGAGAAGCTAATCCTATAGCCTTTTGTGACAAATAAACTTTTTATAATTAAATATTCCATTTGTATTTCTTCTTTTGAGAAATTAAAATTAAGGTCCATGTTTATTTGAAATTCACTTAGCTCTTTCAGTAATAAACGCTTAAAATTGAATTTTCGTTCTGAGATTGATTCCAATTTCATTTAATTATCCTCTTGATGGTTAATAACAAGGAGATGAAAATTTTGAACAAAATGACCCCGGATATTGGAAATTCGAGCCCTAACATTACATTATGTATCAAAATGACATTTAACAATGTTATGTTTTTCTTGTTTTTTAGCGCATTTTTGGAAAAAATACGTTATTATATTCACTATGGCTGGCTGGCTGGCTGGGCGTTCGGAACACTGAGATCTCGAAAACTACAATAGCTAGCAAGTTTCGGTTTGTTTTAAACGAATTATGCTATCGTGTAGGCGTGCAGAATCCACTTTATATTGAATTAAATAGCTATTGAAAATTGATTTTCGAAAAATAATTTTATAGAAAAATTTTCTTAACGTAAACAAATATGGTGGAGTGCGTTCAGTAAATTTTTTTTTGAATTTTCATTTGACCGTTACTTCAATATATGAAAAATAAAAAATGAAACAACGAAATTAAATAACATTAATAAGGTAAAAGATTTAATTTTGGGCCACTTTTGTAAGGTTTCAACAGAAAATGTCTGAAATCTCTTTAAATACATAAATTAACACAATGATTAAGATCCGTATATAAAGCTAAAGCTTTTCCTTAATATTTAAAGACATATTTGAGAGTTAGAAGTCTTTAATTATTGTCTTATTGACAAAAACGAAACCCAATTTTTTGTCAAGTGTATTAGCGAACACCTGATTCCAATAATTCAACACCTTATCTCATGCATAATTAAAACTGGCATTTACCCAGAATGCTTTAAAATTGCAACTGTTGTTCCCATTAATAAAACAGGTGACTAAAAGAACATTCGTGATTATCGTCCAATCTCTATACTTACGGTATAATACAAAATTGGGGGTGAGCAATAACACCCACGGCAAATAATTCCACAGCCAAAATGAACAATAATTCCACAAACTCGATGCAAATAATTCCACCTATACTTGTAAGTGGAATTATTTGCTTTCGGTTGAGTAATAATTCCACAGAAATTTTTGTATTTTAATTATTTGCCTTCGGTTGAACAATAATTCCACTTAGAAATATGAGTGGAATTATTTGCCTTTTGTTGTTACACAAGCACTTAGTAAATTTTCTTCAATTTGTTGTAAAATTTATCATTTCTTTTCAATTCATTTCGCGATCTATTGTTTATTAAAAGCTTTTTTATAGTTTAATTATTTGGTAGTAATCTTTTGACCATGAGCAAGATAATAATTTGCGGTTTTTCACTGAAAATTTATGTTTTCTTAGTAAATGTGTTTGTTTATATGAGTTTATATTTTATTTTTCTATAAAACTCAGTTTTTAGTTAAATAATAAGTTATCTAAATTTAAGAATGAATAGTATTAATTTAAAGTTTATATAAAACCTGGTAGTGTCAATCGAACCGTTAGATAACTTCGAAAGAACTTCGAAAGTTTGGGAATAGCAACTACGCGTTTATTATTTTTAATTTTTAAAAATTCGTTATAAAAACAGTTTTTTAGGATCAAAAATGGCATATTATTATTGCTCTGTGCCTGAGTGCAAAACTCAAAACATCAGAGTGAAACTCTTCCACTTTCTCACTAAAAGATGAAATAAAATGTACTCTTTTGCACTGTAACATTATTTAGAGCGAGCAATAAACAGTTTTGCCACAATTTTTTATGATATACTGGAACCTAACTTTGACCTAGTCGATCCTAACTTTGACCTAGTCGATCCTAACTTTGACCTATTTGTTATTAAAAGTTTTTCACTTCAAAGCACTTCTAAATTATTTTTAAATTATATTTCTTTTAATACTCGTTCGATTTCTACCGATTTCGATTAATTTCAATAAGTATTTCAGGAGAAATTTGTATAAACTGCTTTTCAAGAAATGTTTGTTTACAAAAAGATTCAGAAAAGTATAACGGATTATTACAAAACAGTAAGTCAAAGTTAGGTTCCGGTATATTTGAAAAATTCTGGCACCTTATTTCTCAATTAAAAATTTTATTTGAAGTGTTAACGTGCTTTTTAAGCTGCATTGATTGAATTAAGTGCTTAAGTGAACCATGAAGTCAATTATTTAAGTGAAAATAGAAAGAATAATATTGTGCAAATTTTTTTCAAATTTTCGTAAACAAGAAAAATGGAAATATTTCAATAAATACACATCAAAGTGCTTCAATTCTCTGTTGAAACATATTATAAAGTTAAAAAATCATATTTAATGCATTGTTTGAGCTAATATAGTGATTTTAATAAGAATACAAGATAGGTCAAAGTTAGGAATAGGTCAAAGTTAGGTTCCGTTACCCTAAACAAACACATTTACTAAGAAAACATAAATTTTCAGTGAAAAACCGCAAATTATTATCTTGCTCATGGTCAAAAGATTACTACCAACTAATTAAACTATAAAAAAGCTTTTAATGAACAATAGATCGCGAAATGAATTGAAAAGAAATGATAAATTTTACAACAAATTGAAGAAAATTTACAAAGTGCTTGTGTAACAACAAAAGGCAAATAATTCCACTCATATTTCTAAGTGGAATTATTTTTCAACCAAAGGCAAATAATTCCACTCATATTTCTAGGTGGAATTATTACTCAATCGAAAGCAAATAATTAAAATAAAAAATTTTCTGTGGAATTATTACTCAACTGAAAGCAAATAATTCTACTTACAAGTATAGGTGGAATTATTTGCATCGAGTTTGTGGAATTATAGTTCATTTTGGCTGTGGAATTATTTGCCGTGGGTGTTATTGCTCACCCCCTACAAAATTATTGAAAGATTTATATATGACAGATTGACGATTTTTTTTAACAAGAATAAAATTCTTTATGATAGACAATATGGCTTTCGGCAGAGATGTGGAACTGAAATTGCAGCTAATGAGCTGGTATCTGAAATAAAAAGAGGTCTTGATGAGAAGAATCTGGTCTCGCTTTTGCTACTAGATATGCAAAAAGCATTTGACACCGTTGATCGCACACTTCTGCTGCACATATTAGAATCATATGGTATAAGAGGTATACCATAAGTATACTCAAAATTATAGAAAGCTATTTATGCAACAGAAAGCATTGTGTGAAAATTGCAAATGCTCATAGTCAAGATAGAATCATCTCATATGGAGTTGTACAGGGATCTGTGCTTGGTCCTCTACTTTTCAACTTGTTCATTAATGACTTAAGTAAATTGAAACTCAATGGTAAACTCTTCATGTATACTGACGATATTGTAATAGTTTGCCAACATAAATCAGCCGAAACTCTAGAAGTCTTTATAAAAGAAGATATGCAATTAATCTCGAACAAATTGATGCAAAAAAGACTAATTCTCAACAATTCAAAGTCAACTTACATGTTTATCCACTCACCATACTGCAAATCCAAATTCAGCGAACAAATAACATTATCAAATGGAGACACAATTAAAAAGGTAGATGAAGTAAGATACCTTGGTCTCTTCATCGATAAACACTTAAAATGGAATGTTCACTGTGAGAAAATTGCTGATAAACTATCCCATTCAACTGGCGCATTATGGAAGTTAAAATACAGACTACCCCTGCACGTGAAGCTAAACATCTATCACACTTTGAAGTGCAAGTGATACAGTCATTAAGCAATTGCAAGTTATTCAAAATCGGTCTTTGAGAAACGTCTTTAATTTAGACCGCCTTACTAATCGTGTCAACATGTACAATAATTTCGTTGGAAGCTGTCTCCCTATCAGAGCTATTCATTTTGTAAATACAGCAAATCTCATTTTCAGTTCAATACACAATCAAATCCATTGTAATCTAATTTTCATGAAGAAAAACAACCTCAGATCATTACGCAATTGCAACAATCTGAAAATCTCGCCTGCAAAGACCTCATATGGCCAAACATCAATTCATACGCTTGGTACTAAGATATTTAATTATATTCCGGATGACATAAAACGCCTCAAGCATCAGTATTCATTCAAATGGGCCCTAAAATGTCACATTAGAAATGAAAATTTTTTATCAAAATGCTTTAACAATCAATATCTGAAACAATTCAACACGGATACTTAGAAAACTTGATTGATTGTAACATAAGACGACATCAGCTACTCATTCTTCACAACATCACTCGTCTCACTTGTCTGTACATCAAATTCATATTTTTACTTAATAATTACTTAATTGAACAACGCTACTTCTGTTATAATTTTCTGAACATCCAAAATACTCTAAACGCACTCTGTATTTTCAAATTGTTTTTTGTAAATAACGTTATTCTTATGTCGAGTCTTTTAATCGAGAAGTATTCTCATTGAGACCCATTACTTTGTAATTTTAATTTTTAGCAAGGTTTTTATGCCTCCCATTTTGAGGCTTTTCCTTGTGTGAAAACAAATTTCATTTAATGAATAAAATAATAATAATAATAATTTAATTTTGGACCAAAAAATCTATTTTTGGGCCACTTTTCAGATTTGTAAAACAATTCATTTCTACACTTACTTTTAATGATTTAACACCTAATTAACTCTTTTCTTTGCATTATATATTGTTTTAAACACTTAAATAAGCAGCATTTCGTTTAATCAAGGTTTTATCAATTTCAAAGATTTTCCATATTTACAAAATTTTTATACAAAAATTTAGTGGCCCAAAATTAAATCGGAATTTAAAATCAAATTTTTGGCTTTAATAAATATTTCTAGCTAGATATTTGCTCATTAAAAAGTGTGTGAAACGGTTTAGTGCTTGTGAAGTATCAAATATGAGTGATAAAGTGATTATTTTCGTGAATAATTGACAAAATATTGAAAACAAAAAAGTGACGGAAAATCAACAAAAATCTTGATTATTCAAGTATTTAACGTTTTCATTTAATTAGCGAAAACTATTCCCGTGTAACCAAAAATACGTTATAACATGCCTTTGGTATGCCGCGGCATGCTAGCGGCATGTTGTAACGTATTTTTGGTTACACGGGATTGAATGATGCTGAAATTAAACATGTATAGTGTAATCAGTGTTAAATAACGAATTTAATAAGTACTCAATCATTACTTTTATTACATTAGAAGAGATTAAATTAAATACACTGAGCGAAATTGAAATAGCCCCACCTAAAAAATTGAAAATATTTCGTGAATTACTGAGAGCTATACAATCATTTATATATCATTAGAAAGGTCTTTTGAAAAGACATCTTATGCAACAACGTTCAGTTCATTTCATTGAGTATTTAAAGAAATTTTGAAATTGTAGAAATTTTGGTGCGAAATTGAAATAGCCCATCTAAAAAAAATCATGTTCTTGTTCTTTTTCTATTTGATTCATCACTAAAAATTATACAAAAGTTTGTTCTTCATTTCAAATATGTATCTTTAATAAGCAATTTGATTGAGTTCTGATGCTTCTATAAAGAATAATCAAAGATTTTCAAAATGACATTGAGATAAAATGGAAAAATGCATTTTTAAAGTTTTAGAAAACTGTTGCAGTTAAGTCCACATAATACTTAGACTTATTTTAATGTGCTATTTCTAAATATCATATTCTTATTGCAAGATAAGAAACTCTATAGCAAGTTATTTGATGATTTATTTTTTTCGAAAATCTAAATATTCGTTGTTTATTTACACATTTTCTTTCATATTTCTTTTCAGATATTTATTCATTTAAATATATATTAAGCCACAAAAAGATGAAGATTTTCTGCATAAGATTCATTGCTCTAATAATTTTATCTGTTACTGGTTAGAGCCAGGCCAATCGATGAATTTGACATACGAAAATTGCGACATTTTGATTTTCGAAAGATTTTTATAAACAAACTTTAATTCAATAAATAGCAATAATTAGACACTTTTGAGACATAATATAAAAAGGAGATGAAAAACCACACATCCTTTTATATACTATTATACTTGAACAAGAGATAATGTGTCTAATTATTGCTATTTTCTTGAATCAAAGATTGTTTTACAAAATTCTTCGAAAATCAAAATATCGCAATTTTCGTATGTCAAATTCATCGATTGGCCTGGCTCTAACCAGTAACAGATAAAATTATAATCTTTGATTATTCTATGTAGAAGCATCAAGAACTCAATCAAATTGCTTATTAAAGATACATATTGAAATGAAGAACAAACTTTTGTATAATTTTTAGTGATGAATCAAATAGAAAAGAGCAAGAACATGAATTTCTTTAGATGGGGCTATTTCAATTTCGCACCAAAATTTCTACAATTTCAAAAATTTCTTTAAATACTCAATTAAATGAACTGAAAGTTAATACATAAGATGTCTTTTCAAAAGACCTTTCTAATGAATATATAAATGATTGTATAGCTCTCAGTAATTCACCGAGATATTTCCAATTTTTTAGGTGGGGCTATTTCAATTTCGCTCAGTGTATTTTAAAAATGTAAACAAAAAGTGGCCCAAAATTAAATCTTTTACCCTAGTTAAACTAAAATATATGAAGAAAATTTGGTAAACTTTTGTTATTAACAACTGATCTGTTATATTCCAAAAATGCGCTTAAATCAAGTATATTATACTGATTTACCCATATTTTTTTTTTCTTTAATGCTCATGACATCGAGAGTGGAATAAGTTTATTTAGAAAATTGAATTTTTCATTCTTTTTCCAATTTTTGACATGTGGAGAGAGAGAGAAAGAAAAAGATTGCTTTGTTGTGAACACGTGTCTGGTAAGAAAAAGCACTTTGTATATTGGTATGACAGATAGAAACTATTGGTAAAAGTAAATGTGAGTAATAACGTTAGTCTGCAAGAACGAAATATACCATTCTACCAAAATATTGTTGTTTTCGTCTATTTTTAGAAATGCAAGTCTCAAAGCGAAAAATTGGTAAAGGCCTTTTTTAAAAGTTGGAAGCTACCATAAGAAAATATATGTACATATAATCCTTATTCAAAAACACAAAACATTTTGTCACATCTGTCGATTGAAAGTGAAAGTTTTCTTTTATTACATTTAGCATACGTTGCTCGCTTTAAAAATTCATTCCGATTGCGTTATGTTGAAAATCTATTTAGAAGATCAAATGCGCATTAGCATTGAAGTTGAAAGAATTTGAAGCCAAAAAACAAGGCAAATGTCACGAGCAAGATTTGTGTATTCAAATAAAGATGATATAAAAAGAAAAATGAGAGCTTTTGATAGACATTTGCTTGCAAGGCCACTTAATGTTTCATCTCTCTTGTTGATATTTCGGTCGTTCAGAAAAAGAAATTGTATATAATACAAACATGTCAACAGCATTAATTTTTTTGCTTCTATTTGCTTGTCCAGCTTAAGATTTGTTTAGTCAACTCTTATTTTGTCTCTAACCCAACAAGCACTTTGTGAAGTTATTACAAAGAATGCCGTTGAAATCCTTTTTAGCAACAATAACTCATATGACTGAAGAAATAGTATCATATCACTTTAAACATATAATTCACTACACTATGGTTGATTTTTATCGCTATTTGTTTATAAACAATCAGTATAGAATAAAGAAAATTACTAATGGTCAATTTTTGGCTTATTTCCAGAATATTTCTTTTTATTTTCATAGTTTATCTCATACAAGCGCAATTTTGGAACAACAATGCAGCTTATAGTTTCACTTTGTTCGGCTGGCTGGCTGGCTCACGGGTGAGGGATGAGATCTCGAAAACTATAATACCTAGAGACTTACGGTTTGTTATGTTTGATTTGTACTATCGAATTATTGGGAACAATTGGGACCCCGCAAGTAGAACTGAAATAACTCCATTTCAAATTTGGATGCTTCTTTCTCTGATGTTTTCGCTCAAAATATGACATATAATAAATCGTTAGAAAGGATTTTTTAAGTCGTATTCGATTCTGTAAAACTTTTTCTATATCATGCATGTGCATGTTGTGACTTGCTGCCAAAGGTGCTGTCAAACCCCTATTTGTACTCTATTAGTGCCAAGATATTTTAATGAATTTTTTTTTCTGTTAAGTGTTTTAGAACGGCATCAGCTTAAATTGCTTGGCATGTTCTTTTCTAATTTCTCACTTCTTTCCTTAAAAAGTTTTGACCTATTTTATTTTAAAAAATAAAAAAATTAAACATTTCCAAAAAAAAATCTACATTAACACTTCTTTAAATTACAATAAAAATGCCAACATTATTACATAAATATTTAGGCCAAATCTAGGGTAAAGGATCTAATTTTCGGACAGATCTAATTTCCGGACACTTTTTGTTTACATATTATAAAATTTAAATTATTTCTTTTTATACTCACTAAATCCCATATAAAATGTCTTAATTAGATAAAATGATGTTTATATTATTTATTTATAACATCCACACTGAACCAAATAACTTAGAATGAGTTGAAAATTAAATCGTCCGAATTTTTTAGACAATTTTTTTCACAATAATATCCAATTACAATTTTATATTATTCTTTATTAAAATCTATCACAATCACCAATTAAGAGATACGGAATTAAAGCTTTTATTCCACTTTGTAATAATAAACACAAAAAGAAAGCAAGCAATACTAATTTAAAAAGATATCAACTCAAATAAATATTGATCTAATTTTCGGACACTACAAAAAATAAGAAATTTTAAGAAAAAATCTTTAAATTGTGGATACAAAGATATATAATAGTAATAAAACGATTATATATGTTTAATAGACACTAAAACAGAGTGGATACACTAATGAAAACCTTTAAAAAAGACAAAATAAAAATCGGACAAAATTTCTTAATGAAAATTTTAAATGTATATGAAGCATATTATAAATAAAAGAATGAAAGTTTGTCCAATAAATAAATGATTAACTCCATTTGCAATGAAAATAGGTCAAAAATTAGAGTAAATTTGTGAAAATATTGAGCAATTTTCAACGTATTTTTTAAAAATCTCAAGTGTCCGGAAAATAGATCTATTGTCCGAAAATTAGATCAATTTTTGTTTGAGTTGATTTCTCTTTAAATAAGTATTGTTGGCTTTAAAAAAGCTATTTGTTTGAAATATATAATTATTATCATTAGTTACATCTATAAATCATTGTGTGAAAATGTTTCTTTAAAAAGATTTTCGAATTTTTGTGAATAAAAAATAGAAAAAAGTGTGTAAAAAATCAGTAATATTAACCGTCAGTGACGTGTTAAAAGCGCATTTTCCCGCAACAGATTAGTTTTGTTTAAAAATTCATTGAAAGTTTAAAAAAAAACTTTTTACGGCCTTTTTGAAGTCTGTACAGCCTAAAACATACACTTGGGTCTAAATATCCAAAAACTACTTCTGACATGTTTTCTCGACGTTTCATGACATTTTAAGATTTTTGGATGAAAAAATTTTTTTGTTCCATGTGATGGACATCCACCACATGCATGCCCTTGGGCCAACACCGATCTAAAAACTTTTTATGCCATCTTATTGTACGCTTCAAGACCTTTCCAACGAGTATAAATATGCCTACATTTGGAAAATTTCGATTTTTGGTCCATGTGATGCACCTGTGCGGGACATGCATAGACTTGGAATAAAATGTCCAAAAATCATTTTTGACATGTTTTTTCTATGTTTTATGATATTATAAGATTTTTTGGTGAAAAAAAGTTTTTTTGGTTCAAGTGGTGGACGTCCACCATATGCATGCCATAGCTCGGCATGGAGAACGAATCTCGCGGAAAGCTTCCATTACACCGGTCTCATAGTCAGAACCAACAGATTGGTGCAAAAAGTTTGGTAAAAAACCGTTTCTGGAAAGACTAGTTACGGAGACAGACAGACAAAGTGGGCACAATAGCGCCTTTTTCTAAATCTGATGGAAAATGCGCTAAAAAGTGTCCGAAAATTAGATCCATTATCCTAATTATTTTAACCATTTTTACAAAAAAAATTTGAAGAGCGTTTTATGCACTATTTGTTTATGTCTATGGTCGACATATCGACTCTAGCAGAAGTTTCGCTAAATTTTTATTGATTCTTGAAGTACATCGAATTTACTTATTTTTAGACACAAACGTAAATTTTCTAAGTATTTTGGAATATTTTAAAAATTCAATTTAAGTAAAAATTTTATGAATTTATGCATTAAACCACCATTTAAAAATGTAATTTTGACTTTTTATGCTTGTAGTGGTAACTTTTATTAAAATTTACACAAAGTACAAGAAAACAGTGAAAAAATTATGAAGATTGGTTAATTCTATCAACAGTTATGATTATAATAGTATTTAAAATCAATAATATAAAGATAATGCTGTAAAAAATTTTTTATGATAGCGCCTTTTAGTACTAATAATGACTAATCAATAACAAATGAGAGATTAAATGGAGTTTTCGCATTTTCATTTGAAATGTCTCATATTTTGAATATTACTCTACCGTTACTTTCATATCAACAAAATTTATCATAAGAATCTGTATAATCCATATCAAGTAAAAACGCTCGCCGTACTTTCATGCATCAAAATTTTATAAATATGATTTCTCCTATATTTTAAATTTATTTTAAAGTGTGAACCTATTTCTCATACAAATCTTATAGGTCTGTAATTTGTTAACATACACTGATCTGGGCACAAAAATGCGCTTAAGTGTCACTTGACACTTTCCATGTCATCTTTTATAATTTTTAGTAGAGTTCGGTGCTTGACGCATGCATGCATCAAGTAGCAAGCAAGTTGACTAACTAAAAAATGTCTCGATTTCATTCAGATTTTGTTTAATTCATTTGAAATCCATCATATTTATATGAAGTCAATGATTCTTTAATTTACTATCTATTTTATTTGATCAAATTCAATCTGAATGAATAAAAATAATTTTTGTGTGTCAACGTGAAATCAACTTGACAAAAAATATTCGCATATCAAGTAAAATATGCATGCAAGTTCGAACACTATTCTTTTTTAGAATTTTTTATAGAATAAGAAAAGAATCGATTCGATTCAATCGAATAGAAGTACTAGGAGGTTTCCTTGAAAATGAGCCTTTTTTTGTTACTTCATTCAAACACAAAGTTCTCGAATTCCATTAGCTCAATTGATAAATGGTGAAAAGTATGATACTTATAGAACACGTAAGCAGCTTTTAACATAGATTTTGTCTCGATTTATGTTTATTAAATATTTTTAATTTAGCTTAAAAGCTAATTTTTAACTTTTAAACAAAAACCAAAATTTTCAACTCATAACTTTAGAAGCGTTTTTCTCGAAACTTTTCCATTAACAAAAAATATCTTATGCACTTATACCATTTCTTATACTATCCCAGTTAAGCATAATAAGTTGTATTCAAACGTTTTAAATAGCAGAATCAGTTAAGAACGATGTAACTGAAGAAAACTGAGTGAAAGAAAATTGAGCAAATTTTGTTTGTTTACATTTCGCCATGTTGTAAACAAAAGAATTTTGGAAAATGTATGGAAAAATAATGGTAACTGGAAATAATCCATATTGTACATTAAATTGTAGTTCATTTTAAGGCAAATCGAGTGGTGTTTAAATGTTTTCGATCAGTTAAGTATTTTCGGAGTTATGAACGATTTAGTAAAAGTCCAGATATTTTTTTGCATGATTTTGATCGCTCATAACTTTTTAACTACAAAAGATAATTGAATTCTGATTGCGGTTCTTTAAAGTGCTTGAAACAAACTTAATTTACAGTGCATAAGATATTTTTTGTTAATCGAAAAGTTTCGAGAAAAACGCTTCTAAAGATATGAGTTGAAAATTTTGGTTTTTGTTTAAAACTTTTGAGCTAAATTAAAAATATTTAAAAAACATAAATCGAGACAAAATCTATGTTAAAAGCTGCTTACGTGTTCTATAAGTATCATACTTTTCACCATTTATCAATTAAGCTAATAGAATTCGAGAACTTTGTGTTTGAATGAAGTAACAAAAAAAGGCTCATTTTCAAGGAAACCTCCTAGTAAAATGTCCTTCAATTAATTTTAAGATGATTCATTCATTCATTTATAGTGTGGACTATCTTATTTATTTTAGTCTCATTCATTCTTATAAATAGGAGTCTATTTATTGTTGTTATCTATAAAAAGAAAAATGATACCGAAAGTGTCCGCCATAGGACGGATTACTTTAGCGCATTTTTGGCGCTCAGATCAGTGTATGTTAACAAATTACAAAAATACAAGATTCATTAATGAAAATAAATTCACAATTCAAAATATATGGATCAAGTCAAATTTTATTTGATATGAGAAATTTAGTTCGTAAAGTCTCTATATAGGGTAAAGGAACCTATTTATCGGCGTATTTTGAAAAAAAAAATTTTCAAAACACTATATTTCACTTAATTTAAATCCGATTTCCAATTCTGTTTGAAATATATATTGTATAAAGCGAAGCACTTTTATTTGAATCATTATTTAAAAGTGAGCGATAAATAGTTTAGTCACAATTTCACTTTTGAATACGGAACCTAATTATCGGCGTTCTTGGAACCTAATTATCGCGTATATGTTTACACTTTACTTTTCGCGCGAAAACTTTAAAACACTATTCAGAACTATTCTTTTACACTTATTATCACTTCCTAAAGACATTTCAATGCACTAAATAAAATAAAAATTGATTTTAAATGAGAAAGTTTAATTTCGAAATTTTTTGTTTTGATTTTTGTCGACGACCTCTGTAATTTTTTCGTGAAGCGCAGCTAAAACGCAATTTTCATACGCCGATAATTAAGATGCGAGACATTCGTTTAAACGCACTAACATTTTTCCACTCTTCCTCCACTTCTACAACAGTTTTCTTAAAACGGTTTTCTGTGGCTGATTATTACATTAATATGTGACATTTTAGAAACATAAGCTGACTGATTTGACCTTTTGTTCATTCTTAATTTTAAAAAATTTTAGTAAATTACAACAACAACAATGCACCCAGAAAAAAAAATTATTATTTTTATAATAAATTGTATGGAAAAATCAATTATTTCATATTAAAATAGGGACTAAATATTTTTATAATTAATTTTAATTATTGAATGATGAATTTTTCTTAATTACCAAATAAATTAATTTTATTATGAAAATATTAAAATTTTAAATATTTTAATAATAGAATTTAATTATTCAATATTTAGTTCTTATTTCAATATTAAATAATTAAATTCAATTATTTTTGATATTAAAAAAATGAGAAAAATTAATTATTTGAATCATTGATTTTCATTATTTAATATTTAAATGCGGTCACCCATCTAAGTATTAATTATGCTTAATAATGCTTAACTTTGTAATTTTGCTGAAATGAAATTGGTTATTATTAAATTTTACTTACAAATAAACTTATTGCATTTTTTCCTATATATTTTACAAGAAACAAAATAATATCTTACATTTTTAATTTAATTTGAAACAAAGATTCCCAAATTATGAAATTAATTGAATAAAATTGTGAAAATATATTTGAAAAACTTTGAATATTATAAAAGTATTTTTTTTGTTGACTTGATTTTTGGGAGATTTTAGTAATTTTTGCTTAAAAAAAGCTTTTCTTTTTTAATCGAGCACGATAAAAATTGTAAATGATAAATAAATAAATGGTATAAATGGTAAAATTGATGGAAAACTTTTTAATAAATAAAAAATTATGGAATTTTATTATAAAAATAATTAAATTTCAATTATTTAAATATTAAATTTTAATTATTTTTATAATTAAATTCAAATATTTGAAAATAATAGAATATTAATTATGAAAAATATTAAAATTTTAATTATTCAAAATAATAAAAATCAATTATCAGTATTTATTTTTCTTAACTGAAATTTTTCAAATTTGAATACGAAAATAATTGATTTCAATTATTTTATGATTGATTTATCAAAATTATTTTTTAAATATTTCAATAATAAATTTTTTTCTCTGGGTGTGGACATTCGTTTAAACGCACTCAATAAAATTTGCTCTAACTTTTTAATACGTTGACCAATCTTTATGAAACTTTGCCACTTTATAGCTATAAGTATCACTAATATTTGATCAAAGTTTCAGAATTTTCACAAAATTCATTTTCGACTTACATGATCCTAAAGTAAAGTCATGGTCAAACAATTGGTCTTTGGTCAATTTCTCTAAAACACGTCATGCAAAGCACTTCAAACTTCTATAATAATTTAATAAGAGCAATATCTTTCTTTTAACATCAAAAGTTGGCGATTTAGTAAAGATTTGACTGAGATATAGCAAGGAAATTTAATATGGCAACCATTTATTTTGAAAAATCTCATCTTTTCCTAAATTATCTTTTATTCTAGAAATATCATATTGATTTATTAGTTCTTAACATAATCTCCATGACATTTGTGATCTAACGTAAATTACAGAATAGCTCTAACTTTAACTCGTTAAAAAAGCATTTGAAATAGTCAACAAATCCAATATGGCGAAATGTAAATAAACGAAAAATTGAAAATTTTTCAAAAACGTCGAGATAAGCTGCTAACCTGTTTGAAATGTAAGGGTTGTTCACTAAATAAGTAGGAAATATAATTTCCACAAGTTAGCAGCTTATCTCGACGTTTTTGAAAAATTTTCAATTTTTCGTTTGTTTACATTTCGCCATATTGGATTTGTTGACTATTTCAAATGCTTTTTAAACGATAACCAATAAAGTTAGAGCTATTCTGTAATTTACGTTAGATCACAAATGTCATGGAGATTATGTTAAGAACTAATAAATCAATATGATATTTCTAGAAATAAAGATAATTTAGGAAAAAGATGAGATTTTTCAAAATAAATGGTTGCCATATTAAATTTCCTTGCTATATCTCAGTCAAATCTTTACTAAATCGCCAACTTTTGATGTTAAAAGAAAGATATTGCTCTTATTAAATTATTATAGAGTTTGAAGTGCTATGCATGACGTGTTTTAAGAGAAATTGACCAAAGACCAATTTTTTGACCATGACTTTACTTTAGGATCATGTAAGTCGAAAATGAATTTGTGAAAATTCTGAAACTTTGATCAAATATTAGTGATACTTATAGCTATAAAGTGGCAAAGTTTCATAAAGATTGGTCAACGTATTAAAAAGTTAGAGCAAATTTTATTGAGTGCGTTTAAACGAATGTCCATTGTTTTGTTGTAATTTACTAAAATTTTTAAAATTAAGAATGAACAAAAGGTCAAATCAGTCAGCTTATGTTTCTAAAATGTCACATATTAATGTAATAATCAGCCACAGAAAACCGTTTTAAGAAAACTGTTGTAGAAGTGGAGAAGAGTGGAAAAATGTTAGTGCGTTTAAACGAATGTCTCGCACCTTAGGTTCCAATATGCCGATAAATAGGTTCCATCAAGTTTCACTCAATTTAGCTCTTTTATAATCATTTAAATTATATAATAATCTTTGCAATGTGCTGTTTGAGATAAATGTAGTTCAGTGAAGTTATTAACAGTGGGAAAGTCTACAGTCTACAGTCTATTTATTTTGGAAAATTGGAAAATGAAAATTTCGCGTAGAATAAAGACTCTGTAGATCAAATGAAGTGCTAAATAATGTTTAAGTGTCATATATTATCATAATAAATCATTAGTTTATCAATGGAATGAGTTTAAAGTAATAAATTCGTGATTTTCAAAATACGCCGATAAATAAGACAGGACGATAAATAGGTTCCTTTACCCTAAAGCACTATTACGAGACAAATTTGTATTTTGTAAAATAGCTTAGTTTCGAATGATTTAATTGAAATTTAAGTTGTAACGAAAATCAGTTATGCAGAAATTCTTTATTTAGTTTACATTTTTTATAAAGAAATATATTCCTCAAAAACTCGAGTTATGTAACTGTTACGAGTGATCTTGATAGTTTTTGACTTTTCTATTCGTCTTTATAAAATATTGTTGATTCGGTCGAGTCGAATTCAAAAAATTATGAAAGAAATTTAACAAAAAAAACTCAACGAAGAAAACTAACGAAAAATGCGCGCCAAAAAATTTTGTTTGCAAATTTCAATATGGAAATTTAAATTCGTAATTTCCTAATGATAGTAATCAGAGACAGGAATATAACTAAGCGTCGCCGAAATAAAACAATAGCACAAATCAAATGCAAAAAAACCGGAAATCTCTAGCTGTTTTCGAGATCTCACCGGCCGAACAGCCAAACAGCTAAAGTGAAGATATAAGCTGCATTGTTGTTCCAAAAATGCGCTAAAAATGCTTAGAGAATACAAATTTCAAATAAAAATTTTATGTGTGCCTGTGTCCCGTGTAACCAAAAATACGTTATAACATGCCTTTGGTATGCCGCGGCATGCTAGCGGCATGTTGTAACGTATTTTTGGTTACACGGGTGTGTGGGTAGTTAAATGAAAGGGTTGATAAAACACGATAAACAACTGAACAAACAACAAGAACAGTATGAATAAAACTTTATTTATGCCATAATTTTTTTAAGATATTGCTTTGAAACTTTATTAGCTGTGATATGATATGATATCAGAAAAAAATCTACCTAGTTAGTGATACAAATTAGATTCAAACTAGTTTATAGTAAAAAAAGTGTGCAGGTTCGAGGTAAAATTGAAAATGTTGAATCAGAGTCGTTCTTCATAATGACAGATAGATGATAAATAATAGAAGCGTCTTACTCTTTTCTATAATTTTAAATACCCCTCACCCACATGTATGGTAAAATTAAATAAATTTTGAGTACATGTTTCTAATGTTAATATTAATAGTAGCAAAAATACGCTTGGTAATGTTTGCAAGCTTAAATGAAGAAGAAAAACGTTCAAAGATAAAACTTAATTGACTGTCTGTTGAAAACGTTGAATTATTGCCAAATTTGTGAGTGCGAATGCGATAAGCCTTTTCAATAAAATTGCTCATTCGTGTTATTGTTTCGAGAAAAACCACATCAATTGCTGAAACGCTTGCCAATTACTGAATGTTAAAAAAATTTTGAAAAACTGATCGCATAAGAGTCATTGAGTTTCCACTTTAGAAAAGCTATATATTCTTATTAAAGATGGTATGCCATACAAAAGAAAAAATCCATACACTTGTAATATTTCCATAAATGGATATTAACTTTTTTTACTTTGCGAGAAAAAGTATGCATATAACAAAGTGAGAAGAAAGAAAAATTTTGCCGTATGTTGAGCATACATGTATGTAATCGTCTTGCATCAACTCGTGCAGTGAATAATTCTACTGCTAACAAAAAATACTTATTTTATCTCGTCTCACTCTTTTATGACAATGAGATTCGTTTAAGTAGATGTGTAAACCAAGAGCAATGCTTATAAGATTAATGACACACCATCTCTCATTGTTATCATGAGTGCGCGTCACTGTGAGCGGATTTCAACTTTCTTCCTTAATAATATATTTATTTCACATTCACATTCCTACACATGCTATGATGGTGAATAAAAAGATGGTTTTTATGTACTATATACATTTATGAAACGAGATTTATAATGCTTACAAATGCAACCAGTCTTGTGCTATGAAGTATGAGAGGAATTTTCAATAGCGGATTTATGTAAAACATATTCCTCAATTGTATCAAAATATGAGAGATAATTCTCGCTGTTCATCGCATTCTGAACTATAATGTTAGAGCATAAATAATAAAATTGACTAATTTATTATTCAAATAAATGCTCTCGTTCAGTGTGATGGAATATGGAGATTAATGATGAATAAAAGATTTACATAATCAATGCATTGCTCTGTCTTCAAAATTATAAGAATTGTAAAGCTTTAAAGTTCTATTAATTTACTATTTCTATTTATTGTTGTCATAGAATAACCGTAGAAAAAATTCTTCATGAAAATTTTTCTAAGAAAGATGCTGTAAAATATTTTTTTTAATTATCATAGCTTTTTTAATTTTAGATTTCTTTTGAAAAAAAAAATATCCTAAATAAAGCACATAAAAATGTTTCATTCATTCTTATTTCTTTCAATCATTGAATAAATAGACAAAATTCTTTTCTTCATTATTATTCACATAGAAGAAAAATACGAGTTAAGGAAAATTGAAATAAATAGCTCTGTTTATAAATAAATATTAATTTCATCCTATAATGCATAGTGACAAATCAAAATCATTTAATTCTATGTGCCACAATTTCACACCCCGTTCGGCAATTTTTTTTCAAAAAAACGAAAACTATTTGTATATTGTTGATGCATGTGATGTTCATTTTATTTCTGACATAAAAAATCCTTTCTGCGACATTTTTTGCTTTTATTTTTACATCAAGCAAGAATTTTAGCAATAAATCATCAAGAATGCCTTTGAGCAAATTCAATGTCAAGTTCTTTGTGTGTATAAATGATACCCATGACATTAATTAAATACTTGCAAAAGTTTTTAAGAGCTACATAATATATTTTCTTTCTATTTTTATCGATATATTCTAATAAAATTCTTTTATATTTAGGATCAACGATTTAATCGTGATGTCGACTTAGTGACTGGTTATAGAACAAAAGCGCTACTTTGCATGCCGATTAAGGACGCAAGCGGCGATGTGATTGGTGTGGCACAAGTGATAAATAAGCTGGGCGGCGAACAATGCTTTACTGCAAATGATGAAAAGGTAAGTAATTCACTCGCTTCTTTAAACAACTTGAATATGCTTTTAATTGAAAAAAAATGAAAGAACTTCCTGGAGGACTTTTTAAATTGATCATCGTGGTAAATTAAATTTCATGTCTAATTGAGTATATAATTGATTTTATAAAAAAAATCCTTATTACCATCAATTCGATTATAAAAATATCGTATATTTTTTCTCTGCCTACATGTGTAAGCGCAATAACAGCTTGCAGCTATTATCAGCAGCATAATTTATTCCTCTATTTTTACCCACTGCACACTGATCTTTTTTTGAAAAAAATGTTCATAATTTCCAATTTGGGTCATGTTATGAAATATGATGATTTATGTACTGATCAACAAAGCATCGTCAACTTTATCTTTTCTCTTGTAAAATTTTATTATTTACAGCCCATTTCATTGAAAATTTTTGTTTTTAAAAGTCTGCCATTTTTTTGTTTACATTTTTACGAAATTATAAAGTGTCAATTTTTATCATATAATTAATAAAATATACACTTATATACATCAATCGAAAGCTTTTGTAGTCTACTTTCTTGCAAAACACACTGAAATTCATTATTCGTAAGTAATATCAATATTTTTAATGTTGCCATTTTCAAAACATTCCAAAAACTTTACATATGCTTTTGTTTAAAACGCAGAAGAACGCATCGGAAATATACAGGCAGAATTAAAAATTAACTTCGTATGAAACTATTGACACCACTAAATCCACCCAGTTTAAACAACAAATGATCTGTAATTTGCGATTGAAAATTTTATAATATTTCGTATATTTTCTAAATTTTAGAAAATTTTGCGCAACAAACATTTTTCAATAGTGTGCGCGTCTTAAAAATTTAAAAGAGACGTTATGTCGTTTAATGAAAATGTACTCATTTCCACTTTTATTTTGTAAAAATAACTACAAAATGGTAGATTTTAGATTAACTTAGTATCATTATTGGTTAAAATCATGTTATAAAAGAATTAACTCAATTTATTCAAAGTGAGAAAAACTTTTATATAACGTTCTTTTTAAAACTGAATTTTCTTACTAATACATTTAAAAATTAACGCATACATTCACACAATTTAATTATGAACAATTTTTTGAAAAAAAGATCAGTGTGCACTGTCTGACTTTTTTTTTCAATTTCAAAATTGAGCTTTCTATGAGATTTATGGTGATAGTGAATATTTTAATAGCAATTATGCTTTTTAACAATTTACTACGATATAAATGTCGGTTAAGCATGGGATCTATAAGGATTATAATTTCGAAATGTTTTTTTAAAACTCTCATTCTTTCTTTTTAATGGATATAACTTTGACTTAAAGTAAATTGCTTTTACAATATGAAGAAAAACTTGGGACATTCTCAAGGGATTAAAGTAATTTGTAATGAAATGTTTACAATTTATTTAACTTTTTATAAATTTATACCTAATAAGAAATAAGAAGGGAATTTTTAAAAATATAATCCAGGAAAAAAGTTGTATAATGCAATCATTCGCCAAAAGAATCTAAAATATATGTATGTTTTTGATGGTAATCAATAAAAATTGGTGAAAGTCTCTGCGTATATCAGAGGACTTTAGCGCATTTTTGTCGCCCAGATCAGTTATATTAACAAGTTAAATAAAAGAATAGTTTACGATTTGAAAACATTTTATTAATTCATAGTATTTTGAAATGAGTTATTTTATAATTCATGAACTCGAATGACTAATGGCTTGTGGTGTGATGCATATGATTCGTAAATAAAAACTTCAACATTATAGTCTTCAATTCGACCGAATACTCCATCGATAACTGTTCGAGCGTTTGTTGTCGATTCGCGTGGTGAGAATAGCCTTGTGTCAAAAGATTGAAGCATAAACGACTCGAGTGGACTGCCCAATTTTAATTCGTGATTAAAATCGCCAAGAATTCGCCGAGATTCGATGATGGATTATTGTAGACATTAATTATAGTTAATCGATTGTCCAATTTGAAGCCACTTATTTCGACATGATTATTTGAGTTGCCTTTTTCAATTTCGATTCGATCTGTAATGCGAGGCTCAATATTCAATTTACAGAAAATTTACTTACTTTTAATTTAAAATTTTCAATAGACTTTTGCAATTTAGATTTTGCTTTTTGTTTACACCAGGGGGAAAATATCTATGACGAAAGAAATTTTTTCTTTCGTTTTTCTTTCGCTTCTTTCGTCGCTTTCGTTTTTCTTCGTTTCTTTCGTTTTCCTTCGTCACTTTCGTTATTTTCGTTAGATTGATTTTTCATACATATTTCTTGCAACTTTTATACCTATTCTGCTTCTAATAGCTCAGAATAACCACTACGTTTGTAAATAATTCATCATAACTCCATAAAAAGCATGATTATTATGATAAATCAAGCATAATTTATTTTGACAAATTTTCCAATGTTTGTTTCCGAAATTCGAATACGAAATTTCGAAATTCTATTTAATTGTCGAAAAAAACGTTGAAAAAACACATGAAATTCTGAAAAATTATAAATTTTCTTTCGGCTCGTTTTTATGAGCTGCTACTTGATAAGCATAAATATTAAGAATAATAGTTCATTTTAGAATCTTTAAAACAATAAAATAACGACTTTAAACTTCCTAAATTGCAATTCATTTTTTGCATCATTTATATTTTTGCTTCTTTTCGTCATTTTTGCTTCTCTTTCGTTTTCTTTCGTTATCTTTCGTTACTTTCGTTATCTTTCGTTACTTTCGTTTCTTCGCATCTTTCGTCATAGTTATTTTCCCCCTGGTTTACATATAAACTTATGCGCAGCTTCGCGCACTAAAAATTTGAATTTTCCGTTACATTTCGATTTCGAATTGATAATAAAATAAATAATGCGAATCAATACAAAAGATAATGCGAGTCAATAATTTAGAATTATACACGCTTTTATTCAAATCTTTTGATATTTCGTTCTTAACTTTCGATTCGAGACAAAATATTGTTTTCTGTATAACGATCAAGTCAAATTTAATTAGTTCCAATTTTCGCCGTTGGTGGCGCTGCATCGTTTTCGTGCGAAAAAATTTTGTTTACAAATATTCAATATGGAAATTTTAATTCGTAATTTGTAAATTACTGTATTCAGTGACAGCTTTCTAATAATATTTCCTCACAGTTCCTCAATAGTACAAATCGAATGCAAAAAACCGGAAGTCTCTAGCTATTTTAGTTTACGAGATCTCGAAGCGCACCATTAAACAGCCGAACAGCCGAACGAAGAGTGAAAAATTATTTACAAGCTGCAATATTTCTATAAGCAAAAATGACGCTATAAAAAACGTTCAGCACGTGAATCGAAAATAAATTTTAATATAAAACTTTTTGTCGCGCATCATGACATTTATTGACATCGATATTCAAGCGAGCTGAATCAATATAGTTACATATTGAGTTCTCACTAATATATTCAGAGAGTGGCAAGGTATATATCAATTGATTTTCAAATTCCTTTTAACGCAAATTAAAGCGATTTAAATCATCGGAGAACTTCGATGAATATATGATGATGATTTTGTTTATGCATGTTTTCTATAAACGATGGCAAAAGTGTTTACCATAGATCGGAAATTACTTTTTAGGCATTTTTTCGGGACTACCGTGCTTCCCTCGAAATAAGGACCTTTCGGAAATTGAATTTCGATTGGAATTGTGAGTTTAGAAAGCATTAAGTCTCGTATTGTCGAAAAGCTGATTATAGAGTAGAGTCGTACTACATATCTTATAAAATCGCTTTAATATAATATTAAAACAAATGCTTCACAAACTCAAAATTTCAATCAAAAATTCAATTTCGAAGGTCTTATGCGGACTGTTCGTGTAAAATTAGCGTACACGTAAAAAGGGGGGCGGCAAGATGGGGTTTAATTGAGATCGAGGCGTTACCGTAACACATGAACTATATTTTATTACAGGAGAATTTATAATTATAATGAAATATTTAATATAATAATCTATAGGTAACACGACCTAATTTTCGGACAGTTTTTTTCAGATTGGAATTTGGCCATCCAAAACTCACTAGCTCACTGTAATATTATGGATTAAAATGGGTTATTTAAACATGATTACAAATCTATTATCATTATTTATAATCTGTATATATCACAAAAATATCATTTTTGTTTTCATCTTCGAAACATAATTTTTGCATTCTCTTCAAACACAGAAACTTATTTTCACTCCAATTCTTTTTCAATTTCTACCTGAACCATATTAAAAGAATTTGAAATCAAAAACTTTTAATCTTCATTTGTTATCACTTATTTAATAATT
>CM031380.1:448839-523826 GCA_018290095.1 Polypedilum vanderplanki
TCGTCGAGCTGTCTTTGCCTTCGAAAATGAATTTGGTGGAATTTATTGAGGCTCAGTTTTGATAAGATTAACAGGAATTGGTAAACTTGATGATAAATCAATAACAGTTGGTTGAATGAGATTTAATTCAGGTTGAATTACTAATGCATTTAAGTATCCAGCATGATCCTGTTGTTTGCATTTATGTACTAATATATTACTCAACGTTTTCATTTGATGTACCAATTCTGAAATATCTTGATTTTGATTTTGAGTTGATGATGATTGATCTGGGGGGGTGACATCGATTAAAAAATCAGATAAATTACGACAAAGAAAGCCGAACATTTTGAAAATCATTGGTCATATTTTTTTTTCTAACATTCTCTACAGCTAATCTTTAAATTCTCATCATTATAATAGGTATTTTTGCGTTTATTTTGATCCATAAATTATGAATTTTAAGAAATTATTTTTTTTCAATATTTTTTGTTTTATATTTTCACGAATATTTTCAAATGTAAACAAAGTGTCCCGTAGGTAAATTTGCTGTCACGTGATAGGTTTAGAAAAAAAAGTGGAATTTTTCAAAGAAATGATAAAGGATACAACTCAAGTGAATGTTTGTCAAAATTCTTTGAGCTATTTGCTTAAATTTAAAAGCGATTTTGTAAGTGAAAAGTGAATAATATTGAAAATTATTTTTTATAGTGGGAAAATTTTTGTATAGAGATTTTATTATGTGAATAGTTAATTAATGGCTGATTCTTAAGCACATATATTGTAATATTAATAGATACTAATAAAATCTATAAACAGTTTCATTAGTTTATAATTGATTCAATATTTAGTGAGAAAATTGAAAAAGAAAAAAAGTGTCCCATTTTTTTCTGTCCCGTGATAGGATCATTTACCCTATTGTAAAACAGTTTCAGTCCTGGTAAATTGAACATCAATTAAAAACGCTCGCCGTACTTTTTGCATCAAAATTTTATAAACATAATTTTTACTTTATATTTAACTATTTTGATCAAATTATTTTTTAAGTGTAAATTTATTTCTCAAACGAATCTATTAATTCTGTAATTTGTTAACATATAGTGATCTAGGCACAAAAATGCGCTAAAGTAATCCGTCCTATGGCGGACACTTTTCCACTCGTTTTCTTTGAGTGTAAATATTTCAATTTGAGCGAAATCAGTGGAACAAACATTCGAACAATGAGTTGCTAAAAAGTTGCTTATTTAAAAAAGAGTAACAAAACAAATGTTCATCAAAAAATTAAAAATTTTGAATGGATTTTCTCATGATTCTGACTATAAGAGCACTAATTAGAAACAAATAAATACCTATAGTGAGACTCAAGTTAAAGTACAAACTATAGAATACAACAATTCTTGAAGCGGTAATTAAACATTTTCGTTGAAAAATATGGCGATTTTAAAATGTTTAATAATTTTAATGATTCGCTGTTTATTCACATAAACTTCATATGTAGGCGGAAAGAGAATCGTTCAAACTTTTATTTATTGAATATTAAAGAATTCATTGACTTAAAATTTTCTCATTATCTGAATTTTTCTGCTTTATTTTGGTTTTTCGATTTGAAATTAAAGTTCATTTTATTTCATTTTGGCCAATAACCCTTTACAAAAGCTCTAGCTTTCAGTTACAGTTAGCAAATTTGAGATTGATGCAGTAGTTTAAGAGAAATTGTGGAATATAAAAAACAAAATACTTTTTCACGAAAAATGTTCGTCAGTAACGCTACTTTTAATTAACATAACTTTTTATCAACAAATCCAATTTCCTCTGTTAATATCTTAATTGTAATACTAATTAGTACTACAAAATAACATTAACTTTTACGCTAAGTTATTCCAGTTTAAAGAAATAAGCGTGTAGTTTATGACACTAAATAAGAGAACTTGATTATATTATAAATTCATAAATCTTTAACATATTTTCAGGCATATTTTATATATTATTTCTAATACTTTGTTGGACGCTATGTAATATAATATTTGAAAAAGAATGTAAAAAAAATTTTGAAATATTTACATACAATGTTGACTTGAAATCTTGTTTTATATCACATTAAATTGCATTTTTCTTTTTTTGCATTTGAAGGTGTTTGCATCATATCTACAATTCTGTGGAATTGGTTTACGTAATGCACAGCTTTATGAGAAATCTCAGTTAGAAGTGAAGCGAAATCAAGTGCTATTAGATTTAGCACGAATGATATTCGAGGAACAAAGTACAATAGAACACATGGTATTTAGAATTTTAACCCATATGCAAAGTCTTATTCAGTGCCAAAGAGTACAGGTGAGATTTAAGTGAAATTTCATACTATATTAATAATTTTCAATTATATTAATCACATTAAACAGATACTGCTAGTACATGAAGCATCCAAAGGAAGTTTTTCACGTGTTTTTGATTTTGAAGCTAATGATGATCTCAATGAAAGAACTAGTCCGTTTGAATCACGTTTTCCAATTAATATTGGTATCACCGGACATGTTGCAGCAACTGGTGAAACTGTAAATATACCACATGCATATGAAGATTCAAGATTTGATCCTAGTGTTGATGAAAACACATTTTTCAAACATAAGTCAATTTTATGTATGGCAATTAAAAATTCGCTCGGACAGATTGTTGGCGTGATTCAATTGATCAATAAATTTGACGATTTAGTAAGTTATTTAATAATTTTATTTGTTAAACTCATTTATTTAAAATTTTTGTAAAAACAATAGATTTTCACCAAAAACGATGAAAATTTTGTTGAGGCTTTTGCAATATTTTGCGGTATGGGCATTCATAATACACATATGTATGAAAAGGCGATAGTAGCAATGGCAAAGCAGAGTGTTACACTTGAAGTGCTTAGCTATCATGCATCGGCATCAACTGATGATGCTCTTCGACTAATGGTGAGACTGCATATATCACATTTTATTTATTCAATTGAAAAAAATTTTAATATTATTTTTGAATATAGCGTTTGAAAGTTCCATCGTCAGCATACTTTCAACTACACGATTTTGCATTCGATGATTTGCACTTGGACGATGATGATACGCTTAAAGCATGCTTGCGAATGTTTCTTGATTTGGATCTCGTTGAAAGATTTCATATCGATTACGAGATGTTATGTCGATGGCTGCTGAGCGTAAAAAAGAACTATCGAAATGTCACTTATCATAATTGGCGTCATGCATTTAATGTTTGCCAGATGATGTTTGCTATTCTCACATCAACACAATGGTGGAAAGTTTTTGGTGAAATTGAGTGCCTTGCATTGATGATTGGATGTTTAGGACACGACTTAGATCATCGTGGTGTCAACAATGCTTTCCAAATTAAGTAAGTTATATATAAATAATTGCTTTTTCTTGAAAAATTCTTTAATAAAACATTATATGCATGCTTTTTAGAGCATCATCACCACTTGCGCAACTTTATTCGACATCTACTATGGAACATCATCATTTTGATCAATGTGTTATGATTCTCAACAGTCCTGGAAATCAAATCCTATCAAATTTGTCCTCAGAGGATTATAGTCGTGTGATTAAAGTACTTGAAGATGCAATTCTTTCAACTGATTTGGCTGTTTACTTCAGGTAAGATTTATTTTCAATATAGGGTAACGGAACCTAACTTTGACCTATCCCTAACTTTGACCTACTTGTATTCTTATCAAAATCACTGTGTTACTCAAACAATGCATTAAATATGATTTGTTTTAACTTTATAATATGTTTCTACAGAGAATTGAAGCACTTTGATGTGTATTTATTGAAAATATTTCCATTTTTCTTGTTCCATGAAAATTTGAAAAAAATTTGCACAATATTATTCTTTCTATTTTCACTTAAATAATTGATTTCATGATTCACTTAAGCACTTAATTCAATCAATGCAGCTCAAATAAAACGGTAACACTTCAAATCACACATTTAATTAAGAAACAAGGTGCTAAATTGACTAAATATGCTGGAACCTAACTTTGACCTATTTTGGAACCTAACTTTGACCTACTGTTTTTGTAAAAATCGGTTATACTTTTATGAACCTTTTTGTAAACAAACATTTCTCTTAAAAAGCAGTTTTTGCAAATTTCTGCTTAAATACTTGTCAAAATATATCGAAATCGGTAGAAATCGAACGAGTATTAAAAGAAACATAATTTAAAAATAATTTGGAAGTGCTTTGAAGTGAAAAACTTTTAATAACAAATAGGTCAAAGTTAGGTTCTTTGTTTAGGTCAAAGTTAGGATCGACTAGGTCAAAGTTAGGTTCCAGCATATTCATTGAAATTGTGGCGAAACTGTTTATTGCTCGCTTTAGATATTGTTACAGTGCAAAAGAGTACGCTTTATTTCATCTTTTAGTGAGAAAGTGGAAATGTTTAGTGAAATAACAATAGAGTTATTAAAGTTTGTTTTGAAGATTTTTATGAAATAGGTCAAAGTTAGGTTCCGTTACCCTAATATCGAACTTTTTTTAATAAGCTTAATTTTTTCAATCAATAGAAAACGTGGTCCTTTTTTGAATTTGATAAAAAATCAAACAATAATACATGAGCAATTCACAAATGAGGAAAACCGTTCTTTACTTCGAGCCATGAGTATGACTGTGTGTGATTTATCGGCAATAACAAAACCATGGGAGATTGAGAAGCGCGTTGCCGATCTTGTAAGCTCAGAGTTTTTCGAGCAAGGTGATATGGAGAGACAAGAATTAAATATTACACCTATTGACATCATGAATCGTGAAAAAGAAGATCAATTACCAATGATGCAAGTTGGTTTTATCGATTCAATTTGCTTACCAATTTATGAGGTAAATTCTTAATTTATAGAAATTTAAAAAAGAATTAAATCTATTTAAATTTTTTTTTTTTTTTTGATTTTAGGCTTTTGCTGATTTATCAAAGGAACTGAAACCATTAGTAGAAGGTGTTAAAGATAATAAAAAACACTGGCTTGAACTCGCTCAAACAGCTCAGGAAACGATAAAAAATCGAAAAAATAGTTTAAAATCTTTATCAAACGGGAGCATTAATAATAACTACTACACAAATGTGAATAATAGCATAGAGAATACAAAAAATAATAACAACAATACAAGTCTTAATAACAACAACAATAATAATAATAATAACAGCAGTGGAGATGAATTAAATAATACTAGCAACAGCAATGACAGCTTGAAAATGTCGAAAATTGTGGGAAAATTTCCTTTGGATATTACCGGTATCACATCAGTTAATTCAATATTTGCACCAACCTATATCAAACCATCACAAAATGGATATATCAATTCTTATAAAGCATCTTCCATAGTGCGTTATGATAGTTGGATGAAAAAAGATGAGGAAGAAGTTATGGACCAATGATTGAATAATAAATTGTGTTAAAAAATTCTAGACTAATTAATGCATTTTATTACTTATTTATAAAGAAATTTATGAACATAAAAGAATTAAAATTTATGGTGTTAAGTTCCACAAACAAAAATTACTACTACTACGTTATTAAGTGAAGATCAATTTTAATTAACAATACAGAAACGAATTTTAGTATACGAGTGAGTGTATGAAAAAAATTATCAATTCTTTTTTGATCAAATTTGATTTCTCAAACATATGTGACACATGAATACCTAAAAAAATGTCGCGATTTTCACTTTTCATATTTTTGTTTTTTGAGAATTAAAAAATAAAATTTCTTTTTTGCATTCTTCTTCAATCTTACTTGCGTAAGTACTTTAAGAAAAGAAAGAATTGAGAGAAATACGTTAAAGACTGGATTATAGACAAGTTATATATTTATGTTGATTGAAGAAAATAACAAACATTTGTTTGAAGAAATGAAACCACAAACACATTTTAAAAAAATATTTCATAAATTTACACGAATTTAAACTACCTAAATCTATTTTTTAAAAAATAGTTGAATTTGTAAAATATGCTTTTGATGAATAAGAAAAGTTTCTTCTTCAAATTTTGAATTGTAAAAAAAGGTTAAGAAGAAAAACTGCCCAAGTTTTAGAAGAAAATTGCATATATTTCTATATTGTAAATATTTAAAGTGTAAACTCAAAATGTTATCTCTAATGATGTCAATACATTGATGACTAACATAGTATTATTTCATATTAGGGTTCAGACTTGCATGCATGTTTTACTTGATATGCGCGTATTTTTTGTCAAATTTATTTACACAAGAGTTTGTTTTATTCATTCAGATTTTATTTAATTGATTTGAAATCAAGTAAATTGTATGAAACTTAATGATTCTTTAATTTATTATGTATTTTATTTGAAATAAATTATTAGAAACCGAGCAGAAAAGAGACACTTTGATATGTCTTGTCCGAGCGGGATTCGAATCCGCGTCCTCTGAATTCCGGTCAGATGCTCTTACCACTAAGCTATCGGCGGACATCTCAAAGTCTGGCCGAATGCCAACTTAAAGTCTTATCTGCTCTTATAGTGGAGTTATCGTTGCTTACTTTTAATTCTGGTAGAATTCAACATAAATTCAATCTAAATAAATAAAAGAAAGTTTTGTGTAAGTCAACTTGAAAGCAACTTGACAAAAAATGTGCATGCAAGTCCGAACTCTATTTCATATACACATCTTAATAATAACAGATTAAGTCAATTGTGTACATTTTTTTCTGCAAATAAACCCATACATACACATAATAATTTTATTAGGGTAAAGGTTCCTAAATCGGATAGTTCCTAAAGTGGACACTTTTTTTAAACAATCAAATTATCAACCTTTGAGATGATATATCGTATATGTTTTGATTAGGCTATTTAAATTAAGCTCTTAAGATTGTTTTCTAATGATTATACTTGCGATTTAAAGATGATTTCCCATCGAAAATGCCAATTGAAATTTTTCATACAAAAATTTTTTTGTTTATCTCACAAAATTCTTCACTTTCTTATAACTTTTCTGTCATTAAAATGAATTAATATAATTAAACGAAACTCGTAGTTTATGATTTCACTTTGATTTTCCATCTACTTTGTCTCTGAAGCAAGTTATTAAGCAAAATATGACTGTTCCTAAATCGGACACTCAAGTTTAGTTTGTTTTTAGCTTGGAGGCGCTAGTATCGTTTTAAACTTTTTGTAAAAATTGTCGTAAATTTTAATATATTTATTACAGTTAGATTCTACGTTTCATTAGCTTTATATTGATATAAATAAGTCTAAATTGATTAAATACAAATAAAGAAATCATAGTTTGAAAGTTCATCACAAAAAGGTAAACAAAAACTTGAAAGTGAACAAAAAAATTCTAAGAAATTTTCCATATTTTTAAAATGATCATTCTCGCTTTTTTAAATTATTATAAAGTGAATATTGTTTCTAAATAAACTTTATTGCTATTGAATCTTATCATAATTTGTAAGTATTTGAAGTGAGCTCATCCTAATTAAAGAATAAATGCAAAAATAAATAAAAATTGTGTCCACTTTAGGAAACACAACATTTTGATTAATTGCGATTAAATTACTCAAAATTGAGCACTAATATGTTGTTATAATGAAACTACGAGCTTGTTCTAATTTATTATTTCAAGCAGAATTTCTGAAAAAGTGTCCGATTTAGGAACCTTTACCCTAATTGAAATTTTTTCATCAAACTTTCTATTTTGTGATGCTCTCTTCTAAAAATATACGATACGATACGTTAGTTGATCTAGCTTTTTTTTTATAAACAATTGCAACGGAGAGAGATTTTTGTAGAAAAAGAGCTTACTCTCGTTGCACAACATATTTATTTTATCACTAGTTTAGTAGAATGAAACCTTCTATAGATTATAAAAGATTATATAAAATTCAAAGAAAAGGTTATCGAATGTAGAAAAAAGTACTTTATAGCACAAACAATGTAAAGAATATTTTTTGATTGATTGTGAAAAGATTGCACACATGAAAAATATTGAATGCATTTTTTTTAAATTAAACAGCTATCTCGAAGTTACATACATACATTTTGAAAAATCAAAAAATATACCGAGTCCTACATCTTAAAGCATCAATACATTATAATCTTTTTTTCGGTGAAAAATTGATGAAATAAAAATTTAAAAAAGAATAAAAACAAAAATACTTCTTAGTTTCTTTTAGAAAAATCAAGAAATTCTTAATTCTAGCAAAATTCATATTGTTTGCGATCTATGGTATCAATTTGAATATGATTAGTAAAGTTGAACCTTTTTAGCGTATTTTTGGAACAACAATGCAGCTTATACATTCACTTTGGCTGGCTGGCTCCCGGGTGTCCCTCTGAGATCTCGAAAAATATAATAGCTAGCGACTTACGGTTTTTTGTGTTAGATTTGTGCTAAAAAGTTAGTGCGGCGACGCCTATTTATATTTCTGTCACTAGTAATATAACTTGGGAAATTATGAATTAATTTTCCATATTAAAATTTGTAAACAAAATTTTTTCGCGAAGTTGACTGCGATCAAAAAATTCAGCTGCGCGTAGCCAACTTCGCGTATTTTTGAATTTGATCGTTTTTTTCAAATCAACAAATTTATTATAAAGACGATTTCGAGAATTTTAATAGATTAGGATTATTAGCAGCAATTACATTACTCGAGTTTTCATAAAATATATTTCTATATGAAAATGTAAACAAAACAAAAAATAGTTGCTGAATTCCTAATTGACTGCTTGACTGCTACAACTTAAATTCAATTATTTCATTGGAAACAGTATTACAAATGAAATTTCCTATACATTTGAAATTTACTTTAACCAGTATATCTTATCGCATGAATCTGTTTTACAAACGCATCTAATATTTCTGTAATTGTTATAAACTCTGATTTAGGCACCAAAAATGCGCTAAAGTACACCGATCTGCAACACGGGTACTTGGTCACTGGTTTTAAACAATTATCAAATGGGAATTAAAAATGTCAGATTTATTTACTCAAACTTGTTTTTCAATTAACTAAACTTTATTAGATCAAAGAAAAGATTATACAAAAGATAAATGATTCACTTTTTAGAAAAGAAACTCATGATGCTTCTTTGCTTACTTTTTCCAATAGTCTCTTTTTCTTTTGGTTTTGCTTTTGCCTTTGTAGATTTCTTTTGTTGTGGCACTTTTTCAACAATAGGAGACACTTTTTCTTTTGGAGGAAAATTTTTTTTCTTATTTTCATCATTTTCATCCTCAGATGCTGAATATTCTTCGAGGACCCTCTCAGTACTAATAAAACCATCTACAGTCTCAAATCTTTTTGTCACATATCGTTTAGCTTTGTTTTTAGGCTCTTTTTTGACTTCAGATGTATTTTCAGGTAATACTTCTTTTGTTTCTTGTGGTGATCGATCAACATTACTTTCAGGTGTAAACTCTCGATCAAATTTAATAAATTTACTTTCTCGTTCATTAATCAATTCTTCTTCGTTTTGCTCTTCTTCACTCGAATCATCTATAACTTGAATTCTTGATCGTTTCTTATTTGATGAATCTTTTAATTTAATTTTCTTATTTGCAGGCTTCTTTTTCGTAGATCCTTCTGTAGATGCTGCTCGCTTAAGTTTATTAGTTTCCTCTTTTACTTCAATTTCAGGTTTATCCAGAGAAAAATTGCTACTTGATGGTTCTGTTTTGATATAAACTTGAAAATCACGAGTTCCAGGATTAATTTTAATATTTTTTCTGTAATAATAAAATTTTTTAGAATCAATTATAAAATTTTTTGTAACTATGTATTGACTTACATTTCTATTGGTTCATATTTAGGAATATTTAGGGATCTTGAATTAGATTTTGTTTCAATACTATAAGGCCATGAACTAAAATTCTTCCATTTTGATGCAAGTTTGTCCTTTACTTCTTCTGCCACTACACTAATTGTAAAAATTTCTTTAGAATTAATGCCTTGTACAATGAATTCTTTCACGAGTTCTTTAATATGTTTTTGGTTTTGAGATAACCATTTTTCTAAGACGTCTTTTGCAATAGCGGTTGATAATTGCCAGTTGTTTGAAATAGTCTTGAGAGAAACCTGTTTAAAAAAGTTTTCGAAGTCGCAAAAAATAATTTTTTTTTTAATTTCAATATTTCTTACTTTTTGCTCCGAATCAAATACAAGAGTTGAAATTTCCTCTAAACATGACTTTTCAGTTAGCATATCCATATTTAAAAACACAAATCTAATCAAATTAATGACTATTCAAAAGAAATTTAAAAATATATTTGTAAACACACTAGAACTTTCAATGTTTACAAAAAATATTTTGCGCGGGATTTTTGATTTTTTTCGAAAACTCTAAATTGCAAAACGACTATATTTTTTTTCAAGGGCAAAATAAAAAAAAAAGAATTTTTAAAAAATAGAGATCAAAATTTCTACATTTAATTGAAAAAAAATAGTAATTTGATTACAAAACAAATAAATTATATCGTGAATGTGTAAACAAGTGACAAACAAAAGCGTAAGACATAAAGAGAGTAAAGATAATTTGTTAAAAGTGTTCTATTATTGAAATATAAAATTTTGATGACTTGGAATGAAAATTTTTTCTACAAATAGAAAAAGTTAGAATTCTAAGTGAATATAATTATTGAAAAAATTGAATGATGTCATTCGTTGGAAGTGGTACAACTGGCACTGAAGCAGCTCAAAAATTCTTAGAATCGCTTCAAAATGACTTTCGTAATTTGAGTGCCGAAACAAAGAAAAAGAACCCACAAATAAAAGAGGTGAGAAAAAAATTATTTTAAATCAGAGTCATAAATGAGAAAAAGAAAAGATGTGATATGAAAGATAAAAGCGAATGTAGGATTTTAATTTCTGCTAATATCATCATGTTCGTGCTTATGATTCAAATTTCTATGCAAACATCAAAAGCAGGTCTAATTCAAGAGTTGTATTGATTTAGTCTCTCTCACTATATACAAGTGTGTGTATGTAACTCATATCAATTATTATAATTCTTTATTATTCTCTAGTGTCACACCAGTCAAACTATTTATTGCTTTAAAAAGAATATTCTATCTTTTCTATTTTCATATATACACATATTTTTTTAACAATAAAATTAGCGGAACAATATGAGCCAATTTACATTTATACAATTGCGTAATAATTTCTCCATCTATGAAATCATCATGCCACCGCAATATATGAAAAATAAAAACAAGATAGAGTGAGAAAAATCGATAAAACTGTTCATACACTTATAAACCATTATTTTTATTGGTTTGATATTAGGTTTAGTTCATTTAGTTTCAAGACATTAAAATATTAAGCAAATGTCATGAAAAAAAAAAAAACATTAAAAGATCTTTATGATATTTGCACGGAAAAAAGTTGAACTTTACTTTTAATATTAATTAGTTCATCTCGTTATATAGTTTCCTAAATAATGTCAAAAAATAAATATTAATAATATTTCATTTTATAATTTTTTAGTCATGCGAGGAAGCAATACAAAAATTAAAATCAGCAGCAGCAAATCCTCAAACACCTGTCTATTATGTGGTTAATCAAATTCTCTATCCATTGGTACAAGGATGCGAATCAAAAGATATCAAGATAATTAAATTTTGTCTCGGTATGATGCAGAGATTAATAACGCAGCAAGTTGTTGATCAAAAAGGTGCACGTTATATCACCGATACACTTTGGATGTTAATGGAAAATGGAATAGAGGAAGTGAAAGTTCTACAGAGTGTGACACTTTTATTAACAACAAATTCCGTTGTACATGGTGAAACATTAGCTAAAACTCTAGTTCTATGTTTTCGCTTACATTTCACAAAAGACTCGACGACAATCAATACAGCAGGCGCAACTGTTCGTCAACTTGTTTCATTAGTATTTGAACGTGCTACGGTTGAGCAAGAAGAAACAAAAGATGAGGAACAGCACGAGATTAATTTGGAAGAATTAAAAGCTTCGCATGGAGTTGCTCCGAAAAATCTAAAACCCTGTGCTGCTGATGCATTTTTATTATTTCAAGATTTAGTTCAGTTAGTAAACGCAGATCAACCATATTGGCTACTAGGCATGACTGAAATGACACGTACTTTTGGATTAGAATTACTCGAGTCCGTACTCACAAATTTTTCAACTGTATTCTACAAAAATCCCGAATTTTCATTTTTACTAAAAGAAAGAGTTTGTGCACTAGTAATTAAGTTATTTTCGCCAAATATTAAATATCGTAACGTCGTTGTTCCTACTCAGCCACCAGCATCTCATGATAAACCTTATTTTCCTATTAGCATGCGTTTATTACGCGTTGTTTCTATTCTTATTCAAAAATATCATCAACTTCTCGTCACAGAATGTGAAATCTTTTTGTCACTTATAGTGAAATTTTTAGATCCTGATAAGCCAATTTGGCAGCGTTCATTGGCAATAGAAGTTTTACACAAAATGACTGTACAACCAGATTTACTTGTTTCATTTTGTCGCTGCTATGATCTTAAAGATCATTCAACAAAAATATTTCAAGATATTATCAACTCTTTAGGCGCATATGTGCAAAGTCTTTTTGCATCAGCACAAATGATTGGAAATCCAAATTTACAAACTGCACCACCTGCAATGATTGGAAATCTCGCAATTGGTAGTGGTGGTATATCACCACAATCAGGTTTTTTTTTTAGAGGTGTATGGTTACCTCTTGTTATGACTTTTCCAACGGGTCAATCAAAATCTGTATATTTAGAAATGCTCGAGAAAACAGAACCACCAACAATTCCTGATGGTTACGGAATATCAATTGCTTATGCTTGCTTATTAGACATTGTGAGATCAATTTCACTTGCCATTAATGGAGCATCTATTGTAAGTAAGATTTATTTAATCAGTAATACCTTTTTTTAAAAAACTTGATCAATCAATTACAGCTTGGTGAAGAAAAACCTATTCCATATAAACAAAGAGTAACAGAAGAAGAAAATAAACTTCATTGTCAATTAATCAATTCAAGTTGGTGTGGATTACTTGCTGCTTTGACTCCATTAATTGATGCTAGTACAGATGAAGCAATGGCCGAATGTGTTTTGAAATCAATGCAAAATTATGCAGCACTTTGTGGAATGCTTGATTTGAGTTCGGCAAGAGATGCATTTATTACATCAATATGTAAAGCATCATTACCACCTCATTATGCATTATCTGTGTTAAATATGGGCTATCAAAATATAAACATGAAAGGTGGAATTAGAAGTGGAAGTCAAGACATGGGTCAATTTGTGCATTCACAAATGCAAGAAGATAATCATCAAAGATTTCCGATTGTTGCAGTAGGGACACCTTTACCAACAAGTTCTCTTCAACCTGGTGCTCATCAAGGACCTGTCATGTTAACGGCTAAAAACCTTCAATGTATGAGAGCTATATTACATCTCGCTCATTGTCATGGTGGAATTTTAGGAACTTCTTGGCACATTGTTTTGGCAACTCTACAACATCTTGCATGGATTTTAGGTCTTAAACCATCAACAGGTGGTAGTTTGCAAGCAACACAAAAGCCAATGACAGACACAAATTCTATTACAGCCATGGCTGTAATGGCAGATTTGCCTGTTTTATCAACAATGTTGAGTCAGTTATTTGAAAGCAGTCAATATTTAGATGATGTGGCATTGCACCATTTGATTGATGCACTCTGTAAGCTTTCACATGAAGCTATGGAACTTGCATATAATAATCGAGAACCATCATTATTTGCTGTAGCCAAACTACTCGAGACGGGTCTCGTTAATTTAAATCGAATTGAAGTTTTATGGCGACCGCTTACAAATCATTTATTAGAAATTTGTCAACATCCGCATATTAGAATGCGTGAATGGGGTGTTGAAGCAATAACATATTTGGTGAAAGCCGCTCTTCAATATAAATATGAAGTTCCTTTAAAAGATAATATGAAATTGCAAACGCTTTTGCTTGGACCATTGTCAGAATTATCAAGTGTTCCTCACGGTGATGTTCGTCAGCGACAATTAGAATGTGTATTGCAAGTACTCAATGGAACTGGTGAAATTTTGACATATGGTTGGCCATTGATTTTGGGAATAATTGGAACTTTCAATGATCATCACGGAGAAGCATTAATACGTATTGCTTTTCAATGTCTTCAATTAGTTGTGACTGATTTCTTACCTGCTATGCCCTGGCGTTGCTTACCTCTTTGTGTCAATACTGCAGCGAAATTTGGTAGTCAAATGCAAGAATTAAATATTTCACTTACTGCTGTTGGGCTAATGTGGAATATTTCTGACTATTTCAATCAAAATCAAGATAGATTAAGTCAAAATGTGGGCGATGATGTCTCTGTTCTCCCCGATTTTCCACATACACTTAATATGCCTCATTTTGATAAATTATGGATGGTGCTTTATGCTCGATTGGGTGATTTGTGTGTTGATCCACGACCTGCTGTGAGAAAATCAGCAGGACAGACATTATTTTCGACAATTACAGCACATGGTGCTTTATTGAATCCTCCGACATGGCAAGCGGTTATGTGGCAAGTACTTTTTCCTCTCCTCGATAAAGTACGAACAGCATCAAATTCTGCTAGCAACGAAAAAGTTGACACAAGTGGGAATATTCTCATTCATCACTCACGAAATACAGCACAAAAGCAATGGGCTGAAACACAAGTTTTGACATTATCAGGAGTTTCGAGGGTAAAAAAATTATTTTATTATTTTTGTTAATTGAAAATAAATTATTTTTATTCTTTTTTAGGTTTTTATAACAAAATTTAAATTGCTTCAATCAATCGGTGATTTCCCACGCGCATGTTCATTACTTTTAGAATTTATTGAATGCTCAGCTCTTAGTAAATCAAATGAGGTATCATTAGCTGCTCTCAAATCTTTCCAAGAAATTCTCTACAATAAACCAATAAATTCAATGAAAGGCAATGGTGATGATGACGATTTATGGAACGTAAGCAATGAAAAATTATTTCATTAAATGTAACGCTAATAATAAAATAATTTTTAGGGTGCATGGAAGGTTTGGCTCAATGTCGGTATCGAAAGCACAAGGGTTCTATTTAATGAATCAGAAAAAATTACAGATGATTTGTACATTCCAAGTCAAGCATTTTTGACTGCTCTCGTTCAAATTTTTCCTGCGCTCTTTCAACATATTTATACGCGATTTACAAATGATGATCTTACAAAACTGTGTAGTGTATTAATGAATGCAGTAATTGTTCCTGTTCATAGTGATTCAACACCTTACATTATGAGCACAATGTCTGATTCACTTCTTACTCCACTTCATGATGCGATCCTTGATTCCATTGAACTTTTACAAAAAGAAGGAATAGCAGAATCAACATCAACTGATAAGATTATATGTGCAGTGTTTCATCAACTTTTAAGTTATAGTCGTTTTGCATGCACACCTCCTTTTTTCGAAAATCGCAAAAGAAATATGCCTGCAAATACAATTGAATGGGTCAGTATGAACTACATACCTTTTGGTGAAAAATCAATGAGTGTTGCCGTAAAATTATATCAACAAACGGCAAATGACCCAAAAGTAATTGAAGGTCAAATATTGCATGAAATTATTAAAACGCTTTCATTACCACTTGGATTAAAATACAAGTGCATGTCGAGTAGTACATGGAAATTGGCAGTAACAAGTTTAATGTCAGCACTTCATTATGGTCTGCCAGTTGCAAGAAAACATCCAAAACAATTTACAAATATGTGGAACGATTTATCAGAAACATTGGATACGTTTCTATTTCCAAAAAGGTATAGACTCATCATAATCATTAATTATAAAATTAAACTAAACTCGTTGTTCTTTTTTAGTGTTTGTCAAGTGGAAGATAGAGGTCTTGATGAACTTGTTTTAGATGAAGCAATCGATTGTCAAGTTATTGAGCAGTTGCGTGATGAAGTTCTTCCTTATTCAAATGAAATTCCACATCAGTTTATTTTAAATGTTGTGGTTCTATTGAACAAAGGTTCAATTCATTCAGCAACCACAACAACTTCTACAAATCCTGGTTGTGATGTTGAATTAAAATTACGTGAAGAGTTTGCAAAGACGTGTTTTGAAACTTTATTGCAATTTTCATTATTAGATGACACCGGAAATAAAGAAGCAACAAGTATTCAATTAACTGCAAATGAAGATGGAGTCGCTGGACAGTTAGCAATTACAGCTTTACTCCATCGATTTGAAGAAGTATTAAAAAAATTTAACGATGACGAAAGACATAGTGGGAAATGTCCTTTGCCGAGGTATCGTTTAAGTGAAATTTCATTCGTTTTGAAAGCTGTTGCTACATTAATAATTTCTATGAAAAAAGCACCACCAGCAAAAGGTAAATTATTAACATACAAATTAAGTCTATTGCTATAAGTTTTACTTTTATTGATAGTCGGTAAAACAGCATGGGAACAACTTATAGGACTCTATCCATATCTTGTTGATTGCACAACAACATCATCAACGGAAGTTTCACGGTCATTAAGAGAAGCACTTTTACAATATGTAGATTTACTTTCTCCACCTTCAAATTCAATTCAATTAAATGGAAATTTAGCAACAAATGGACTTTCATCAAGTCATTGCTAACAAAAAAAATTTCACATAGGATATGACTTTAAGTACTTTTGAATATTAGAGACACAGTAATTATACAATTGAATGACTCCATTTAGCTCTTTAAAAAATCAATAGAAAAAGAATAATAATTTAGAAAGTTTGCATTCAAAGCAATAAACTTATTCAAGTAAAAATTTTCTCTTCAAGAATTGTAGAGTAATTTCTACCTTTGTTAATCAAAAGTATTTATTTATTTTATTCATTCTAAAATAGTTTGTTTAAAGAACCATAAATTAATCAGTATATGTACCATTATACTCGATTAGAGCGAATTTTCGGCGCAACAGATCAGTGACTATTATCAAAATTACATATAGTAGAAGGTTAACATTATTATTCTAATGCTTTGATTGAATTTTAATCAATTCAATTTACCGTCTAAATATCTCTGCAGAATTTCTCAAATTTGCAAAACAATTTCGTTGTTGATTTATTAAAAAATTTATCTGAAAATAACGAACAAATGTGTATTCAAAAAATATTTTACTAAACGCACTCCGGCATATTGTTTGCGTTCAAAAATTTTTCTATAGAAATTATTTTTCGCAAATTATCAACAACAATTTAGCTCAATATAAAGTAAATTGTGCACACCTACACGATAGTAAAAATCAAACACAGCAAACCGGAATTCGCTAGCTATTATAGTTTTCGAGATCTCAGTCCGAAGCCAGCCGAACGGCCAAAGTGAATATAATAGCGATTTTTGTTCCAAAAATTCGCTAAAAACCATCGAAGTTAGAAATTATGATGCCAACACGAAATACATTTCAACGGATATCATCAGCCTTAAAAGTAAAAATATTTTATAGACAATACATAAAATGCATTTTCTTATGCATGAACATCATTAATATAATAAATGGTCAAAAAAAATGTTAGCAAAATTTTGATAAATATAATTACTTGGATAAAAATTATAATAACATCATGTAGAGCTAAAATTATATGTGCAATTTTTTTAAAAATATGAAAGAAGATATGTTTAGTAATATTTGATTAAATGTAAAAATCTGATGATAATTTAAAAGGAATTTTTTGTGAATGTTATTTAATAAATTTTATTATACGATATTGACGCTTTTAAATCTTTGTTTCAGAAAAAATAATTCCGTTGGGTTATTAAATTCGTTTAAAAAATGTGGATTTAGAAAATAAATTAAAACATATATCAACCAGAAATTAATCAGTATATGTACCATCATACTCGATCAGAGCAAATTTTCGGCGCAACAGATCAGTGACTATTAACAAAATTACATACAGTAGAAGGTTAACATTATTATTCTAATGCTTTGTTTGTATTTTAATCAATTCAATTTATCATCTAAATATCTCTGCAGAATTTCTCAAATTTGCAAACTCAAAACATTTTCTGTAATATTTATGCTTAAAGTTGTTGATTTATTAAAAAATTTATCTGAAAATAACGGACAAATGTGTATTCAAAAAATATTTTACTAAACGCACTCCGGCATATTGTTTGCGTTTAAAAATTTTTCTATAGAAATTATTTTTCGCAAATTATCAATAACAATTTAACTCAATATAAAGTACATTGAGCACGCCTACACGATAGCACAATTCATTTAAAATTACCGGAACTCGCTAGCTATTGTAATTTTCGAGATCTCAGCCGTCCAGTTAGCCGAACGGCCAGCCAAAGTGAATATAACAGCGATTTTTGTTCCAAAAATTCGCTAAAAAATAACAGAGAACTTGGTTAAAAAAAGTTTTAACCAATCATGTAGAAAATTGAATACTTATTGAAGAATTTCTTTAAAATGAAATCTTTTTAAACTTATCGACATTCCATTTCTTATTTCCTTCTTGACGAAACTTGCAATATTATTATTTTTTCACAATGATTAAAAGATGAGGACAAAAAGATTGGGAAAACTAAAATTTTCACTTGCGCATGTGAAAATAAAAAAATTCTGTTTAATCAGAAATGGCGAAAAAATTACTAAGGAAAAATTTATAATTTCATCAATTGACTTTATTTCCATTAAAGAAGAGGAAAATACATTTATAATCTGTTTTTTTTTTTTCATAAAAAGTGATAAATAATTTTATTGTTTACGAAGCTAATAAAAATAGGTAGAAAAATTGAAAAAATTATTCTTGCTTACAAACTATTTACACAATAATTAAAATTGAAGAAAGGATCATCAAAAAAGAAATGACATTCGATAAATCTAAAAACTTGTAAAAATGCTTTAAAATTGATATTTTATCACCATATTTTCAAACTGACTTATTTTCCATAACTAATTAGAGCAGATTGCATAATTAGTTAATTCACTGTCTCATTAGATTTCAAACATTCGTTCAATGTTCTTGTATTATATGGTAAAAAATATGCAAAAGAATGATGAAAACAAAATTTATATATGGCCACTTTGTATTTACAAAAAATTTCTCTTTCTTTCAATATTTGCTTTTTAAATTAATGTCAACATTTAATTTTATCGGAATGTATATCTGATATTTAATATATGTATATAAGAGAGATTAACCGACAAACTGCGAGAGATCGGGAAATTTGAATCCTTGAAAATTATTTGTTGAAGATACTTGTTGTTGTCTAGATCGAGGAATTCTCGCTGCATTTGCTTGTGCACCTACATTCTGAAGAACCAAACCACATTGAGCGGAACAAACATCGTCTCTCAAAATCACATCTCGAGGCCATTCGCGTGCTAATTGAGCACAATCTGTTATTCTCAAAGATGCACATTGTGGCTGTTAAATTTTGAAATAGAAGAAAATGTTTAAAAAACTTGTTAATTTAATTTATAGTAGGAATACTCACTCCTTCATTTGTACAAATGCAACTAGTGCAGGGTGAAGGAAAAGCTGATTCTCCCACTCCCACATGTTTGCCTCCAATTGTACATCCCTGAACTACATTCTCTCGCCATGCACTTAAATCTATTTGTGGCATAGAGTGACATGGAACTCGTGGATTTCTAAAAATAAAATCTTGTCACCAGAATTTATTAAATTATCTATTTTTGCTAACTTACAGGAAATTGCTTGGTAAATCAAATGCAGCTCGCTGCATGTCACCTGGATTATCCATATTTTCGCATACAATTTTAGCTAATGTTGTTTTTCTCAATTCAGTCAATTGTGTTTCTGTGAATCTCACTGCGGGATCAGCATTCTCATACCTAAATATAATAAATGATATATTTTATAAATTTTTACAAATTACTCTTAACTTTAACTCACTCACCAAAATCGATCACATTTTCTTAATTGTCTAAATTGAATTGCAATAATACACGCAAAAGTAGGACCAACAAGACCACCTTGTAATGGACGCTCAGACATACCACCTTCATAAGAAAAAATATTTTAGAACTTAATAAGGAAGAATAAATATCATCCTCATATACCTGGAAACAAATCGATATCATCAACTGATGGATAAATTCTCTTCAAGCGACTAATGACTTCTGGTGGAATTTCACGTGATAAATCTTCCCATGTTTGTGCTCGTTTCAAATTGCATAATGCACGATAATTATTGTATGATGGAATACCGTGATCGCGACCTCTTTGAACATTTAAAGCAACAAGATCAATACCAGAGAATGGAATTTTTACATCTTCAAACAAATGGTTTGTGACTTCGCCAGTAACAAATTGATCAAGAGTTTCCATTGGCGTTGACACTAGACCGCGCATAATTTCATCGAGCATTTGCGGTTGTAAAAGTTGATCAGTTTTAAAGAATCCATTACGCAACAAAATTGGTGGATCAATTGGTTGATGATTGGCACTAAGACGTGGAATATGTGGACGCAAAAGTGAATGACCAATACGATATGCAGCTGCAGCAAATTCAGTTACAATTGCCGGATTACAACTTGGATTATATTCCTTATAATAACCTTGAGGCAACAATTTTAATCCATATAAATTGACTGCGTTCCAACTAAGAATTCGTGGTAAAAATTCATTATAAGTGATGTGTTGATTTTGTGCTGAAACAATTCGTCTTGCATGTTGGAATAATTGTTCACCTGTCCAATGTGGATTAACACCACGAAGTCCTTCTACAATTCTGTTATGCTCACGCAAGAAGAATGTATGAATTGCAGTTAAACCAGGTTGTTCTGATGCTCTTCCATCTCCAGCAATGAAACAATAGCCACTTGCTGATTTACATTCAGGATGTGATGGTGATAATGGAAGAAGTTCCTTTCCACGAATTGGATGAATTGTTGAGTTTAATCTTCCCGATGAGCCACGCAACTTATTGCAAATACAATTGTTTTCGCCATAAACTTGTGAAGCATCTAAGAATGCAGTGTTTTGATTAATCTGTTCACGAGGTCCAAGTGATTGTTGTCCTGGCAATGATCTCATAAATGGGAAACATAAACGTTCACCACTTGTTACATTGACCTCAGGATAATAATGATCACGTGGTGGAACTGGGAATGGATTACATTCTGGATGTACAGTTCTTGGTGAATTGCATGAACGACAGCTTGGAATTGATTCATGGAAACCTTTATGAATTGGTGTCATAGTTAAATCGTGATCCAAAAATTGAGCAAACTGCATAGTCATTAATGAATAGCGTGTATGAAGATTTGAAATATCAGGATGAATAAGTGTTGAAACAACTCGAGGATTTGGAAGTGGTTGACCGTTTGTTGCTGTAACTCTTGGTCGAGAAACTCCATCTTCGTAAGCTGATGGTAATAAGCGTGCAAAAACTGTAAGTGATTGACCCAATGCTGGATTTCTCAAATTGTTACAATAGCCAGTAAGTGTTCTAAATGGTGTTTTTGTGTCACATGGTGCTGTAAGATCTTCACATTGTGGTTCAAGTGTTATCGGAGAAATTGTACCAGTAACAAATGAATTGACATCAACATTAGTAATGCTATTGGTAAAATCATCTTGCAAAAATCCATTACTAAGATTATTATCGAAAACTTGTCTCTTTCTTCTGCGAATGCTATGCAATGAATTGATGAGTTCATTTGTGGCCAATTCATAGAAATGCGATGAGTTGGCAATAAGTAAGGCATTCTTATTGGCTTTACTAAATGATGCAGCAGTACCATCAGGTGAACGAGCATCAATGCCTCCCTGATTTAACCATGATTCATATTCAAAACGATGACGATTGAGCATTTTTTCTCTAGCACGTTGCATTGCTTCATTGACAATTTCTGAATTTAATTCTTCTAATTCTGGCACATGTGATGACTCAATGGTTTCATCAAACGTTTCAATAACTATTTCAACTTCTTGAGATTTCCATGCACTCAAGTCTAAACCAGAATGATGATCACATGAGATTTTAGCATTTAAATATGGATCATCACGAATGAAAGCTTTAGGCTGTGATCGTTTTGTTCCATCAGCTGCACATAATAAACCAGAAAGTGTGACTCGTCTAACAGCTTGCAACTGCTCAAGACTTAGAGATGATGGTGGTAAATCATTTTCATACCAGAATCGATCGCTCACTCTCAAGTTGGCAAATTGAATAGAGAGAAGGCATGTAAGTGTTGAACCAAAAACGGCCCCTGGTGATGGAATTTCTGAAAGACCTCCAACAATGAGATCAATATCAGCTGCATTTCTGTTTTTTTTTAAAAAATAATAAGAAATGAGCAATTATTTTGAAAATCATTTTAAATTACTTACTGATAGATTTTTTCCAAAATTTCTCGTCTTTCTTCAGTCATTCCAAGACTCTCAATATCATCAAAAGTAAATGAATTGTCTTTATCATGTCCAAAGCGAGCTTCACACAAATTTAATGCATGATGATAAGCAGGAATACCATGATCGCGACCTCTCTGAATAGCTAATGACAATGGAGTCCATTCATGATCGAATGTTTCATGAACAGGAATAAAGTTTTGCATTAGTGCCGGTGTGTTGATCAAGATTTCAGCTGAAACTGTTTCATTCATCATATCAGCGGGGAGTAAACTATAGAATGCTGGTAAGGCGCTAACAGCTGCTTCATTAAAAACTCCAGCGCGATTTGTACTTGAATAGCCCGAATAATGCTTGCGTGAAAGCAATCTATTAGAAAGGAAGTGTAAATGAAGAATTTAGATATATTTATTAAATTATGCTTACCTTAATTCATCTTTCGTGACTACCTGCTGTCCAAGAACAATTGGCAGAAATTCATTATAAGTAATATGTTGAATTTCAGCAGTTAAAGCACGACGAGCTTCCAAAAACAAAGTTGCATCACTCCAGTCTGTATTCAATTTAGCCAATTCATCAGCAATGCGATTGTGTTCCTTTAATAAAATAACATGAAGTGCTCCAATAGCACCAGCTTCATTGCACCGAGCACACGCTTTAATATCGACTTTTCCACCTGAAAATGTTCTTAAAGCTTGGAATTCTTTTCCAGTAGCTCCATAAAGTCCTGAACCGTCAATGAAACCAGAAGCAGCATTCATTTGTTCACGATAGTGGAAATTGCATGATTGATCATGTGATGGAATTGATCTTATGTACTCTTTACAATCTTCACCAGTTCTTACATAGCATTGAGCCAAATCTTCTTGATTTACACTTGATTGTTCATCACAACATTTGAATTTTGATTGCGGTGCGAAAACTTGAGCGAGATCATAAGCTAAAAGTTGACCCCAAGCTGGTAACATGGCAGTGATATGTGGATGTTGTGTATTTTTATGGATTGTCTTTTGTAATTCTTGAATGATATGATCAGGTGAGGGAAGAGCATGTGATCCAACTGATGTGCGTGGTTTACTTTTGCCATCAGCATATTCAGGCGCTAACAAACGCATGAAAATATCTCCACGAGCTCCCCAGAAGCGATGATTAAAGTTATTACATTCTCCAGTTGGTGCACGGAATTTGCTTGGTGGACAAGTTGTCTGATCCTCGACTAAATCACATTCTTCTTGATTACCACCCAATCGTTCTAAAAGTAATGCTGATCGTGCACGTGCTCGCAAGTCTGACGAGATTGTATCTTGTAATGCTAATGTAGTGACGACTAGTTGAATGCTGCAAAACAAAAAGAAGAAGAAGAAGAAGTTAAAACATTTGAATGTCATGATGTTTTTTCAACTATTCAACTAGCATAGAGCGAGTGTGTACGATCATGAGAGAGAAAGATTTATTGACAGCAATCAACGAAGTCAGCAGGTTTGTTGTTTATGTTTGCATTTGAATTCTTCGATTTTTTTCATCATCATCTGAGATAAGACTGAGGTAAACGTTCCTATTTTTGGCCGTTTTTGTTTTTCACAAATTTACTATTAAAACCTTTGCAAATCACAAAATAAATGATTACATAATATCAATGGTCACATTTAAACACTAATGAACACTCAATTATGATTTATAGAAAAATATCAATTTTCATACATTTTTCACAACAAAGGAAATTTTTAAGAATTTTCATTTCAATATTTAGCACTAAATAATTGCGATTTTCACTCAAGTTATGAATTAAAGATTTCAAATTAAACTCTAAAAAGACTTTAAAGCACATTTTATCACAATTACACAAGTTTGAAACAGCTAACTTTAGCTGAAAATCGCGAACCTAATTTTTGGCTTATTTGTTTACAAAAATTTTATCGACAAAATGTAAAATCGCGCTCAGTCGAAAATGTGTGAATTGCGCTCAAAACATTTCGAAAAATTAAAAATGTAAATTTTTGCTTTCTAAAGCATTTTAGAAGTCGGAAATCGCGAAGAAATTGATTAACTAACAATAAAAGAAAGTAATATTGTGTTCTTGAAGTGTTTTAAAAGATTTTTTGCTGAAGTTCGAATGTAAACAAATAGGCCAAAAATTTGGTTTGATAGGCCAAAAATTAGGAACGTTTACCCTAATTTTATTTATATTTTTAGCGCATTTTTGGAACAACAATGCCGCTTATATCTTCACTTTGAACGGCTGGCTGGCTGGCTCACGACTGGGTGAGTAACGAGATCTCGAAAACTATAATAGCTAGAGACTTCCGGTTTGTTGTGTTTGATTTGTGCAATCGAGTTACTGGCGCAATCTTTATTAGAATGTTGTCTTTGATTGAAATTATTAGGAAATTACGAATTTATATTTCCAAATTGAAAAATGTAAACAACGCGAAGTTAGCTGCGAAAACAATTGCAGCGCCACCAACGGCAAATATTGAAACTTCAAATATTTTGAATGTTACTCAACCGTTTTTTGATATCAATAAAGTATCATCAGAAGATTCAGTAAATTAGGTATCAATTTAGAACGCTTGCCGTACTTTCATATATCAAAATTTTATAAATATGATTTCTCTTATATTTTAAATTTATTTTAATTAAATTATTTTAAACTGTGAATTTGTTTCTCAAATGAATTTAATAATTCTGTAATTACCGTCTTCCCTCGAATAAAAGACCCGGTTCTTGTATTCAAGAGTACCACTTTTTTTGATTTTCCTGTTTTCAAAAACATGCGCTTGAATAAAAGAACCATTCGAATAGAAGAACCACTTTTAAAAAATACGTTTATAAATTTTAATCTTTTTTTGCTTTATTTTTCTAATCTTATTTAATGTAGGGTAAACGTTCCTAATTTTTGGCCTATTTTTAACTTTTTTAAATTCAATCACAAATATATCTCACTAACTATAAGCTCAATTTTTATTCTGTCTAAAGTTTTTATTGTAGAATTTCGGCAGCTTTCATTCAATTCATGTTTTAAGAGTCAGCACTAAATAGTTACTTCACAATTTAACAAGTTTTGTCCGTCCTAATTTTTGGCCTATCAAACCTAATTTTTGGCCTATTTACATTCCTAATTTTGGCCTATTTGTTTACATTTGAATCAATTTGAATTTCATCACAAAATCTCTTAAAACACTTCAAAATCACAATATTACTTCCTTTAATGTTATTTAATCAATTCCTCGCGATTTCCGACTCCTTAAATGCTTCAGAAAGCAAAAAATTTGCATTTTTAATTTTTTGAAGTGTTTTGAGCGCATTCACACATTTTTGACTGAATGCGATTTACATTTTTGTGTCAAAATTTTGTAAACAAATAGGCCAAAAATTAGGAACAAAATAGGCCAAAAATTAGGTTCGAGATTTTCAGCTAAAACTAGTAGTTTTAAAACTTGTGTAATTGTGATAAAAAGTATTTTAAAGTGTTGTTAGAGAATGTTTTCAAATATTTAAGTCATAACTCGTGAGAAATTCGCAATAATTTAGTGCTTTATATTGATATGAAGTTTTTGGAAAATTTTCTTTGTTGTGAAAAATATATAAAAATGGATATTTCTCATAAAATACTATTTTATAAATCATAATTGAGTGTCCATTAGTGTTTAAATGTCATCATTGATATGGTGTAATCATTTATTTTGTGATTTGCAAAGGTTTTCATAGTGAATTTGTAAAAAACAAAAGCGGCCAAAAATTAGGATAGGCCAAAAATTAGGAACGTTTACCCTATAAGGAAAAGCATGATAGTACATAATTCTTTTATCTGCATTAAAAACCTTCACATTAATAACCTTTACTTTTTAATGATTTAAAATGTTCATTATTACTTATTTTATATTTTTTTCATAATATAATAATTTTGAAGGCAAACCAATTCCAACTTTTGACACACAACAGATGACTCAAATTTCAAATTTTCTAAAATCATACTCTCTTCATCTATGACAGTAATGTCAATAAAAATGTCTTCAATATCACTTATTGCATGTATATCTAAGTTATTTCCCAATAAATTTCCATTTGATAATGTTTTTGCATCTACTTCATCAATTTCAATATTCCATAAAAATTTGATGCGTTCTATGATTTCTTTACAATAATTCCGTATCCAAATTGCAAAGGACTCCTTAATCTCCTTGAATTTATAAATGCAAATGAAGAAACCTTTTGATGAATGATTTGATTCCGATGGACGGAAATTTTAAGAAAAATAATTGTTAAAACTTTTTAATAGAAGAACCATTTTTAAAATGTTTTTTAAAACGGTTTTTTTAAAATAGAATCAGAATTTTCTGATTTCGAACACATGCGCTCGAATAAAAGAACCGGGTCTTCTATTTGAATAAAAGAACCGGGTCTTTTATTCGAGGGAAGACGGTAGTTAACATACACTGATCTAGGCACAAAAATGCGCTTAAGTGTCCCCCTACTACGCATGGACACTTTCCATGTCATTTTGTGAGATTTTAAATAGATGCAAAATGAAATATTTGTGTTTAAATATTTGGATCACGGAAGTTTTAAGATTAATTAGTAGAATTGTAGTTTCACACTTGTTTTATTAGGTCTTGTTTAAAAAAGTGAAATATTGATTGATTATAAATTCATTAAGATGAAGTTTAGAAAATAATTCTTAAAATTCCTATATTTTTATTAATTTTCAATTAATCAAGCGAATAAGCTTTAATGAATCATAATATTATTGTCAAATGCCGGATCTATTGATGTATTAATAAAATAATGATTGACTACAGCACGCCACATAACATTTTATAAATAGAAATGATTTTTATTATCTCACTCAATCTCATTGTATATACAGTGTACTATCTGCAGACAGATTTTTTTACTTCATTTAAATCAACATCACGGTTCAATAAATAAATTAAGAGATTCAATGAAATTTGCATTAAAATGCAATGTAAAAATTTCCTTTTTACTTTTTTTAAAACTTTTGTCCGAACGATGTATATTTTATTTTAATGTGCATTGTGCCAATATTTTACCGGAGTTAGCCAGCTAAACATATAAGAGGAAGAAGGCAAAGTCAATAATGTGCAGTGCATTTTTAATAAATTTACTCATAAACAAAAAGAAATTGTACATTTTTCATGATTTTGATGCATGTTTTATTCAGCAATAATCATTGGATATCATAGTACTTCTCAAAAAAACAAAAACCAAAGCAGCAGCAATTTAATTCACTTAAAACATTTATAATATATCAAGAGAGCGTCCCCGAAGATGCAAGTGAAAGTGCATCATTATTTTATGAATGGTTGTACATTCAATTCAATTTCCTGCCCTAACCGAAAGAGTGCATCCAATAATCGGTAAAAAAAATTAACAATACAACGAAATTATTATGATTATCGCAGTGAATAAATACTGAACTTGAAAATGGTAAGCACATCGTAGCATGTAGAGCATTCAAGTCATGTACGGGAAAAATGATTCAGTAGTTCAGTGGCATTTGAATCATTCCGCAATAATTTACGCTGTTACGAAAAAGAAAGAAAAAAAAATTTATTTTCGTTCATTTCGAAATTCCTATCAGTAAATTACAATCACGGTATTTTAGTTTTCAGGCTATTGTCATCGTTGTTTTGTATCATAAAATTGCGTGAGACCAATTAAAAATTGTTACTTTTTATAAAGACTAAAAATTTGCATAATAATTTTGTTTATTATACATTATTGATGTTTATCAATCAGAATCATCAATAAAAAATGTGCTAAAAAGTTCTTAATTTATAGAAAAAAAAACATTTCATCAAATTAGCACATCTTTTATATTCACTCCTTAAACGAAAATTAATTTATAGCCATTATCAGTCGAGATAGATAACAATATCCAAAAAAAATATTTTGTAAGATGATTTCATTCGTAAATTTAAAAAATCACATGAAATATCGTTCAGTGAATATTTGTTTCTAATAACTAAATCCCTCCATCGCTCTCGACAACAGTGTTTGTATGTTTATTTTTATTCAGTTAATACACACGACGTAACTTGACCATTTTGCTTGCTTTGTAAGTTTTTGTGTCACTAGTTAGTTATTAAATCGTTGACATTATGCAAGAGCTTTCCTATGGAAATTATGTATCACATTTTATTTCTTTTTTTTCTCTCTCTCTCTCTCTCTCATTCTCTCTTCTTTTTCTTCACTATACTATCATTCATACTTGTATGGAATACAATGATAAATAAATAGTTGTTTGTAGATGAATAAAAATCAAATAGTTTTTTTATTTTATAAATTATTTCTTTGATTAAATCACTTAGAGAGAATGTAATCTTTTCATGTTATCGTAAATCTTATTTATCGTCTTCATTTCGTGTTTAGTGTCAAAAAATCAATTTTACGTGTAAATTTCGTATTCAATGTAGTAGTGAATTGGAGTGGATTTTAAAATACATGAAATCTTATATCTAATCACATGTTTGGAGAAATTTCCAAATGTTGCATAATTTGTTGTCTACATAAATATCTCTGGAAGAGATTATTAAAAGTCATTACGTAAAATCGTCACCATGTGTTTATTTTTAACACTACTGTCATCTTTTCATCAATCTTTCTTACTGTACTTCGTCGACTCAACACATTTCTTCGTGTCATCTTCCGCGCGAAAATCTCAACAAAAAAAAATCGAAAGTTTTTAGAGTCGCTAATTAAATTTCATGTGATGGCTTCAAGTCATATATTCAACACACAGTGAGACCAAAATAATTGGTATGTTGATTTCCAAAAGAAGCAACAAAAAATATTTTAATTTATGTGATCTTGCTGTGAATGGACACTATTGACCTTCATTCACCTTCACATTGTCACGAAAAAGTCATTTTGGAACGTGATTTTAACCTGTAAAATATATATTTAATGAGTATAGGAAGAAAATTACTTTACAATATTTAGCAAAAGAATCTGCAATTGAACGAGAAAAATATTCCATAAGTGGTTATAATGACAATACAACTAGAAAGTATATTTGGGACACCATGTATGTGGAAATATGTCCCATTCAACGCATAAAAATTTCACTTTCTGTCGGCAATATCTTAAAATAAACACAACAACAGTAACAATAAAAATAATATAAAAGCAACAGCTTCAGACATCAATTGAATGTGCAGTACAAGCATAAACATACAGAAATTCGTGAGTGAATAAAAACATCAACAATTTCAAAAGCTCGCTCATTATCACTGACACACACGAGACATGTCAAACCGTCTTCACATGACATTCGATACGTATGTGATCGATCAATGCTTCTTTAATAATCGTCTCGTGCTCTATGAACATCCGCATTTACTTCAATCAATTCAATTTGAATAATCGAGAATCTATGTGTCTATTGATGAGTCAATTAAACAATAACAAAAATCTTTATGATTTGTTTGCACGTCATGCATTCTATAAATTCCAATTAAAAACATCATTGATGATTAAGAGAATAAGATTGTAGTGCATTCTGAGAACAATTAGCTGCTGAAGGCAATGTCATTGGCAATGATATTCATAAAAGAAACAAATCAATTGAAGGATATTTCTTCTCTCGCTCTTTTATGTAAATATTGCATTTTTACTTTACCACAAACTTGAATGCATCAATATTCGTTACCACAAAATGAGATCATACTTGTATACACAAAAATGATAGTCACCTATTATAGCTTGATGATGAATAAAGAAATGTTGGTTTTTTCATAAAATAAAAGAAGAACCTTCATAACATTATTTAACTTTTTATTTAGAAAGAACGGAAACATGATCCAAAAACAACTTAATTGAAAATAATTGTTAATTTTGATTAAATTAAATTTTAACATACACTCAACAAATCATAAAACAGTGGGAGTAAATTAATTATCATCAATTGCATAACATTATATTAATTTTTAACAACTTTCATGTTTAAAGAAACATAGATGTGTTAATTAGTTAATTATAATTCTTTTATTGCAGACAACACAAAAGAGCAGAAATAGAAAAATAAAAATAAATAAAAGCTGAGAATCGTGCCGTGAAATTGATGCGACCACTCGAGCAGTGATACAGCATAATTTATTATTTATTTTCATGAATATTAAAAGTGCTTCATTACCGTTACGTCAAAAAGGTGCATGCGAACTATCATTCACATGACTGTGCGATAATAAATAGCTTTCTGTAATAGAGAAATGTGTTACTAAGTCACATTGTTGCCGCCATCATTTTTCACTCTTAATTTCATTTTCATGCCAATTGTTAAATTAAAGCTTTCTCACTCGTAGCGCATTGGGTAATCGCCGTTTAGATGAACAAAATGAATTAGCGATGCATAGCGAAGACGAACGATGACATACTCTTCATGATTGGAATAACTATTACAAAGTATTACATTTACCGTATGCATCAATAATTTTTGAGTCTCACGCTGTATGATCATTCATTACGAATTTGATTGAATCATCAATAATATTTCTATTATGGGCAAAAGAAGAGAGAGAGAATGATGCAATTGTAGCGACATGCATGCATGCATTCCCTCCATAAATAGTTGACTCTAAACTAATTCACTATAGTTACACTTATTGTGTCAATGGCAACACAATTTTTGGTCAAACTAGCACTAAAAATTAATTTAATTTTGCAATTCACATTTGTCTTATTTCAATTATGGTCTATCAAAAGAGTAAGCATTTTATAAATACTCTTTGAATACTTAACCATATCACGTATTCATGTGAACAAATAAAGTACTAAACACAAGCTTTAAACGCATACTCAAAATTTATTACTAAAAAAATATTTGATGAACTTCCAAAAATAATCTCGACTCTCAAATAAGTGAACAAGTGTTTTTTTCAATGAGTAGAACTTTTTCTTTTATGACAATTTTAAATTTTGATAAATCACAAGAATTTACTTCTAAAGTAACTTTTTTTCAAGAGTTAAAAATTCTTTAATAAAACGGAAATAAATGATTATTCGTTACTTCAATTAAAAATTCCCAATATCTTTTATTCGTAATTTCACCTCATCACGATAATGAAATTTAATTTCTAATTTCTTCCATCCAATTAAAAACATACTCGAGTATGTAACACACAAAAACATAAAACTTTGTACTTCTGTTAATTTCCGGAATGGTCTATAATCTATGCATGTAATTGCAAGATTTTTAAATTTGTTAGGTTTAATTATATTTTGACAGCAGTCTATAAATAGAAATCTAAAGAAATCTCATAAAAAAGCTAATGAAAAAGTTGATTTGAATTCAATAGATGAAAATTTGCATTTGCAGCAGTGAATTATGCAGCAAGCTGTAGAGGCGAAAAACAATTCGAAATGTAAATTTTATTACCGCATACTCAATAGAATTAAACCACTTCATTACTGGAGCAACTGCTTTCTATTTATTCAAATCAATTTTAAGAGAAGGTTATGAGGCTTTTGAAATTTTATAATGGCAAAAACACGATTCCTCTCTGCCCATTTAAGAATTTACCTCAAGTTCATTTAACATACATAAAGTGAAGAAAAATCGCTTATGTGAGAGCGATCATTAATAATTACAAAAATGAATCGATTGCATGCATTGTATTGCTCTTTTCAAGTTCATTCATCTCTTTTATTCAAATGATAATTCAGTAGCTTGAGAAACTAGACAGAAGCAGCAGCAACTTTCAAAATGTGAAAATTGAATGCTTCATTTTTTAAAAATAGAAGAAGGAATCTAATACCTAATTATATACATTAGTTTGTACCATTGTGATTGGGTAAGTTGTTATTGACTGGCAGCAATACTATATAAAATTCAGCCAACGACCTTAACCTAATACGTGACAAAAAATTATATTGTTGCAGTTTTTCCACTTTTAAAGAAGTCTGTACTTGTGTTTATTTCTGATGCTCGTTTCTTATTATTTTGATTGATTCCTGAGTCGATGACGTCATAAAAATGCAGTTTATTACAGGAAATTTTGAAGAATGAATCATAAATTATAAATTTAAGTTATGAATTTAAATTGAAACACTTTCATGTCTAATCAAAATTAAACAACATCTCATAAAATTAAACATTTCAACTTGAGATTCACTTTCAGATATAATTTTCATATTTTAATGAGTTAAAACTCTTTCATTTTTTGTAAGCCAATTTTCTTTTTATGTTTCATGATCTTTATTAGCATTATGAGGTCAGTGAAAAAAAATTTTAAGATTTACAACGAGAGTTTCATGCTTGACCTTCTAAAAAGTTAATGCTCATCATTAAATTACCATCATTAATTAATTACGGATTTCAATTGCACAAAAAACTTCTTATTACTCTCATTTTCTTTCACACAAATTTCTGTGAATTTTATTACTGTAAGTTATTTTAAAAGAATTATGAAATAAGGCAATAAAATGCGATGGCCTCTGTTTAGCTAATATTTTACATTTCGATTTTTAATTACCTCTCTATTTGTGAATGAATGAGCAGCAGTAATATTGTAGCTTAAGAAAATTCAATTGTGTGCAACAGTTCTCAATAGAGAAAAAAAATTGAAATTACCTACACAAAAAAGGCAAATAATGAGAAAGATTTTTGAGTAGAGGCGTTTAAACTATAATTGAATTAATTCCATCTAGTTGTCTTCGACATTGAATATTGCCAGTGAGATAAATCAATAAAAAAAGAGATTTTCTTGACATTTTGCATTTCAGACTTTTATTGAGTATTATCGGGCATGAGGCTTAATAAAAGATGAGAATTATATGGCCTGACATTTTAATTGGCAAACATGAATAAAAACACATAAGTTACTGCAGAGTCTCTCGCATGGTCGCAAACTCTATAAGCTCATTTAAATTTTATTCGAATATAAAGAGAAAAAGAGAGAGAACGACAAATTCTTCTTTTGGGTAAACACTACAAAAAAATGAATTTTCTTGCTTTTTTTGAGGACTATATGTTAGTTGTCAAGGTCTTGAAAGCCACTTTTTTGTGGATTGTTCGAGAAGAAGACTTTTGTTTGTGGTTTAATCCGGATTTTTTATGCGCTAGCAATAGAAATGGAATGCTGAATTTATGACGTCATAGAAAATATTTCAAGCTTTCAATACGAGATTTGCAGTAAAAATTTGTAGACTTTGCATTTTTTAAAAATCGATTCCTAAAAATATGGTTTTAGTTAGATTATTGACTTCAAAAATGTTATTTTTGTTAGAAATTTTATCAAACAAGTTTTCACTCAATTTATGTCGTCTATAGAATGCTTCTAAAAATATCCTGTTTAAAATTTAATTCTTGACATTATCAAATCCAATCTATCAAATTTTGTTCATTTATTTTCACATTTTCTTAAACCTGCTTGCAATAGAGAAAAAATAATTTTTAAGCAAATTTATTGACATCAAAACGTTCCCAGAATAACAAACTAATGTCTAGTGTCAAGTTTGCTTATGTGTGTTTGGTTTGGAATTTTGATGAGATACACCGGCCAAGAAAAAATGATATGGAAAGTGTCTGTGTGGTAGCAGAAGGACACTTAAGCGCATTTTTGTGCCTAGATCAGTGTATGTTAACAAATTACAGACCTATAAGATTTGTATGAGAAATAGGTTCACACTTTAAAATAAATTTAAAATATAGGAGAAATCATATTTATTTAATTTTGATGCATGAAGGTACGGCGAGCGTTTTTAATTGACGTTTAATTTACAAAATCTTTAAAAAAGATATTTTATTGATATGAAAATAACGGTTGAATAATATTCAAATTATTTGAAGTTTCAAGATTTGCCGTTGGTAGCGCTGCAATCGTTTTCGCACCAAAAAATTTAATATGGAAATTAAAATTCGTAATTTCCTAATTAATGCAATCAGTGAAAAATTCTAAACTAAGCGATAAGCCAGTAACTCGATAGCACAAACCAAACACAATAAACCGGAAGTCTCTAGGTATTATAGTTTTCGAGATCTCGTTACTCAGCCGTGAGCCATGAGCCAGCCAGCCAGCCGTTCAAAGTGAAACTATAAGCTGCATTGTTGTTTCAAAAATGCGCTAAAAAGAAGAAATTGACAAGCTATGAAGTTTCCTTCTTTGAATGGTTTCAATTAATCAAAAATTTTTGTCACATTTAAAATCTTTTGTAAAAGGAGTTTCATGAACTTTTGAATATTTACACCTTGCTTGCCAAAAATCACGTGGGTTTCTTAAAAATGTTTTTCTTTGGAATGTAATTTTATCAAATGTTCTTTCTTTTAAGAATGTCATTGAATATAAGTGTTGATGACTTTATTTTTCAAGAGTAATTAAGAATTGTTTTGAAGGAATTCAAATTTCATTCATAAAATCACGTGAAGAAGAAGATTTATAATGAAAAACACAAAATATATACAATAGAATTTAAATTAGGAATTCCTAATGATTGTCCATAGATACAAAAACAAACTCATTAAAAAAATCTTCCGCATTGATTTAAAGGACTGAAAGTAAAAAAATTGAAAAATTTTTATGGCTTTACAACAGAAGTCTCTTCTCATAGGCTATTCGCATGAAATTATTCAAATTCATTTTTAGCAAGAAATTCTTCAACTTCATTCGAACATCTTCACTCTCTTCATTTTTTTCATAGCACACAAAAAATAATTTTTTATTCATCTTCATCACATGACTTTTGGTTGTTTTTCAGCTCATTCGTGTGCAGAAAAAAGGCGAACGAAAAATAAAGAAAAAAAAGATTTGTAAGTAAGAGATCCGGGTGGAATATGATATTTAATCTTGCGCTTTACCTCTCGCACTTTTATTTTTTATAAAACTACTGATGATGGGACATATGAGTACTATAAATAAAATTCACTAAAAGATAATCACTACTTGTTATTCTTAGAACTACTTTGATTGTGCAACTGGCAGATTTCATTAAAATGATTTAAATAACAACCTTATATGAATGAAATATTTTTCAATCCGTATGAATGAGGAATTCCAAATTTTCGTTCGAAAGATCAGCAATCATAAAATTGTGATTTGATGGTCTTTTAAGTAAACATTGATCTTTGTGAGTAGTGCTTTATTTCTTAAGCGGTGAATTCATGGTATTTGTGACTATGTTGTAAAAGGGCTACTTTTCAAGGTTTGTATTGTGCAAACAAGCTTTTTGATGAAGATGTTTGGAAATAGAATGTTTCAATTTTCATCAATTCTTATGAAATACTTTTAAGATATAATTTTATTTTAATACTAGAAATTTTGGTTTAGGTTATTATTATTTATGTTTGCGAATTTTTAAACAATCCACTTTATTTTTGAAAAGCGTTAAAAACAGATAATTTTAAAGATAAAACAGACTGGAAAAATTGAATTTTCTCGACTCCAAAGAGTCAAAATCTCATCTTTTTTTTTAAAAAATACACTTGCAATGCATTAAGTGTAAAAAAGTAGCAAAACCTCATTCAAAGAAGAAAGTGCATTGCCTTTCATTTTTTGAGTATGTAAGACCAAAAAATAAAATTCATTCGACATTGAAGTTCAACTTAGCGATTTCTTCACACAGAAAGCGAACTTTATAATTGCACAAAAATCGAATTTCATTTCCTCGATTGCAAAAAAAAGAAGAAACACAAAGAGAGTTAAGTTGAGCTATGGCAAAGGAACTTTCTTCAAATTGTCTCCGCTTGGTGTTAACTAAAAATATCAACAGTGTTGACTATGTCGAAGGAGAGAAACGTGTTTTACAAAAATAAAATGCAAGCAGATATATCGAATATGAATATCCACTATTCCTTTCATTTCGCTCATTGCAATTTCTCGATTATGCACAAGTGTTGGAATGCACTCAAGAGAAAATAAAGAGATTGTAAAGAAGAAGATCAATCGCAATTGAATGAAAATCGCAGTATTCTCTTCCGGGTTAGCGGGAGAATAAAAGAAAAAAAAGATTCGAAAAATCTTTACATCAATGAATTTGATAAACTATGCAGATTTGAATTGTAAACAATTTCACTATCGACTTTGTGCAATTTGCTGCGCTTTGTAAACAACACAATAATACCAACAAAAATATCGTAAATCATAAGAAGAACGTTAAAGCTACATTTAAAACTTGCGTAATTTTTCATTTTATTTAGATTCATCGTCAACTTTGCGAACACTTATATAATTTTTTGTCTTTTTTAATTGTGCCATCATTGAAGTATAAATACTTGAATTATCTCCTAACTATAACTTTGAGGACACTTAAATTGTTGCAAGTATATTTCTGCAACAATTAAGAATTTTGTTTTTTTTTTTGGTTATAAATTTTAGGATATGAAAATGTTTCTGCTATGAATTGACGATTTATCATATTTACCTATCATGCGATAATATTAAAAAATTGTTATTTATTTACTAATGCTTTGAACTTGTGCATGTAATTTTATTTTTTCAATTGTTTTATCATATTTTGTAAAAAGGAAACTCACCTTAATAGAATTGTTATGGACGATATTAAATTCATCCTTGATAATTTTAGCACTGATTTCACTTTACACAAAATTTGATTTTTTTTTCTCTCTCTCTCTCTGTTTTTGTCAATAATAAAATTTTTCACATTGTATAATTTGTCTAATTACTGTCTGTCATTGACATAACTAATTATGATAGTAAAATTTATTTCTCTAAACGGATGCTATATAAAAGATTAAAGAGAAGAAGGAAATAAATTTAATGCACTTTCTTTAAATTTAATCACACATTGATTGGTAAGATAAATTTCACTTAAATATATCGATTTGTTGCTCTCTAAAACTTTTTTTGCATATTCATTCGATTAAAAGAGAAAAATTTTGGCACAATCCAATGAAAAAATTTAAAACTTTTCACCGTTCGAATTTTTTTATCTTTTAATTTAAGAGTAAAAAGAGGCAGAAAAAATTTTAATAAAAAAGAAAGAAAAAACTTATCACAAAGCAGAAATGAAAATAATTTACAACAAGCAACGAGCGAAAAAAACGTCTTAATCGCACCGAGACTCGTAACAAAATAAAAACCCGACTGGTTGTAAGAAAAAAGCTACCAAATGTTTTTATTACCCAGTGAAAGTTGTTGAGCTTCTTCATACTTGTGTATGTGTGTTAAGAGTGTATGTATGCTAACTTCGTGTAACGATGATAATGATGTATTGTGGTATACATCTTTAGATTTAAATTTTATTTCGGAACACTATTGATTTTTTTTGTATGCATAAGTGAATCTGGTTTTTATAACTCAAACACACACACACACATACTCTTATGCAGTTGAGATGTTGAACGAGTGACTAAGCGTTATGAGAATATTAATTCTAACACACATTGCTCTTTCATACATTCATTCATGTTAAAATGACGTCGTAAACTCGTGAGATGAAAAACGAAAGCGATCGCGAAAGGATTTTGAGTTTGTCACATGATCGAAAGAAAATTAAAGACATTTTTTATGCGTCCACTCACTCTTCATATGGAAAGGGAAAATCTGCGAAGATGCTGCTAATTGAATAAACAATGAAATAATGCAAACGTTTGCCGTCATGCCAATTTAACGGTGCCAACGTTGGTCAGAAATGATAATTAATAAGAGACAATAACATCGTGATTATTAAATTTTACGTGTAGGATATTTATTTAATGAAAATTAACACTTGTATATACCAGGTGTATGCACAGAACAAGAAAAAAATATTTACCAAAAATGTTTAAAATTTAAAATGACAATCGATAATCAATCACTCAAGATTTTTTTATTATAGTTCTTTGCAGCTTTATGATCAAAACGACAAAAAGTGAATTAATTAATTTTTTAATAAAAAGTAAAATTATCAGTAACAAGAAAATGCATTCTTAACACATCACTGACAATTAATGCTACTAATTTAAGAGATTATTTAAAGTTAAATAAAGTTTTCATCCTTTATTTTATTGTAAGAAAAGAATATCATGACAAATAGCATATTGAAAATTTATACTTTAACTTTGCATAATAAAATTTAAATTTTATGAACTTTCTCAAAAGTAATCTTCAATTCGTTAATTTTTTTCAAACACTCTCCTGTAACATATCACTATTTATAAACAGTGTGCATTACACAATAAGATGTATAAAAATATGGTCGAAATCTTGATAAGACTAGAGTTGATGAATAAAAGTAAGTGAGAGAAAAAGAAAATAGTTATAAAATATGTGTTTATTAGTTTTACCGTATCACAAGTATTGCGTAATTCATTATGATGAGTTTTCTTAAGAAAATTAAACAGCAATTTATTTTTATTTACAACTTTTTTATCTATACAACACTTGTTAATTCGCTAATAAGAAGAATGATTAGATTACCACGTTAGTTTACAGATTTGTTTGTTTTAAGAATAAAAGTGATAACAAGAATCATTAAAAATATTTTTATTATGAAGTAACATACTTTTACATTTATCATAGAATTCTTGAACTTAAAGATTATTAATGTTAGGAAATTTCAGAGTTTGAAACCGTTTTGCGAATAACTAAAATACAATTAAAATTATATTCGATTAAAATTTTAAACTACCTATGTAAAAGTCAAATAAAATTTTGTCTTTTATTTTTATTTGAATAAATTTAAATTGATTTTTATTTAGTTGCAACTAAAATACCAAATGGTTTAGGACTCTACGCTTTTATTTTAAATTAAAAAAGTAAATTTTAAAATGCAGTAAAATTAAAGTTTTACCAAAGTTTACTAAGCATATTTTCATGTTTAAGAAGTAGTTTTATGACGAAAACTTGTAAAATTAAATACTGTCCCAAAAATTGATTTTCTGTTGCAAAAATTGATAAATTACAAATCAACTTATATCTGCTTAATTCAGTGAAATCTAGCTTTAAGAGTTTGTATACTGATAAAGGGAGCTTCAATCTTTATTTTAATATCCATATTATTATGCTAAAAAGCAGTTTTTAAAAGATTCATGAGATATTATTGAAAAATGTTGAAAAAGTGTCCCAAAATTCGATAATTTACCCTATTTGTATTGTAAATTTCTTTTTTTTTTATCAAATGTTTGTTTTGATAAAATGAATGATTATATCAAGGTAAAGTTTAATGTAAATGTGAAAAAAGATTTATTTTAATAGTTTTAATTAAATATTTGAAAAAAATTACTGTTGATCACATGTTCAAGAGTTTTGAATGTAGCTTATTTGAGTGCTTTTCATATTTCTAAAGCGACGCTTCAAACTTTTCATTTTAAATTTAAAAAAAACTGCTGTTTTCAACTATTCGGTATCTACAATTCAAGGAATTAATTTTGTCATAGTCACTAGCAAAATAAAATTTAAAAAAAAAAATTTCAATTAAATATTACAAAATGTATCAATTAAAAAATGACATGGAAAGTGTCTGTGTGGTAGCAGAGGGACACTTAAGCGCATTTTTGTGCCTAGATCAGTGAATGTTAACAAATTACAGACCTATAAGATTTGTATGAGAAATAGGTTCACACTTTAAAATAAATTTAAAATATAGGAGAAATCATATTTATTTAATTTTGATGCATGAAAGTACGGCGAGCGTTTTTAATTGACGTTTAATTTACAAAATCTTTAAATAAGATATTTTATTGATATGAAAATAACGGTTGAATAATATTCAAATTATTTGAAGTTTCAAGATTTGCCGTTGGTAGCGCTGCAATTGTTTTCGCACCAAAAAATTTAATATGGAAATTAAAATTCGTAATTTCTTAATTAATGCAATCAGTGACAACTTCTAAACTAAGCGATAAACCAGTAACTCGATAGCACAAAGCAAACACAACAAACCGGAAGTCTCTAACTATTGTAGTTTTCGAGATCTCGTTACTCAGCCGTGAGCCAAAGTGAAACTGTAAGCTGCATTTTTGTTCCAAAAAAGCGCCAAAAACTTTTTATATTGAAGGCTAACCCGAGCAGCACATGACCAGTCGTACGACCGACATGCGAACGACTTCAAAGTGACGGGCCTTGACGGTGACCCGCGCATACTAAGTCGCGACCGCCGTGCGACCGACAAGTCGTCGCAGCGTGGCCGTAGTACCATCATACGGCGTCGTCACGACGCCTTTGTGGAAATACGAAACGGTCAACGACTAGTCGCAAAGTCGGTATTACGACCGCCATAAAAAAATTTATGCGACCGCCTAGCGACCGACTTTTTTTGGTTTTCTCGACTTTTTGGCGACTCTTCTTCATTTATGGTACCTGAAAATTAAAATGCTTTTTATCAAATTAAAAACAATATTTGTGCTTTATATATTCATATTATTATTCATTTTATTATTTATTTTAAAATTATAATATTACATATAAAAACTTAAAAGAAAAATCGCCTCTTAAATTTTTATAAGTCCCAAAATGATCATCAATCAAGTAAGAATTTTTATGTAGTTATCCTGAAAACTATGAAATCAACCAGAGTCCGAAATCGTTTCATGAGTAATTAAAAATCAAGTAAATTAACTCGAGTAAAATTTGTCAAATAAAAGTCAACTAATTTTACTCGAGTAAAATTTAGCCAAATAGTCGCAAAATAGTCGTAAAGTCGAATTTCCAATTCCACGATGGCTGTTATGCGACCGTCGTACGACAGTCTCTAAGTCTTTTTCGCATCAGTCACAAAATAGTCGTGATGACTTGGCGACAACCGTACGACCACCATATGGCAGTCGTATGACGAGTCGCTAAGACAGTCATAAAGTCGAGTCGCCGACACGGCGCGGCTGTCGTACGACGGTCGCACGACAGCCGTAGTCGCGCTGTGCTGCTCGGGTAATTAAATAAATGAATTTTTGAAAATTTAATAAGTATCAATTTTATAAGATAAAATCAAATGAACTTTTAAAATAATAAATTAAAATTACAGTCACATAGTACCTTCAGAATTGACATCTTCATTATCGCAATAATCTCTCAATCAACATCAACATCGTTATATGTATTTTGTGTTTCAAATTGATCAATAAATTTGACCATAAACGACAACGCTATTGTTTGTGTCATTAAAAAATCATTTTTGCAGTAATCACAATGGGCAGATGAAAAAATCACTGAATTTGATTTTATTAAAAAATTCCAACACACAATGTCCAGAATGAGAAGTCAAAAAAATTGTTGAGTTTTTTCTTCAACGAAATTCCCAAACATTTCTGATAAAAATCATCATTGAAGAAAGAATAGCTGTCAGCATGTCTGTCTGAATTTTTATCTTAATTGAAATGAAAAAGGCAAGAATGGTCTCAAGTAAGGAGCCTCTTCGTCAATCGAGAGAGAATTTCTCATAAATATTGCACGAAATCGAACAAGATACAACTTGGATTCTTCTTCATGATAAAATTCCTTCAATTTGTTTTATGAATTTAATTTCGACAGCGATCACAATGTGTAAATATCTTGCTTCTTTAGAGAACAGAAAACAGAAGCGAGAAATGAGAAACGATCGAACATAAATTAAATAACATTCCAGAGTTTACCAATAAGTTTCGCTATCGATTTTTTAATAACAATTAAATTTTAAAATTGAAAGAAGAAAAATATAAAAAAATTTGAAGTAAGAAAAAAATTCTTTTGAAACAATAGTTTTTAAAAAAAAATCAATTTAGACGGAAAAAACGAAAAAAAATTTAAGATTTTTAAAGTAACAAAAATCACTTCTCAATTTTCAAAGACATAAATAAAATTCATTTATTTATTTGTGTTGAATACACGCACGTCTGAATTGATTAAATTTTAGTTATATAAGAACAGATCGAGCAAAAAAAGAGAATAGTATTGAAAAGAAAAATGATAAAATATTGATATTTATTTTAAATCACACGGCAAATGATTAGCACTAAACTTATCGTAAAATAAAAAAATCTTTCATCTTTTCTAAATCTTTCAAATGATGATTTTATATTAAATTAAAATGATTGTTTTTGGAATATCATGCTGTGATGTTCTCAAAATTTAATTTTTATTTCTGCTGCTCTGTGCGCGATGGCAATCTTAATGAGAAAGGAGTGAGAGAAAGAGAAGGAAAAACGATTAAGGGCATTGAGATGATAAATGATTCCACACTCTCTCACTTTTTTTAAAGATTATTATGGATTTATGGATTGAAGTTCACCCAAAAAATAAGTATTTTTTGTGTGTTTCTTTCTCATCAGTAGCCAAAAGATCAAAGTTCAATGCTCATAAATAAATGTTGTGGCTGCTTACTCCACAGCCTTACTCATTTAACTCTTTTTCAATTTCACGTGTCAACCAATGCTATAAAGCAGCTCTTTAACAGTGAGATCGTGCAGCACTTGAAATTTACTACCTGGGTGGCAGTCATTGACTAGCTAAAAGCGAATGATAAATGACATTCAATTTTAATGTAAATTATATAGTGATATTTATTAAATGCAGTATAACAATATGCACAAAAAGCCAATTACGAGTAAAAATCCACATGATCATTTTTTCTTTCTCACTCTCTCTCAGTTTATTATTAAATGGCCGATATAAGCAAGCATAAGCGAATGGCAGTACAAGACGCGAAAATAAAAATTATTTTTTCGGTGAAGAATGTAATTACAAGTTTACTGTGTGTATATATGATCAACTTTAAATTTAAAAAAAGTAAGAAAAATTATCAAAGGAATGGAAATATTCTTTTAAAAATTCATTTTATTATTTTTAAATATTTAAAATCTTTCTCTTAATAAAAACTTTATATTGAAATTCCAAATTATAAAGCATTTTTTAGAAAAAAAATTATTAAACGATATGACATTCAATTCCCTTGTAATAAAAAATAAATTAAGTAAAAACACTGTTTCACATAACGAATAAATTATTATAATTTTTTATATAGACCAGACGTCTACAAATTTGTATTTATAATCGCAATTCAATTTGTTTTGCTCATCAAAATGAATAAAATATATTGTATACATGTGCCAATTCGACACATCTCTGACACATGGTGCGTGATAAAAAGTAATGACAAGATAAAGAAAAATTAAACTTTATGCAGGGATGACACTATAATTTTGCCAATTTTTTCTTAATTTTTTTACGCTCAATTGTTTGATGAAAAAAATTTCATGACTGATAATGTCACAATGAGAAAAAGCAACTAAAAAGTAAACGGTAAATTTTTAATAATTTTTTGATAATGAGTATGTCCTTTTAATTGTTTGTTGATCAATTTTGATAAGAGAAAATGAGAAAAGAAGAAAAATTTAAGGCAAAGTAATTCTTTCAACATTTTTTGCAGATGAGGAACGCAAATTTCAACTTGACTCAAGTGTGAAATACCTTGAAGGTAAATTTCATTTTCCAAATTACTAAAAGGAGTCATATTTTGGTTACTTCACTTCATTGAAATGATGAAAATGTTGCTAAATTTTTTTTAATTGAATCAATAATTTTATTTTATTAATTTTCTTCTTATTTTAATTTTAATGTCAAATCTGGCGCCTTAAAAATCCATATATCATTATCCAATTTTATGCTTCTTTTACACTCTTTTTCACTGTTTATTCAATAATATTTGCTCACTCTCTTTTTTGCCTCAAGATTAAAATTTGATGTGTGTGAACAAAATATATAAAACTGAAATTTTTCAATAATCGCTCGAAGTTGCAAACAATAAAACTTGCAATGTAAAAGAACCTCGTAAATTCATAACTGTGATGCTAAATTATCGCTCGAAATCCAATTTAAAGTCTATCTCTCTCTTTTACATTTTTGCAAGTTGCAGCAACAGCAATACCGAAAATTGATTTATCAATATTCTTTTTTGTTTGGTTAATGTTAATGCAACAGATTTAAATATGTGAAATATTTATTTATGGATTGCCATTCGATAAGTAACGAGTTTTTTTGAGAGTATTTACCTTGCATTTTTATAATAAGAAAATTATGTGCCATATTTATGATCGTGAATTGATTTACGAGTATATATCTCATAAGGAAAAATCTTACTATCGAGAGTCACATCAAGCGAAAGAATTAGTTGCTTTGCTGATGGCAAAAAGATGAAGAGTAAAACAAATAAACAAGCAAGCTATAAAATAAATATTACATACAAAAATATATTTTGATTATTCGTTAAATTTTTATTTTTATTTCTTTCTTCGCAGCTTAATTAATGAATGAAATAAAATGAACACAGCGTTCTACTCTTTCTCTTCTTTTTTAATCTTTTTAACCCGCTCGATCGCTTGCTTGCTCTCGATTAATTCGCAAGAAATTGAATTTTCATTTCCCGTCTGAAATTTACATTTTTTTTTTAATTAAAATGAAATTCTTTTGAAAAATATGAATGAAAAACGAAAAAGTATTTATTGAATTCTAATCGATTTTGTTCGCATTATGAAATATATTTTATAACTTTTTACTCTATCTGTCTGTTTGCTTTCAGGAAATATATTTTTCTGTTTGATAGTATTAAAGTGCGAAAGTAGTTTTTTTTAATTTAAATAAATTCATTCAAATAAAAATTATTAGAATTAGATACTTTTAATGTGTGCAACAAATTGTTATTATAATACAATTTGACAGGTGTAAAGTCGAGACAATTTGACCAATTTTTCTTTTGCAAGGTTCATCAATCAATAATTATTAGTTTATGTGTTCATACAGGTGTTATGACATAGTTAATCTTCCTAATTTCAAAGAAATATGTAAGAAGCAGAATTGAGTTAGAGTTCATTGATATATAAAAAAAATTTCATTTCATTTATTTTATTTGATTTCTAATTTCTCATGGTGTGAATCAAAATCGAGATTTATGAAAAATTAATTTAAGAAAAGGTTCATTGAATTGTTTCTCAATTCATGCTTTAATTAACAACTAAAAATATTGATTTATTTTCCATGATGAATCTTATAATTGAAATTTTATTTCCGGACAATGAATGTTTGAAGTGCTCGGAGGCAGATCATTTCTCATACAACACTCTGACTTAATTCGAATTTTTTATGTTGAGTGAATGTATTTGTGAAGCAATACCATTGGACACACAACAATAAAAATGCGCTAAAAATGAATTAAGGCGGAGCTTATGAGACATACACAAAAAATATTATTTTCGAAATATGAATAAAAAGTTTTTTTTTTTAAATTTCATAAAAAGAGAAAGAAGAAAATTGTTGAATTTTGAGGCATATGAAGCAGATTTATATCGCATATTCAGTATCATGTTAATATTCATGTCGTGAAGTTGCATGAGCTTAATTTATCTCTGTTAATATTTCGCGGAATTTTCTTTTATTTTCATATTCACATTTATTTTTCTGTTATATATTTTTGTTCTTCGTACACATACCATGTAGTAAAAGAGAAAAAATAAATAAAGGCGAATGAAAGGAAAAGATATAAAAGCGTTTTATGGTGTTGAATGTTTGTTGCATGTTCATGTCAATGTTCAACAACACCACGGATTATTGTTGCATGTTATACATGATAGCTACTTAGTGAAAATTGCCAAGGCAAAAATTAAGTATACATATATAGCCTTTTTTTGTTGATCGAATTATTGCTGTGGAAAATACCGAGAATTCATTAGTCAAATTAATTAAGTTGTGCATGTGTTTTTTTTTTGTTGATTAAGTGTAATTTATGTGAAAAAAGGAAAAAAAAGTTCATGAGAATCATTAGATTAATAAGTGAAGCACTTCTAAGAAAGGAATTAAGTCGAGTGGTTGCACTCAAGTAAGACGACGACAAGAACGTGGAGGAAAAGAGCCTAACAAGCAGAGGTAAAGTCATCAACATCATCATAATAAATCAGCATTTCACACTCTCTTTAGCAAATTTTTTAAAAGTTTTGAAATTCATTTTGTATTACTTTATAAAAAGTTTATTAAAGTTTGGATCTTAATTGATCAAAGCTCATCTAAAAATTTTAATCAAGTCAATAAAATTTTAAAACAATGTTAACAAAAAACTGCGCTTAAATCTCTCTAAATTTCATCAAATATTTTCATACATGTTGCTTTTCGTGGGGATTTAGTTTCTTTAATTGACTACATATCGCATCATCACTGTCAGTTCTCTTAATTGTATTGCAAACACACAGACACGCTCATAAAGATCATCACGATGATTTATGGCGATACTTTTCCATATTACTGCTCTTTTTATTTATTTAAATACACAACAAATCATTTGAAATTGATGTGTCTATAGATTGACAATTGATATGTAAATTGCCCACATTCAAATGTTATGTCAATTCATTTGTTGCTTAACTTTTTTTTTCTTTTATTGATGATTTTTAAATTTGATAACATAATCGCAGAATTTAGAAAGAAACACAATAATTTGCTTATCAATCAATCAGTTTCAAAAAAATATTAAATCATGATAAGCTGACTGGGAGTTTCTCTAAACAATGTAAAACAAGCGTGGGGGCCAATGTCTATTAGCCATTTACCAAAGTTCAATCGAAATGTTGAATGATAAAAATAATTTTAACTGCAAAACTCATTACTGCGAATCGTAATCTAATTACATACCAAAAAAAGAGAATTTTGATAAGGAAATTTTTAAATCTCATCATTTTACGTCATGCATGAATCGAGAGACCAAAGGTAAAATATTTTAATTGCTTTGTCATTCGAGAAGACAGGAAGAGACATTTGATTAGTTTGCTTAGCCATGCGATAATACTTTTCCGCAAAAATGCTATACTGCTACATTGCAATAGAAATTGAATTCAGGTCACACATTTTGACAACCTTGAAAAATCCAAAAAAAAACTACATTCGAAACATAAAAAATACGCGACATAAGAGAACCATAAAAATAAATTAGCAATTTATTTCCATTTCCTATCCACTTTGTTTCCGAGAATTTTTTCTTTTCGACTCTCTCTCTCTCTCTCTGCATGTTTTCCTGACCGAACATAGGTCTTTCAAAGAGAGAGAACATGCAATGCAAATTTATTTATTGTGACATGGAGTGAAAGAATCATAAGAGAGAGAGTGCGCAAAAAAATGCTACCGATGTGCCACCCTCAATATCGATGACATTGTTTTTCTGCTTTTTGACTTCATGCTTTTATCCTATTGACATTTTTATATCATGCGTGACATCACAATATTTATTAAAATAAATTTTTGAATGAACAGAAAAAATTCAATGAAATCATAATAAAAATAAAATAACTATATTGAATGTGACTCTATTTTGAAAATGTTTGAAAATAAGGACAGAGTTATTTCACCGATTGTTATCTATGGATTATTGTGTGAAGGCCTTGTGATGATATAATAAATTACTATTTATCGTTTTATTTGATAAAAATTTGGTCATTTTGATATTGTTTTGCTGCTTTTTTTTGTTGATGTATGGTTTGACTTAATTGTGAAATTTGAGAAAAATTGAATTTTTAAAATTTATAGCTCATTTTTTTTTTTAAATTGTGAATCTTATATCTAAAAAGTTTCTTAATTATTTTCAGAAATTTTCAAAAAGGGTTCTTTTGTCATCTTTGATGTAGTCATTTGAGTATTGCAAATAAAAAATGTATTATGAAGTATTAAGATGATAAAAAAAACAAGTCATCAGTTTTGAAACTATTGTTTGAATTAAAAAAAATGTAATGGCAGCTGTACTTAAAATTGCATTTTAAGATTTTTCATATCATTTTTCAATGCACTTTTACTCTCTTTCTCTCAGGGGGTTTAATTTAATGCTTTAAACCACTTGGTATTAGCAAACACGCAATCACTTATGGAAAGAATAAATTTTCATACTGCAGTTGTTAAAATGCGGGGGGATCAATGTTATTTGTAAACACGATAATTCGAATTTATGTATGTGTGTGTATTGTGAAGCGAAAAAGGGAAGAAATTTTCGATTAAGGAGAAAAGAATTTCATGCGAGAAAACGAGTTTAAAGTTGTTCAACTTCATTTCGCTGTATCAATGGCTTCTGAATTGGCCTCGAAGGCGAATGAGCCCCATGCAAGTGCAATTTTCCTTCCGAGAACTAATTTAATAAAGCAGCATTTAAAGGTGGTGTCTATGGTAGTAAGCACGCAAAATTAAAGAGAGTTGAAATCTCATGAGTAAGTGTCTACTAATGAGCTCAACTCAGAATTCATTCAATGTGTGCAATTAAATAGCAAATAAAACCACAATTATCACATTATTCAGCTACTGGACTCTTTAATCTCACTACTCTTCACAAAAAAATTTAATTTATTTCCATCGGCAGTTGCATATGTTTGCATAAAAAAGAGGAAATTAAACTGCTTTTTATCACGATAATAAATCTAATGAATTAAGTACTTAATGCTCGCGGTTATCTGTTTATATACTGCGTCTAAGGATATTACTCAATTATAATGTATTTGCTAAATTTGTAGTGATATCTCTTTGCAGTGTTAATAATGTGAAAGATAAATCAAAATGGAAAGCTTCTTCACATTTGCATTACGAAAATCATCAATTAGTCAGCCATTTTTCAGAAATGTTAAGAAAAAATTCTTAATTGAAAAACATTTAAAAATTACTTTTTTAAATGCTAAAAAGAACTTAATTGTTCATTAAGTTTTATTATAACATTAAGAAAACAAAATGAATTGAAACTTTTAAGGACAAATTCACAAATCACGTTTTCGTTTGCCAATTGTGTCAAATAATAAAATGAAATATTTTGTTTTTAAAACAAGAAAGATTAAATTTAAGGTCTTAGAACTGATGAAAGAATGTCGGAAAGGATTTTTTGGTTTTAAATCAATTTATTAATTAATTGAATTTGCATCACAATCTTCATTTAAGATTTAATTTATTTATTTATATTTATTTATAAGTTTTAATCCACTTACGTCTCAAAATAAACAATAATTATTTTAAATTTTCTATACAAATGTAAAGCGCATTTAATTTTAGGACAAAATGAAGAAAGAAAACAAAAATTGGGTTTAAAATAATACCAATTTGTCTTACTTAATTTTTCATCTCACGGATGGTGGTATATTCTGATAGACTTTTACTATAGTGTCCTAAAATATTTCGTTCACAAAGAATGAGAGATCTCACGACAACTAATGAAATAAACTATATATTATTAAAGAAAAAAAATCAGCAAAAGAAAGAGAGAGAGAAGAAAAGATAAGTTCCATTAGTGTCTTAATGGTTTTTTTTTTAAAAAAAAGAGGGAAAAAAAGAAAGAAAGCGCACAACTTGAAATAAAAATTTTTGGTGCCAATAAAATCCGACTTTAAATTAAAGCAAGATAGACACTGAAGAAAAGATCATCGAGCATATAGATTTATCAAGAAATGAATTTATTCTTATTATTACCTTTTCGATTTTGTTTGTTGAAAATCTTTTTGTGTATTCAGCACGCGCTAAACATCTGACTTATCAAATTTCACCATCAGTTTACACACGAAGCGATACATTTCTATCCAATAATATTTAAATCACCATCAAAAATTTAAATTTTTTGAAATTGATCTCGGTTTGGTTAAACTGTGGTGAATAGTTTATTAAAATATTTTTACCTTGTTTCCACGAATGAAGATGCTAAAGAAAGAGAGAAAAAAACCATCGATTTATAATTAAATGTCATGAATGTCATGAGAAATATTAAGAATTGTGAATACCCAATAATGTCGCAACAATCAGCCAAGAGCGAGTCGAGAAAGATTATAAAAAAATCAGTAAAATTAACCGTCAGTGACGTGTTAAAAGCGCATTTTCCCACAACAGATTTGTTTTGTTTCAAAATTAATTGAAAGTTTCAAAAAAAAACTTTTTACAGCCTTTTTGAAGTCTGTACAGCCAAAAACATACTTGGGTCCAAATGTCCAAAAATCACTTCTGACATGTTTCTCGACGTTTCATGACATTTTAAGACTTTTTGGTGAAAAAAATTTTTTTGGTCCACGTGATGGACATCCACCACATGCATGCCCTTGGGTCACCACCAATCTATAAACTTTTTATGCCATCTTATTCTACGCTTCAAGACTTTTCCAACGAGTATAAATATGCCTATATTTGAAAAATTTCGATTTTTGGTACATGTGATGCACCTGTGCGGCACATGCATACACTTAGGATAAAATGTCCAAAAATCATTTTTGACTTGTATTCTCGATGTTTTATGACTTTTTTTGACTTTTTGGTGAAAAAAATTTTTTTGGTCCAAGTGATGCATGTCCATCATATGCATGCCATAGCTCGGCAAGGAAAACGAATCTCGCGGAAAGCTTCCGTTACACCGGTCTCATAGTCAGAACCAATAGATTGGTGCAAAAAAATTTGAGAAAAACCGTTTCTGGAAAGACTAGTTACGAAGACAGATAGACGGACAAAGTGGGCACAATAGCGCCTTTTTTCTAAATATGATGGAAAATGCGCTAAAAATGAATTCAAGCTTAATTGGATTCGCAGATATTGACATTGCATTTATTGGATTTCTCTTTCACGGATTTAATGTGAGTTTATTACTATTGTGACAATTGCTGATGATTTTTATTATAGCTTAATTATAAATAGATGAAAAAGTCGTAAAATAATCTACACTCTATCCAATGAACCGTAATGAAATCTTACTTTTCTGTTATTTTAATTTCTTTCTTTTCCACGATTGTTCACTACAGGTGAACTAATTATTTCTTTATTCAATAAAAGCCTAGCAAGAGATATTGACTGACACTGAATATAGAATTGAGTGGTTATTCAAATGAATCTGTGCTGCAATTCATGAGTGAAAAATACTTAATAGTCATGTGTGCAATTCTTTTTTATAAAAAATTCAGTGAATAATTAATTCAATAATAAAACTCATTTCCAGAATGAACAATAAAAATAATAAAGTTAAATTGAGGATATTCACTTATTTCACAGTCACAAATGATTTGTGCTTTTGCTTGTTCTTACTTTCATTTTTTATTCAAAAATAAATAAATTCAAATTTTATATGCCTTTATGTATGTTCTTTGGAAAAAAAACTAATTTTCATTCAAACATCACTTAATGTCAGACATGAGAATTTGTTTAAATTCATTATAGAGGCAATTGACGATGAACGCAAAAGCAGAAAAATCGAACAATCAACACCTGCTGTGTTTTCTCTCTCTCTCGCAACTGTTTGACGTGCAAATGAAATCGAACAAACTAGTGAGCAAGAATTTCTCAATTTCATTTTATTCTAACTCACATTCACTATAGAATAGAATGCGTAACGAAATGCAAAATCAATATTTAATTGAAAAAAATTAAATTATATCACAAGCATAAACTTGAACTGTTATTGTTATTCATTCTGTATGGTTAAATTGCAATCAAGCGAATAAAGTGTCGAGGAGATTCGTTGATTTAACATTTTAAATATCAAATTCTAATCAAGGTGTGTTTACTTTTATATGTGTTTATAAAATATCGGGATTTGTAAATAGAGTAAACGAATCTAATTTTCGACATATCCTTATTTTCGACAATTTTTCAAATTGTTGAATTTGCTATCAAAACTCACTAACTCACTGTATATTATGATACAAAAGGTTATTTAAACATGATTAAACAATCTATTATCAATTATTTATTTTTCCAAAATATCCATTTTTGTATTTTTCTTGAAAACAATAAAATTTTGCTTTTCTTCAAACCATTTTTTCATTAATTTTTAGCGCATTTTCCATCATATTTAGAAAAAAAGCGCTATTGTGCCCACTTTGTCTGTCCGTCTGTCTGTCCGTCTGTCTGTCTCCGTAACTAGTCTTTCAAAAAACGGTTTTTCTCAAAACTTTTTGCACCAATCTATTGGTTCTGACTATGAGACCGGTGTAACGGAAGCTTTCCGCGAGATTCGTTTTCCTTGCCGAGCTATGGCATGCATATGATGGACATGCATCACTTGGACCAAAAAAATTTTTTTCACCAAAAAGTCAAAAAAAGTCATAAAACATCGAGAATCAAAGTCAAAAATGTTTTTGGACATTTTATCCTAAGTGTATGCATGTGCCGCACAGGTGCATCACATGGACCAAAAATCGAAATTTTCCAAATGTAGGCATATTTATACTCGTTGGAAAGGACTTGAAGCGTACAATAATATATATATATTAATAATATATGGATGGCATAAAAAGTTTTTAGATTGGTGTTGACCCAATGGCATGCATGTGGTGGATGTCCATCACATGCAAAAAAAAATTTTTTTCATCCAAAAATCTTAAAATGTCATGAAACGTCGAGAAAACATGTCAGAAGTAGTTTTTGGATATTTAGGCCCAAGTGTATGTTTTAAATTGTAAAGACTTCAAAAAGGCCGGAATAAATTTTTTTGAAACTTTCAATGAATTTTTAAACAAAACTAATCTGTTGCGGGAAAATGCGCTTTTAACACGTCACTGACGGTTAATATTACTGATTTTTTTCTCTTTCACTCTGTAAACATATTAAAGATTTGAAATCAAACTTTATCTTCATTTTTAATCATTTATTTACACAATTTGACGCGATTAAAAGAGCTAGGTAGATTTTTTGAAAATACAAGAGAAATTGTGCGAAAATCGCGTGAACTTTTTTTACCGATTTCAAGAAAACGCATTCAAATATTGTAAAATATTTTTGTATCAATATGGAAATTTAAATTCGCAATAAATTTCTAATTAATGCAATCAGTAACAGCATTCTAATAAAGAATGCCGCCAATAACTCGATAGCACAAATCAAACACAGCACCAGAAGTCTCTAACTATTGTAGTTTTCGAGATCTCATCCCTCACCGGGAGCCGAACAGCCGTTCAAAGTAAAACTATAAGCTGCATTGTTTTTCCAAAAATGCTCTAAAAATATTAAATCCAAAAAATTTTTTTTAAAGTTTTTTTACCTTGAAAATTTTCTCTTTCTCTCTCACTGTCTATTTTTGTGAATGTGCCATCATGCATGAGTACATCGTTGAATAGGAAAAGGTTATTTATTCGGGATGTCAATTAGAATATCGAAATTGATTGAAATTAGCTTTTTTATGCATCATGCTCGAGGAGAATGACTTGCAACCCTCTTCTTGATGTCATGAAATAAAAAATAAATAAAAGTTTTTCCTCAAGCACTTAAATTAGATTATTTTAATGATTCCTCATTTTTTCAACATTCAGAAGCAATTTTATAGAAAAGCGAGAAGTTTATATTTCAACTCGTGCTAGTGTACACATCACGGCATGCATAAACGCGAATGCTCAGCAGAAAAGAAACTTTAAAATTAAATTTATTATTTTCACTCTGCCATGCAAAATTTCTTTCATTCTCTCACACTTCATCGCTTACAATATTGTTTATTTAGCACTGCTGTGTTGTGTTGCACACTTTCAATATACCACCACCCAGAATTATTTATATATAAGTCTCCACCCGCCTCTCTCACACTCACTTGAAATAAATTTCAATTTATAAAAAAGAACAAGACTGATTTCATCCATCGAAGTGAATTTAAAGCAAAAATCAGCTTGGCGTGCAGAAACTATTAAATGCAATTTCATTTCTCCGCTGCTTTATTGAACTTTTAATAAATGCTTCTATTATTGTGCCTACACTAATGTACCTCATAGAGTTCAAATTAAATTTCTGTTATCGATTATTCACTTTTTTGCTTGTCTCACTCACTTTATTGTTGTCTATAATTGTTCAACGAAACAGTTTAGGGTATATATTACATTACATGATAAACAAATAATAAAATGCTACTTTAGTTCTATTCAGTGTGAACTTTCAAAATTGTTAATTTTATTTTGTTATGTTTTATTTAGGGTTCAGACTTGCATGTATATTTTATTTGATACGTACATATTTTTTGCCAAATTGATTTCAAGTTGAGTTACACAATACTGTCTTTAATCCATTCAGATTTAATTTAATTGATTTAAAATCCAGTAAATTTGTATGAAAGTTAATGTTTCTTTAATTTACTATTTGTTTTATTTGAATTAAATTCAATCTGAATGAATAAAAATAATTTTTGTGTAACTCAGCTTGAAATCAACTTGACAAAAAATATGTACATATCAAATAAAATACACATGCAATTCTGAACTCAAGAATAATTATTTTATTCGGTTTCAAAATAAAGAATTTTAAATTTCAGATTCTAGAAAAAATAAATTTGTTACAATAAATATGTAATTATTGACCTGTTTTAATTATAAATACAATTTTATTAAAAAGTTTTACATGATATTTCTTAAAGTAAAATATCTACAAAAATAATTTACTTGTAATTTTAATTATATATCAATTTAAGTAAAACTTACTCATTCAAGAGCAAAGAGAAGGAAGTGTCGATGTGAATGACTTACAAAAAAAAAATTACACGTAATTTTCTACACCAGTCAATTTGCAAGTTCATCAACAGACACGTTCACTGTGTGTGAGCGCGTTTTAAATAATTACCATTATTCAAATTCAATTGCCTCAAATTCATCCTCATTATGATAAGAAATTGCCATACCAAGATGGTCAAACAATTTCTGTCTTCCTTCTCTTAATGTCAATCGAAATAATCATTAAATTTAATGATTTTGTTAATTTCAATTAAAGGCGATAAAGACAAACGGTTTTCTGTTCGATGTCGTAGTAGTCAATTTAGTCATCCATCTACTTTTGGCGGTATGCTTAAATACTGCTTATTATAATGCACTCACATTTACGATGGTTAATTAAGTCTCGCTCGCTTTTGCTCTTTCGCTTGCTGTATTTTTTTATTGAAGAATAAAATAATATTAAATTGGTGCATAAAATTGCTTGTGCTTAATTTGATGGCCCAGAAAGTTTTCATCATAAGTATAATATAAAATTGATATAAATTGAATTTAATTTGATGGAAAATAAACTTTCGGCAGGAGCGATGATGATGATGGTAAAACGATTTCTCTTTGCATTTTATATAATTTTATGTTTCCGCTCCCTCATTCTTTTATTATCCTATAATGCTAAGCTACCTACTGGTGATACACACTCCGCTTAACCGAAAAAAGTGTTCATAAATATAATGCTTATTTTGTGCAAAATAAGAAATTGAAAATGATCTCGTAATGTTTGTGTAAGTATTTAATCCGATTAGCTGCGCATCATAGAGTTTGAGCAACAATTGCAAATAATATTCTCATACGAGAAAGCGTTCCTTCCTAAACGGATTTGTGCAAGTTAATAACATAATTCCATCATAAAGGATGTTAAGTGAAGTGATAAATATACACTTCTAAAGATGATTGAGTTCTCATCCTGTCGAGTGAATGTTATGACTTGATATACTTTTATATTTCCTATTGTAGATTTTGCAAAAATATTTACACTTAACGAGTTTTGCTAGTTGAATCATAAAGAATACATGAAATCCCATTAAACAAACAAAAATAAAGTAAAAAATTTAAACAAAACTTCTTGAAGCAATAAAATTGCAAATTATTTTTATTCAACAGCAATAAAAATTAACTAAGATGTGTTTTTAATTTACAAAATTAATACTGACTTTCAGAGTTTGAAAATTTATACAACTATAATAAAATTAATATATGAAATTATAAGAATTTTTGAAATTTTCAAACTTTGAAACACACATTATGTTTGTGTAATTTACTATGCAAAAATTAAAGAACAGAATTCAACATCTATCAATTTTAATTTAACTTCATTTCCATAACATCAATTTTTAATCATCATGACGAAAGACGAATCTGCAATAATTTAATGATATAAATAAAGCCCAATGCTCAAAATTATGCTTGTGTATGCAATGAAAATTATTATTAACAATTGAATTATTATTTGTGCACGGTGCGTACTAAAAGAGAAAAGAGAGGTATGAATTTAAATTGCAAAAAAAAAAGAGTTTTTTATTTGATATGTATGAAAGAAACAACCGAAAAAAGAATTAAATTGCATGTAATGATAATTAGAATTGAAAAGTTAATTATTAATTTCATATGTTCGCTCAAAAAAGTTGAATGTAAAGACGAAATATATGGTACAAATTACAAAAAAACGCTGAAAACAGCTGAAAACTCGTGCAAAAGAGAGATAAAGATGTCAGAAAAATTAATTTAAGACAATTGAATATTTTGAACTGAAATGAAATGACATATAAACAAATTAATTTGTTATATCAAACACCTGACTTGGGCAAGCGCAATTTCACTTCTTTTCGCTTCCTCCAAATTGTAAATTCAGACTTACCCACAAGTCATTCGATGGATGGATTGATGATGATTATTAGTCTCGCTTACTCGGTTCTTCACACAAACAACTTGTCCGCTACTACAAGTTAATTTTCTCTTTCACTCTTTCTCTCGTACACCACTTAGATGACTTTTATAGCCATCATTAAAGACACTTAATTTTCGTTTTTGTCGGTTATCAAATGGCTTTAACATGTTTTATTGCCATTTGGAATTTGCAATTAATTTGCTTTGATCGCCACATGTGTGTCAAATTTATAAGCATTAAATCTAGTTTACATCACTTATGTTTAATGCATGTTAGTGAACCTAATTAAATCTCCGAGAAAGGTCTCCTGTGTCAATCAGTTATTGCTTGGTGCGTAATAGATATCAAGATTGTGCAATAAATCAAACTTTAATCACTTTGACTCTGACAACTCGGATCAGGAAATCTAGCTCTTATACATATTTAATAATTGCGAAATGTTTTCGCCTCATTTCAAAATTAATAAATTTTCATTTGATATTTCCATTTCTAGAGTTGACAATTATTTGCATTTATTATATTTTTACTATCTCCATCTCAAGTTAATGTCGTTTCCAGTTACTATCGCTCGTAATTAATTTAAAATGACTCTTGTCAATAAATGCAATTTTGTGGGAAATTAAATAAATGAGACTGACAGATTTGTGAAATTACAAATACAAAAGCTGATATTTTTTATTTACTTTTTAGTGATTTAATATATTTAGCACTAAATTTGAACTAGATTTTCAATTTTTAATGATTTTATTTTTTGATTCTTTTTTACAGAATTATCTTTTAATTGTATTCATCAAATTTTACAATGTTTTGTCATTTTGGTAAGTTTATGTACTTATATTTACATTTCAACCAAAATTCCTTCTTTTTCTCTTTTAAAATTAACTCAAATTAAACAAATAAAAAAATTATAATTTTTAATAAAAAAAAAAATTGCTCAACTTATAAAAGAGAGCGCGGAGAAAAGTTCTTTTTATGGTGCTGAAAAGTCAATTACATTTTTCAATCAACTCTTTAAGGAGTAAATTTCATTTTACCGAGATTGACATTGACATTACACGAAAAGCAAGCAATTTTTTTCTTTCTCTTATTCTTTCGCTTCATTCACAAAAACAACGGGAATCATTATTTTATGATGAATTTCATTATAAATTAATTGACTTAATTTGATGTTTTGCATTGAGAAAGAGATTCTTCCATCACTTAATTGTGTGTGCTAAAGACAGAAAGAAAGAAAAAAGTGTTTAAGTCCTCATCAATTGAAGGTCGATTGTAGACGAGTGAACAAGTGAATGTGAAGTAAAAGAGCGCAGGTATATAAAGAAAATAGGTTTTTTCATTTCACATTCCTTAAACACCGTAAATTGTAGCACAATTTAGATTAATTATACGATGATGACTCAAGAAAGTGTTTTCAAATCGAATTGTATGTATGTGAGATAGTTACTAAAAGAGAGACAGAGGGGAGATCTTAATTAACTTTTTACTGATATCAAATGAAGTTTTTATTTTGTTCTCTGACTGAAAAATGTTTTCGCTCATCGCAACTTTTATTCATTCCGCGCAAGTTCTTAATGACTAATATGGAAATACACAGACAACTTTCTTAAATAAATATAAGATGAATTCAGAAGAAAAATAAATTTAATTTTTTACATAAACACACTTTTAAATAAACGGCACGAAGAGAACTCGAAAAATTTTCAGTAATTCAATTACAAAGTTTCATTATAACTTCATAATGCCGACTATTATTATGATTTCAACAAAATTAACATGTTCTGTGTGGCTTTACTTACTTTTCTTTTCACTGTTCATTCCGTGTTTATTATTTGCATTCATTATAAAAATAGCAGTAGAATGAGTAATAGCAATAGATATTTCCATTATCTGATCATAAAATTAAATTGTTTTTGATTGTAATCTTCATTATAAGATTGAAATATAAATATGTGGAACTACTTACTTTTTGCCTACAAGCATATACACGATTTTTAAATTTACAATAAGTAGAGTGCACAAAAAAAACTTGAACATCAATAAATGAATGCGATATTTAAACGATATTATTAATCTCAATTGAATATTGCGAAACAATAAATCAATATATATCATTTGATTTGTTCAAGCATGAAAGAAATACAACACAAAACATTGCCAATCGACTAACTCTTGTTTCACTCTTTCTCTCTTGCATTCGCAAATGTATATCGAAATCGAATTAAACATTCATAATATATGTGTACATATATAATTTTCATGCTGCATATTTAACAGCAGTCACTACAATCTGTCTGTGTGAAACGAATTGAAAGACAAATAAAATGTGCAGACAAGGGATTATAAATAAATTTTTTAAACATTTTTTGAAATATTTCACTTTTTTTTAAAAAATATCAATTAAAAAAATTTTAATTTTTAAAAATTCACTATTTTTTTATTAGTAATGTTCATACCTTGAAAGAAGTATGAAAAAAATAATAAACGCAGGAGAGATGAGAAGTAGCAGAAATATTTTCGATCAATTCGATTATTCATTTAATTAAAGTTTAACATTGATTCAGATTTTTTCTCTCTCTTCACTTGCCTCTTCGTATCTACATGTTACTGCAGCAGAAATATATACTTCATTTCAATCAACTTAAATTGGTGGCGGTTGTAGCAGCATGTTGTTGCATAAATTTCTGCGCTCTTGTATGTTATTGATCGCTTCACTTATTTTCAATATCAACGAGTGTATTTTAAAAAGTTAGAGTGTGATTTTTATGTTTATTTGCTTGTTCTTTCACCATCAAAATAAAACTTGTGAATTTAAATGATATTTTTATTTTTTCAGATCCACACTTTTTAAATGAGCTGACGATCGAGCGATTAAAAGCGCAACATCAGCTTCAACAACAGCAACAACAAGCGGGAATATCAGAAGCTGGAAACAAACTCGATGATATAAACCATCAGCATCAACTTGGAATGACAAATTTAAGCGAAGGAATGATATCTGATCATAGTGACAATGAAACAATGAAAAAATTGGAACATGATCCTCATCGCAAGAGAAAGCAACGTCGTTATCGAACAACATTTACAAGCGTGCAGTTGGAAGAGCTTGAGAAGGCGTTCTTGCGTACACATTATCCCGATGTATTTGTCAGGCAAGTGATAATTATAATGAGATTCACTTTTTTGGTTTACATTTAAATAGCCATTTACATTAATTACAACTTAATTATGTTTACTCAGTATAACATAGTCACTATTCAATGGAATGTGGGTGCCCGGTAATAAGTCCACACGAATTAAGTCCACATATAAGAATGTGGAATAAGTCCACACTTTTTTTGGAAATAAGTCCACATACATTTGTTCATGGACTTATTACTTTCTCAAGGTGGTAATAAGTCCACATATATTTCTTCGTGGACTTAATCCTTCCCAGAGAAGTAATAAGTCTATGAACAAAAGTATGTGGACTTATTTTTCCTCAACAGGAGAAATAAGTCCAGAATTTTTTTCTTAATGGACTTAATGTTCCTCAGAGAAGGAATAAGTCCACATAGAAATGTTCATGGACTTAATCCCATTTTGAGAAATCATTTTTCAAGTCAAGTGTCAAATCAAGTATCAAGTCAAGTAAATAAAACATAAAGGTTTAAAATTAAAAGTTTTTTAATTAGATTTTTAATATAGGGTAAAGAACTGTTGAATTCTACCAGAATTAAGTAAGCAACGATAACTCCACTAAGAAGATAGAAGTTTAAGTTGGCATTCTGAAACTTTGAAATGTCCGCCGATAGCTTAGTGGTAAGAGCATCTGACCGGAATTCAGAGGACGCGGGTTCGAATCCCGCTCGGACAAGACATGTCAAAGTGTCCTTTTCTGCTCGGTTTCTAATAGGTTATGGGCCCAGACGGCAGTTTAGTCCGCTACAAAGCCAGCATTAATGTGGCGGGCAGCTGTTGCGCTGGAGAAGTACCTAGCGGTACATATTAAGTTCTGTGAACATAATCAAGTTTCTAATATCCAGTTTTAAGTCAAAGTTAAGAATTAAGGTTCACAGAAGGAGTTATTCGTTGAGGGGAATGTTGAATTCTACCAGAATAAAGTAAGCAACGATAACTCCACTATAAGAGCAGATAAGAGTTTAAGTTGGCATTCTGCCAGACTTTGAAATGTCCGCCGATAGCTTAGTGGTAAGAGCATCTGACCGGAATTCAGAGGACGCGGTTCGAATCCCGCTCGGACAAGACATGTCAAAGTGTCTCTTTTCTGCTCGGTTTCTAATAGGTTATGGGCCCAGACGGCAGTTTAGTCCGCTTACAAAGCCAGCATTAATGTGGCGGGCAGCTGTTGCGCTGGAGAAGTACCTAGCGGTACATATTAAGTTCTGTGAACATAATCAAGTTTCTAATATCCAGTTTTAAGTCAAAGTTAAGAATTAAGGTTCACAGAAGGAGTTATCGTTGAGGGGAATGTTGAATTCTACCAGAATTAAAGTAAGCAACGATAACTCCACTATAAGAGCAGATAAGAGTTTAAGTTGGCATTCTGCCAGACTTTGAAATGTCCGCCGATAGCTTAGTGGTAAGAGCATCTGACCGGAATTCAGAGGACGCGGTTCGAATCCCGCTCGGACAAGACGTCAAAGTGTCTCTTTTCTGCTCGGTTTCTAATAAGAACCTATTTATCGGCATATCCTAATTATCGGCGTATTTGGAAAATTACGAATTCATCACTTTAACTCATTCTATTGATAAACTAATGATTTATTATGATAATATATACATTTAAACACTATTTAGCACTTCATTTGATAAGCAGAGTCTTTATTTTACACAAAATATCAATTTATTCAATTTTCCAAAATAAATAGAAAATTTTGTAATATTTTCATTTGACAATTTTCACTAAATTTATTCACTTTTTCCACTGTTTTTGACTTTTTTAAACTACACTTTTCTTGAAATATACATTGCAAAGATCATTTTTTAATTTAAAATATATCAAAGATCTAAATTAAGTGAAACTTTGGGAACCTACCGTCTTCCTCGAATATAAGACCTTTCGAAATTGAATTTCGAATTGAAATTGCGAGTTTATGAAGCATTTGTTTTAATATATATTAAAGCTGAATTTATAGATAATTAGTAGATCTATCTATTCAGTTTTTCGATAATAAGAGCTTAATGCTTCATAAACTCGCAATTTCAATTCGAAATTCAATTTCGAAAGGTCCTTATATTCGAGGGAAGACGGTAGGTTCCACAAGTTTCACTTAATTTAGCTCTTTGATAATCATTTAAATTAAAAAATGATCTTTGCAATGTATATTTCAAGAAAAGTGTAGTTTAAAAAAATCAAAAACAGTGGAAAAAGTGAATAAATTTAGTGAAAATTGTCAAATGAAAATATTACAAAATTTTCTATTTATTTTGGAAAATTGAATAAATTGATATTTTGTGTAAAATAAAGACTCTGCTTATCAAATGAAGTGCTAAATAGTGTTTAAATGTCATATATTATCATAATAAATCATTAGTTTATCAATAGAATGAGTTTAAAGTGATGAATTCGTAATTTTCAAAATACGCCGATAATTAGGATATGCCGATAAATAGGGTTCTTTACCCTATATTAAAAATCTAATTAAAAAACTTTTAATTTAAAACCTTTATGTTTTATTTACTTGACTTGATACTTGATTTGACACTTGACTTGAAAAATGATTTCTCAAAATGAGATTAAGTCCATGAACATTTCTATGTGGACTTATTCCTTCTCTGAGGAACATTAAGTCCATTAAGAAAAAAATTCTGGACTTATTTCTCCTGTTGAGGAAAAATAAGTCCACATACTTTTGTTCATGGACTTATTACTTCTCTGGGAAGGATTAAGTCCACGAAGAAATATATGTGGACTTATTACCACCTTGAGAAAGTAATAAGTCCATGAACAAATGTATGTGGACTTATTTCCAAAAAAGGTTTGGACTTATTCCACATTCTTATATGTGGACTTAATTCGTGTGGACTTATTACCGGGCACCGGAATGTGATATTAAATTATTCATTACTTATTGTGAAATCTTTTCGCTTGCGATTATAAATGCACATTCGATTTGCATTAAATCAAATAAAGTAAGAGAGAAAAAAAAAGAATAATTGGTTCTGGAATCAGTCATTAATCTTACAAACTTGCTTCTCTTTTTAAGTGTTAAATGCAGATTTCTATGACTACCATCTTCCCTCAAATAAAAGGACCAGTCTTTGTATTCGAACATAAGGACCACCGGTTCTTCTATTCGAATATAAGGACCGGTTCTTATATTTCCCGTGTAACCAAAAAGACGTTATAACATGCCTTTGGTATGCCGCGGCATGCTAGCAGCATGTTGTAACGTCTTTTTGGTTACATGGGTTTGAATTAAAACATGAAATTTTAAGAAATCTGAAAATTTTCAAAACATCTTAAAATTTTTCAAAAAAAAAACTGGTAAATTTTAAAAATTACAAAGAAAAATTATCAATTTTTAGGGGTTTTTCAAAAGTGGTCATTATGTTTAAAGGTCCTTCTATTCAAAGAAAATGTCAGATTTTCGAAAAAAATTTCAATTTTGGCCAATTCGAATACAAGGACCGGTCATTATATTCGAGGGAAGACGTAGTTTTTCGTAGTTTAGCTATTTATTTTGAATGAGGAAGTTTTCGTTTTTTTAAGAGATAATAGATTTAACAAAAAATGAGCAGTAAATTGAATAATAATTTATCAATTAATAAAAAAATTTTATAATTTTAATAGGGAAATAGAAACATAATTGAAGTAATCAAGAGTAATTTAACGGAATGCTAAAGACATTTATTTAATTATTAAAATAGAAGCATTGAAATAGAAATTTAAAACAATATCTTATTTTTTTTAAAAAAATATATCAATCTCGACGCCGATTAGAGTGCATTTTTTGCCGATCAGTAGTTTGGTAACGAAATTTCACATACTTTTAATACTATTTTCTTGGCAACATTTCTAAGATTTTTAAAATGTTTTCTCGACGTTTCATGACATTTTAAGACTTTTTGGTAAAAAAATTTTTTTGGTCCATGTGATGGACATGCATGTGGTGGACCACCTTTGGGTCAACACTTATCAAAAAAACTCTTTTGATGGCTTACCTACACGTCAAGACCTTTCTAACAAGCTATCAACTACCTCTCCCTGACTTACCGTTGCCGAGTTATCACTGTCACATACAGTCAGCCAGCCAGCAAGCCATCGTGAGCCTAATAAGGAATTTTTTTGCAAAAATGCGCTAAAAAAATAAAGAATAAGAAATGTTTTTTCTAATAAAACAGATCAATTTATTTCAACTTAAGAAATTACTGTTATGATAAAAAGGTGAAAAAGAATTTTTAAGAATTAGCAAAGGTATTTTTAATAAAAGTATAGTTATTCACTTTGATTTTAATTTACTGCTTTAATGAGTAAGATTAAAACAAGCAGCAGCTCGTCCGGTTTTTCAATGCTGAGGGCTTACAACTCGCATTGCATCATTTACATGTATCAAATGTACTATCAACTCCTTGTTACTAATAAATAACAATTTATTTTTATGATAGCGCATTTTAGCAGCAGCAGCTTATACCTTCACTTTGGCTGGCTGGCTCACGGGTGAGGCGCGAGATCCCGAAAACTACAATAGCTAGCGACTTACGGTTTTTTGTGTTTAATTTGTGTTAAAAAGTTATTGCGGCGACGGTTAGTCGTATTCAGGGGGCGTATAACGTGGAGGAAAATTTTCCTCTTTTTTCCTCATTTTTCCTCCAAAAATTTTTTTCCTCCAAGTTATACGGCCCCTGGTCGTATTCCTGTCACTAGTCATTTAACTTGGGAAATAATAAATTTAATTTCCCCCTTACAAATTGTAAACAACACGAAGTTGGCTACGAAAACGATTGCAGCGCCACCAACGGCAAATATTAGAACTTCAAATAATTTGAATATTACTCAACCGTTATTTTCAAATCAACAAGATTTATTTTAAGATTCTGTAAATTGCAGAGTCCGAATCCGTTTGGTATTTTAGTTGAAAATAAATAAAAACCAACTAAAACTTATTCGATTAAACTTTTTTCAACTAAAATTTAATCAATTAGGTTTTTACATATAATCGAATAAATTTAATTGATTTTTAGTTATTTGTAAAACGGTTTCGGACTCTGATAAATTGAACTTCAATTAAAAACGCTCGCCGTACGTTTATACATCAAAATTTTATAAATATGATTTTACCTATATTTTTAATTTATTTCGATCAAATTATTTTAAACTGTAAATAGATTTTACAAACGAATCTAATGAGTCTGTAATTTGTCAACATACACTGATCTAGGCACCAAAAATGCGCTAAAGTAATCTGTCCTATGGCGGACACTTTCGGTATCATTTTCTAAATTACACGCTTAGACAGCTGCAAAATAAATGAAAAAATTCAATTAAAATCAATAATTTTCCACCTACCTATCTACAATCTATCAACTTCTGTTTTAATTATTAACAAGAACATTTCTCTTTTAATTACAGAGAAGAACTCGCAATGAAAATTGGGTTAACAGAAGCAAGAATACAGGTAACTAATTAATCGTTCACTCTCACTTATATTCAATTTAATTTATTGCACTTTTTATGATTTATGCAATAAATTCGTATGAATATAAAAAAGAATTCAGTTGCAAGCTGCTTGATCATCACGCAATTTTCTCTCTTTCTTTTTATATGTAGGCGTTGATTTAATTGATAGTAAATTAATTCACAAAAATTCCTCCTTTTTTAGAATTTTTTATTTAACGTAAGCTGTAGAAAGCGCAATAATTCATTTTTGTATTTGAAACTAATTTCAACATTTTCTTGCTCGCTGAAATTAAAAAATTAATTTAATCATTTTTACTCTTACTGTTGCCGCTGTTTGTAGCTGCTGTTGCTGCTAAATAGCAGTGCAAGTCAGGCAAAGAGAAAAACAGTTTTTATGCCCGTAAACGACATCACGTTAGCGAGGCAAACAGGGAAAATTTATGAGTATGTGACAATTGATAATTTATTCCATTAAGCTGAAATAAAACACAGAAAAAGAAATAAGCTCAAGCCTGAATGGCGTTGAAGAAAGAATGAACGTGTGTTGTGAAGTAATAAAAATTCATAAGCTCATTGCCATGGTTTTTCTTCTTAAGTTCTCTTCATAGTGTGGACAGCCACTAATCGTGTTTGTAATTGATCATGTTTTTATGCTTTCTTCCATAATTTAATTAATAATTGTCCTCTCGTACTACTTCTCTTCTTCTTTATTCATTCATTATTCGATCCTCGTTATACGTAAATGAGCAAGAGAATCCGTTAACTCATTCGATTATCACCACATGTTGTTTACTGTGAATGAGATTGAATTTCAAAAGTGCCGTGTTGAAATAGAAACACACGTGAATTAGATATGGCTTTTTTAAATATAATTTATTATTCTTTTCAATTTTATTAAGGGCAATTCTCTGAATAAATAAACTGAGTTTAAGAACTTAGGAGTCTTTAATTTGTCTGAAAATTGATTTTTGAAAAGCGTTGCTTAGGCACAAAAATTTGTTGTTGCTTCACATTTTTGCAAAATTTAGTTTTATTTTTCACTAAAATCATTCAGAAAAGAGTTTTTTCTCATCTGTTTCCATTGCTTTATCTTTCATATACATCTATTTAGTGAATAATCAACGATTTATAGGAGAAAAAGTGCGTTGCTTAGGCACAAAATTGGTTTTTGGAGAATTAACAAGCTTATGAGAGTTCAAAAAAATTTTTATTTACAAAAAATCAAATGAATATTTACTTCAATTTAACTTCTTATTCTTCTCTCTGTACATTGTAAAACAACTTAATAATTATACATTGATTGAGAATATAGTGAGAAATAAGAAATAAAAGAAATATTGAATTTTTGAACAAAAACAAGTTGAGAAGGAATTACAAAACGCTTTTTTCGATTTCCGTTTATTCAGAGAATCGCCCTTAAATATCGTTTATTATATCGTATTGTTTAAAAATTTAAATTTGGGACAATTCTTAAGAAAACTTTGCAAAGTTTTGAAATAAGTGAAAATAAGTTAAATGGTTTCTAAAATTTTTAGCGCATTTTTGGAACAACAATGCAGCTTATATCTTCACTTTGATCGGCTGGCTGGCTGGTGATGTTGAGGCGCGAAAACTATAATAGCTAGAGTTCCGGTTTGCTGTGTTTGATTTATGCTATCGAGTTATTGGCGACAATCTTTATTAGAATGTTGTCACTGATTGCATTAATTAGGAAATTACGAATTTAAATTTCTATATTGAAAATTGTAAACAAATTTTTTGGTGCCAAAACGATTGCAGTGCCACTAACGGCAAAATTGGAAATTCAAATATTTTGAATATTATTCAACCGTTACTTTCATATCAATAAAATTTCTTATTTAAAGATTCAGTAAATTAAGCATCAATTTAAAACGCTCGCCGTACTTTCATACCTCAAAATTTTATAACTATGGTTTTTTCTATTTTTTTGTTTATTCCGATTAATTTATTTTGAGGTATGTATCTATTTCTCAAATGAATCTAATAATTATGTAATCTACTAACATACACTGATCTAGGCACAAAAATGTGCTTAAGTGTCCCCCTGCTACCACACGGACACTTTCCATGTCATTTAATTTTTTAAATGAAAATTTCTCTAGAATCGCATAAATCAACTTAAATAATTAATAATGCTTCTATATAAAGATTATTGGAGACATATAATGTGACTCACTCAATCAAAAAACAAACGACATGCGCATGCGAACATATTTAAAGAGACATCCTCCTGTGATAAAATTAGACATTCAAAACGATACCCCGTGTCGATTAAAAAAAGAATAAGAGAGAGCAAATCATAATTTTTTTATTATTTTTTTTGTTACAAATTAACATTAATTTAAATTGTCTTTAATGAGAGAAAAATTGATAAATTTAAAATTATTAAATTAAATTTTGAATATAAACAAACTCAAACTGTAGTATAGGATAAAATCTTATGATGAAGCAGATGATTTAAACTAACTTAAAAATTAAGACTTTTATAAATTAATCCAATTTATCGTTTTAAATCTAGTTTTATTGATAATTGGTCTTGATGATCTAAAATCTAAGCCATCAAACTAATTTGAATTTATTAATAATAACTTTTATTATTATCATCATCATCTTCATCATTTCATCTTTTTTACCCTTCTAATCAAGCTATTTATCGAAATCGTAAATTTATTACAATGTTTTCATTTTAATTTTTATTGCTTACGACCGACAGAGAGAGAACTTTTATTTTTATTTTCATTTCGACTAGATTTGTGTTTTATAAGCGAGTGTGGACATGACAGGACATTAAAAAAATATTATTAATTGTGTCTTCCCTAATTTATCTCTCATGTCTTATTTGAGAAATTTATTGGCACTTAAATGGAAATTGGAATTTAATGCTATTATGTGTCAGTCGTTATAGACTTTATTGATTCGCAATCAATGTTGCTGTAACACACCTTCTATCATTCATAGATACACACATCATCAATGGTAAATCTTTTTTTTATTACTGATGAATTTTTTTGATTTTCCTTTTATGCATCATAATTTGTATTTGTAGTTGTTTTCATCATGTTAATTCAAATTCACAAAATAAACTGCAGAGCAAGATTGAAATTATAGCCGTCTCATATGAACACAAGAACAGAAAAAATTTAAAAGAAGAAACAAGTTTTAAAGTTGGACTTGAGCGCATTTTTAGGTTTAAATTTTTTTAAATTTTATTTTTAATTATACCGGTTTGTGATCAATAAAAATTATATTTTGATAAAATTTTTCAAATAGGCTGTTTAAATTTATTTGTTTATAAACAAAATGAATCGAAAAATTTACATCAATTTTTTGGTAATAAAAGTTGGAAAATTGTCCGTGGTCTATAATGATTATTCATTAAATCTCTCAAAAAATGTATATGCAAAAAAGGCTATTGCATGAAATTTAGTTTAATTTTTTATATCACCCCTAATATTATTTTTATGCTTCATTTGTGTTCATCCGCTTTGGTTGATTAGCTAGTGAATGAATGTTAAGAAATTAATATCATTTGCTCGCGGACTATGTGAATGAACTACAATGAAAATGAAATGATGAAAACATAAAAAATTGAAATTAAATTAATGCAACAATAAAAATTTTTTTGATAACCGTGCAAGAGAAAAAGAGAAGAATATGCATCAAATCCAATTATCTTATTGCTGTTATTGTTGTAATTTCTTTTCCTTCATTTTCAACTTTTTATTTCTTATTTTCTGTCTTATACTTTGGTGATAATTAGACTCGTAAGTGAGGCTGATGATTTTCTTTGACTTCACCTCTATATTTTTTTGTGATTTCATTCTGTTACTTGTTAATTCTGATTTCTGGAAGATTAAATTTTCTGCCATTATCAATGGGTGGTAAATATAGAATGAATGTAAAAATATTTTGAAAGAACACATTTTATGATGTCAGAAATTACACAACTAAACTGAAAAATTGGATGTTGATGGTCACTCTCAGCTATTGTAAGCATTTAAGCATTGATGCATGCTGTTTTTCTTCTTCATCTTTTTGAAGCGCCGACAATCTCTCTTTATTATGTAAATGAAGTGAAAAATGTTGATGAGATTAGTTAGTGCTTTATGTCCAAGTTAAATAACAACGAATCGATTATAACCTTGAGTGTCACACAATTTAAAAAAAAACATATTTGTGTGTAGGCGCCGCTGTTGTGTATGTATGATTTCTTTCACAACTTTACATGTTTTCCTCCTTTTTTTTCTTCATTCACTCTTTCATTGATATTCGAGTGAAATTGAACTCATAATTTATTGATCAATATTTTTATTATTAAACTGTGTGTGAGAGAAGGAAAAAATGAAAATTTCTGTTGAAATTTATGCGACAAAATTTGAATTTAAATAAAATTACATTTAATTTTAAATGAAAGAAAATACAAGAAATAATAGAATATTTTGATTGAAAATGGTATTATGTGAAATCTAAATTTACCGTTGAAAAATTTAAGAGCTTAATAGATAAAGAATCAATTTATATTTCAGTTGTCTTGAAACATTATAAAAAAATTTAATTAAATTAAATACGAATTTTTAAAATGTCCATTTTATTCTGTGTAAAAATAATTCATGAAAAATCATCATGTTTTCTGCTCTATAAAATCCAAGGCCTGAGAACTCTTTTGATATTTTTTGATATTCTTTGATATTTTTGATATCGTGATTTACTCTTTAATTAAAGACTATAAAAATTTTATTGATAGCTTAAAAAAAAGCTATGAGCATAAGAAATAAAAATCAGAAAGGACTGCATATCTTCGTGTTATCGTTTTAGAACTGAAGTCATTTTAAAAAAAGTCCATTTCTAAAAATTTTTTTTTCGAAAAACAAAGGTATCTTGATGCGAAATATCAAAAAGAGTTCTCAGACCTTGATAAAATCAGACCTTTAATGTAATACAATAAACATCTTATGGCTGAAATGCAGACGTTTGCGCACATTTTTCTTTCTTTTGCACTTTTGCTTGCATACATGATCGCTTTTTTGTGGTTTACTCAAATATTTGTTCAACAATGGCAACAATGTACTGCGATGATGAATGATGTGCACGTCTTTTATTGCCTGTCGACGGACTTCAGATAATTAGATTTATACAACTGCAGCAACTCGTCAAAACCACAAAAAGGCACAACAATGCAAGAGAGTAAATAAAAGACAAAATGTCTTCGAGATGAAATTACAATTAAATAAATTGTGACAACTTAAAGACAGTTTTTAACCAATTTCATGACAATTTGAGCATTTACTTGAACAATGAATATGATTAAATTTTTAACAACTCATTGTGCGGTTGCAAAATGGTCAATTTATTTAATTATTAGCTTTTTAGAAAATGTCCAAATGTAATTTCTGAAATATAATTTTATATATCATGAATAATCTTCAAACTTTTTATAATACAATAATCTTAAATTAAATAAATTAGGTATTGTAAATTTCTAAAATTACTTTCTTTATTATCAAATTCACGTTTAATTTATCATACTTTTCGATAGAGTTCAGACTTGCTTGCATATTTCACTTGATATGTACATATTTTTTTGTCTAGTTGATTTCAAGTTGACTTACACAAAAATTACTTTTATTCATTCAGATTGAATTTAATTCAAATAAAACAAATAGTAAATTAAAGAATCATTGACTTCATATAAATTTTATGGATTTCAAATAAGTGTAATAAAGTGTAAGTCAACTTAAAATCAATTTGACAAAAAATATGCGCATATCAAATAAATTATGCATGCAAGTCTGAACCTTAATTTTTAATTTAACAAATGAATTTCCAAAATGTAATATTTAAAAAATTTATTATTTTAATTTTACAGGTTTGGTTTCAGAACAAAAGGGCAAAACATAGGAAACAAGAGAAAGTTGGGCCAGCTGGTCATCCATATAATGCTTATATGCCAACAATATCATCATCATCAGCAAGTGCTCTTCCATCAAATCCCTTTACTCATTTGGGATTTAATTTACGAAAACAATTTGATGCTGCAAGTTTGGCTGCATTTCGTTATCCACAATTGACAGCAAACCCAATGATTCCATCGGCCTATTTCAATCAATTTCATCGTGCACCACCACCGCCTCTTCTTCTTCATCATAGTGTTGGTGGACTTTATTCGCCTGCTAGTGCATCATTTCAGACACTTCTAGCCAATATTTCAGCTGCTCAACGACCACCACCAATTCTTCCAACAATGCCTACCAAATCTTCTTCTGAATATATACCTGTAAGCTTAGCTTTGACTGTATCACCACCAATTTTCCAACTGATTCCAATAAGTCATCAACTTCAGCACCATTTAACACCAATTAATGTTTCATCACCTGCTGCTGCTGCATCACATCAAAGTGCATTATCACCAAATGCAAACACCACCAGCTCAACACCACCACCTGAAGATCGTCGTAGCTCAATCTATTGCTGCATTACGCTTAAAAGCACGTGAACATGAAATGCGTCTCAAAATGATGCGTCAAAATGGACATGATGACGATACCAAGAATGTCTGAGAAATTAATTTTAATTTTTTATTTACTTTGTTATGATGAAAAAAAATTATTTTTTAAAAGAATTGAGTAATAAATTATGCACAGAAAAAGAGAAAGAATAAACACAAATCATAATCCCACCCAAAGAGTTTGTATATTATTTTTATTAAACAAGTATTAAATGTCTAAGTAATTTTCAATTAGCTGCCATTCTATCACAAAATTATTAATTGAATGCAATTTATTATCGTCTACTTTACATTTTCTCCTCATCATTCTTCAGTTATTGTATTCTGCTTTTTTTTATTGCTACTTCATCCATATTCTCATTCTTTGACTGGTGCCTGTATTGTAAAACTCATTTTATATTTTTTTCGATGCCCTCTTAATGACTTACAAGTCAAACATTGTAATAAATTACTTGCTCATTTCCAATATACATACAGATTAATGAGTGGTGGTGTTAAAAAATTGATCTGATGCAGTCGAGCGTACGTGAAGGTAAAGGTATCTCTTTAAAATCAAATATTTCAATTTCAGTGTATTTTCTCAATACATTATGACCATGCTATACAGTTAATTAACAATGATTGATAGGTAAAATGAACTGCTTTTGCGAAATACCATCAGAAATGTAATCGTGTTGTGACCTGCATCATACTGCAACAGCATCAATTATTGTGAAGTTGATATTAATTATTGATTCAACATTGTTATGAAGTACAAAGAGAGAAAGGAAATGATTTGATTAAAGAGACAAATTTTATCGATTAATTATTTTGTTCAGTATATTGTTTGCTTTATTAACAGAATATTATAATTTTTACTTGAATCAAAGATATATCATAATAAAAATTTAGCTTAGATACACAATAAACTTTGCCTTAAACAAAAACTCGAATTTAAATTCGAAAATCTCCAATCAAATCATTTAGTTTATAATAGCACTAAAACTAAAGCTTTGATTTAATTCCATTTGTTGATAACAAAAAAGTCATAAAATAAATTATGATGCGATAATTAACCTAATTCAATTAAATTTTGAATAATAATTAGAAAATACATTTAATTTATGAAAAGACCTCATCATCAGCAAAATTTTTGAAAATTAAAATCGAAAAAATATGACTGACGATGGTTTCGTGTGGATGTGCATTTATTTAACAAGCGGTACTCATGTGATGTGTTTCTTGGAAGAGCTCGACTGTTGTACATAAATTGATCTTCTAATTAGCAAATAAATGCACTTTCTGCTTACTTTGTGTTTGTAGTCGCACTGAAAATTTCTTTAAACTGTTTCACTCAACCACCCACGAGGACTTTTAATGACTTTACATTTCATTATCCAAGAAAGATGTTTATTTTATAAAAAAAACTTTTCATCCTCACACTTGCATTTAAATGAGAAATTTCACTCCATTAGTGTTGAGTCAATTTTCCATTTTTTGCCGCTGCAAATAATTTTATAATATATAAATGTTTATAAATTCTTTTATTTCAAGTTGTAAAAAATTTATTTTAAGACTAATTATCTAAAAAAATAAACTTTATTGAAAGTTTTTGTATTTTTATCAAATTTCTACAAATTATGAAAATTTAATTGGATTTTACCTATAAGTAGTTACAAATAATCTTATTGTAGTATTTAAACAGTGTGTAAAAAGATTAAACGAGAAAAAGAGTTTTTAGTATTTGAAATCTGCTCTTTTTTATATGATTGTGTATACTGAAAAAAGTGTCGCTCCCTGATGCTTTTACAAGCTTGAAAGTCAACGGGAGACGAAAAAGAAATAAATTTACGCTGACTTTAATAAAAAGTCAAGTTAACATTCTGCAAAAAATAAACGAGCATTTTTACTCAATTATAATGAAAATTCCTTCAATATTATAATGTTCTACCCATCTGTGGTCGCTCCTTTTGTGTGGTATGTGCGCACAAAACACAGATTTCTTAACAACTGGATAAAAATGAAATGATTTACATTCATCGTCTGTTAAAAGTATACAAAAGAAAAATTGAAATTGAAGAAAATATTATGTCGCGCTGGAATGGAAGTTAAATTAAAGAAATCCACTTTTGTGTTTTTTTTTAAAGATTATTTCATGTATTTTATTGTTACTTCATTTAAAAGGCATCTTTTTACAATAAATTTAAATTTCATTATTTGATTATAACTAATTTTTGTGGTTCATCTTTTACATTTAAAAATCTTTATTACAATTAATTGATACAAAAATGCTTTTAGGTGCAAATAAACTGTTTTAAAAAACAATTCGAGTGTGAAATAAATTTTTTTTTAAAAAATGAATAAAATAAAGAATTTTCTTAAATATAATAAAATTTAAAAATATCCTTAAATAACTAATAAGTAAGTACAGTAAAATATCTAAATACCAATTTCCATGCTCTATTTCATTTTTTGAATAAATTTTTTTTATTTTATCTATTTAATATTAAATAGGACGATTCTGTGATTTTTTTAAGCTTCATAAAGTGCACTTATTATACATCAAAAAGCTATTTAACTACAATTACTAACTAACTATTTGAATTCATTTGAATTTAATAATAATTTTTGCAACAATTTTCATTTTTCAATTATCGTAATTATTGAGATAATTGTCTTTCTCAATAGCATCATCATCATTATTAATGAGCATCATATTGTATACACATTTTATTTATTCACGAATCAATCAAAAGTTTACGAAATCTAATTTGTACGTAGATAAAAAGAAAACTTTTGATTTTAATTTAATTGCTTAACACATCATGTCCATTTTGACGCATCATTTCGAGACGCATTTCATGTTCACGTGCTTTTAAACGTAATGCAGCAATAGATGAGCTACGACGATCTTCAGGTGGTGGTGTTGAGCTGGTGGTGTTTGCATTTGGTGATAATGCACTTTGATGTGATGCAGCAGCAGCAGCAGCAGTAGGTGATGAAGCATTAATTGGTGTCAATGGTGCTGAAGTTGATGACTTATTGGAATCAGTTGGAGAAATTGGTGGTGATACAGTCAAAGCTAAGCTTACAGGTATATATTCAGAAGAAGATTTGGTAGGCATTGTTGGAAGAATTGGTGGTGGTCGTTGAGCAGCTGAAATATTGGCTAGAAGTGTCTGAAATGATGCACTAGCAGGCGAATAAAGTCCACCAACACTATGATGAAGAAGAGAAGGCGGTGGTGGTGCACGATGAAATTGATTGAAAT
>CM031380.1:526184-736449 GCA_018290095.1 Polypedilum vanderplanki
TGACCATGAAGTGACTACAAGGATATGCTTTTATTAAGAGTCATAAAACTTGAAAACTAAATTCTCTAAAAATCTGAAAGTTTGCCCAATTATTTGTGCTATTTAGTGCTATAACTTAGTGAAGTTTCATGAATATTGCTTGTGAAGTTAAAAAATTACAAGCAAAAAAATCAAAAAATGAGGTTTTTTGAATTTAAAAAATGGCTGATTTATAAAATAAATAATTATTGAGATAACTATAAGTAGCTGGCTTAAATTGTTGATGCTATTAGATAGCTGGAGGATTTATAAACATTTTTGCTTTTGACAGTTTGACTCTAGCTGTTTTCAGTAAAAAGTTATAAACGATTTTATGCAAAATTCAATCTGTCCATATCTTAATGGCCGCATACTGTATTTATTTTTATTTTGTGTCATAAATTCTGCTAAATTCAGTGGCAATCACACAAGGCAGCAACTTAATCATCATTCATAACAACAGACTCATGTCTCTGAGACTTTCATACCTTGAAGGCCACTAATTTATTTAATTTGATACACTCATTAAAGTCATCATCAAGCAAGCAAGAAGCGAATGAAAAGAAACAAATTGAGTGAGTTCTTGAGCAGTGACTAAAAATTAATTTGGATAAACGATTCTACAGAATCTCATTATGCATCTCATGCACAAGTGTTTTTGTGTCTAATAATGGCATCATACATGTGTTTTATGTCTTATTGTTCAATCTCATTTTTTTTTTCTTGCTACTGCTTCTACCCAAAAAAATGAAAATAACGCAACACGACAGTCAGAACAGGAAAAGAAGGAGAAAAAAGAAAAAAATAATGGCCACTGTGAAACTTTGTTGTTTAACATCGCGTGACCAGCAATTCAAAGAGAACAAAAAAGTTCATTGTGTTGGAAGAAAAATAATTTTTCGCCTAGAAGAACAAAAAACTTGAAACCACAACATACCAAAAATATATTCAATAATGATATCAATTTGTTAAAACATTGTAAAACATTTACATAAAAGAACTTAATTTCTCTAACGTGAGTTGTGTTTAGCTCTTAAAAGCCATAAGCAATTTTTCGACACGTTATAATGTGATACATTGTGAAGTGATGAGAAAGTTTTGAAGTTAAACACTGAGAAAAAAATTAATAACTGACTTTGAAAAAAAATTTTAAAAGTCGTAAAAATTTGACTTGATATGGAAAATCCCTAGGCAAGGACACTCGACGATTTTTACAATTTTTTGCGATCTTTTGCGATTTTTCAAATCTTTTGCAATCTTTCAATCTTTGTTAATTTTGTTATTTTAAAACTTTTTGTTTCTCGTCTCACTATAAATAAGCATCTATTATCATATGTTTTACACTTATCAAACGTTTGAATGAAGAATCAATTGATAAATCAAGAGAAAATCAACAAAATTTTAATTTGATTTATTTGTTTACAAATTTCGAAATTTTTCAAAAAAAAATTTCCAGCATAAACAAAAAGAAATTTGCAATTTTAGCTAAAATACAGCCTTAAACTGTAATATTCTACTAGAAAAGGATAATAAGGGATGGCAAAAGACCTTTGTGTGTGCATTAGATCATTCAATTCAACAAAAAATGCGAATTTGGTTAAATCAAAAATATGCGATATTTTGCGATCTTTTGCAATTTTTGAGATCTTTCGCGATTTTTTTCGAGTGTCCTAGTCTGGGAAAATCCTAAATCTTTTGAATATGCCACTTGTAGAATATTTTTCTTCCGTGAAGATAATCTCTATTGTAATTTAATGAAGCCTACAAGGTAGAACAATCAATTTTCATCTTCTTCAAGTGTTGAGTTTGCTACTGAAATTTTTCTTTTAAGATGCGTTATTGAAACTTTTATTATTTATTAAGAGAGAAGGAAATTTCAAAAAATGACCGTTATAAAAATCTAATTATCTCCTCATCTAATTCATCAATCATTATTACACAATTTTACATCCTAGTTTTTACTGCAAACTTCAATCAAACTCATTAACAAGCTATAATTAATTCAAGCTAACGTCATTTGCTGAAACTTTCGTTTTAATTTACAAACATGCTTAATTAAAGCACACATAGATACACACATATATATACAGCATTCATACTACATAAGAGAGATTTTAAATTAACAAAATAGCTATTTCATTACATGACAATTTTCCTCTCTCATTCACTGCAATTTCATAATTAGTTTTTTTTTTACTCTATTAATAGTAAACGACACAAACAGCGACAAGATGTGTAAATTAATATAGACTAAAGAGAAAGTTCTCTTACTGCTAAAAAGCTAATGAGATTTTTTCACATATGATTTATTAACACATTTGTTACTTCATTAGACTATTGCATACAATACACAGTGCTCGTATGTTGATGCAGATGCAGAATCTACATGAGATTCATTAAAAATGCGCAAACAGAAAAAATTTATTTATTTTTACAATGTCAGACAAAAGCAGAGCAGAGCGAGTGAAAAACTCACATAAAAATATGAGCGTAACTGATGCTATAGAATGAGAAGTATGCATGATGATGACAAGTTTTAATTTTATAATTTTTATAAAGAATAAAGTTCATATTCAATAATATGAAATAATATAAAATACACTCAAAAAGTACAGAAATATAGACTTCTTCTTCATTTTTTGCGGTCATGCCTTAATTAAAACGCTATTAAGAATGATGTGATAAATGTGAATTCAAACCTACCTGAATTCTTGCTTCTGTCAGTCCAATCTTCATTGCTAGTTCCTCTCTGTTGAATTTGAATTGAAAGTGCAAAGCATCGACATGAAAAGAGAAGAAAAGGAAAAAAAGTTAGATGATGATCACGCACAGAAATTAAATTTAAAAAATATAATTTTTTGTGTGTGGCGAGAAAAAGTAGAAATTTTTTTGGTTATTGATGATCAATAAATAACAAAGAGCATGGCCAAAGGGGCGAGTGTGTGCAATCAAAAGACGAGAAGCTTCATTGTTATGACAATGAACATAAATCAACTTCTTTTAAGAGAGTAAAAATCGACTCGGTCGATCGATTGATAAAGAAAAAGTTTTAAATTTAGCTTCAATTTACCATGGCTAAAGACAAATCAGTAAGAGAGAAGAATTTAAATTAAGAAAAAAATGTTTAATTAAGTTACATCAATTTTTTAAGCTGTTGCTGGAGCTGTTGTTGTTCAAATGAATAAGAAAGAGAAAAAAAAACAAATTAGGTATTTTATGCCTCTTTTTTTAAACTCCCCTAGTTAACATTTTTAATTAAAATCATGATTCGGCAAGAATCTTCGTTTCTTGAGGTTATTGCTGTTCATTCTCACTTAAAACAAATAGAAAAAATTTCATTCTCTTGGAAAGATTGAAAATTGGTTTTAGGAAGGAAAAAATTAAATCAATAAATTATGGTTTATCGATATTAAAATTACTTTTTATTGTGGGGTCTCATTCAAGATGAAAATATTCGAACAAAGCTTTTTTGAGAATTTCTTTAAAATCATTTGAAAAAAATTTTCAGGCACTGTAAACTATTATCATAAGTTTCATTTAAAAATCTAAAAGTTTCCAATGCTTGAAATTTTTTTCCCATAAAAATGTCTCTAAAAACTATCAATGAAAAGCAACTAGCCTCGTCAATTTCAATTTCAATACTTTATAGTTTTATAATGGCCTTTTAAAGATATTTATTTAATTTCATTGCATGAAGCTTGGTAGTTTGTTACTAATTATAGTAATGCTTGATGGTAGCAGTAAAAATGAAAATTAAAAGTCATATCACGTCGCAACAAAGTTACTATTTTGCCACTAATCAATCTATTATGCATGTTTATATTGTATAGCATTCATGTAATAAATGAACGAATGTCAATCAAATTATGTAGTGTGGTAAAAAGTAATTATTTCATAATTCTTATTTCCTTTCAATAGGTAGTAACTGAGATTTTTAAAATAAAATTATTTAAAGTGGAAATTTTTTTGATCACAGTAGAAAAATAGAACCTAAAATGTTCACTTACCTAGTAAAAACATCTGGATAATGTGTACGAGAGAAGGCCTTCTCTAGTTCTTCAAGTTGATAACTTGTGAATGTCGTTCGATAGCGTCGCTGTTTCCGTTTTTGTGGATACTCATTATCAAGATCAACATCGCTATGATCTGACATAGGACTGTGACCACCAAAACTTGTTGTTGCACTCGAACGATTGTCCTGTGGTGATCTGCCCTCACGAGGTATCTCCTCTAACTTCGTGTCTTCTGATATGCCCATATTAGTGGGCTGATGAAAAGAATGCAATCGATCGATGTTGAGAATTTTGAAATCTGTTGAATTTTCTACTTGTAAATATCTATAAAAGAAAAATCAAAATAAAAAATTAATTTAATGTCGTGTCAAAATTATCAATGCAATCAATAGTCTTGTCTTTTATTTGTTTTATTGTCTTTTAATTGAAAGAGAAAGAAAAATTTCAAGTTCAAATGTATCATGATATTGCGTAATTGATTCTCTTGTCCATCATTTACATAATTATTTAATATGTACGATCTTCATGACAGCAAAAGCAAAAAACATAATTAATTGCATTCTAACGGCAATGCATCTTCAGTGGAGACGTTTTATGAGTAGTAAAATTTTTTATATATTCTCATGTACGTGATATTAACCACAGTCCAAGCATCGGCAAACACTGATTTAAAGTGCTGCTGTTACATGTGTGTGCTATCATCGCCGTTTTGTGTAATCAAAAATTTTTTGCTCTCTCTTACACTCCTCCTGTTTGATGTTTTTCTTATATTAAATTACAAAAAGTGCAGACAAAAAGCTTTAATGATGCTCAAAATGAAAATAAAAAAAATTGTTTCTCTTTTTTTTGCAAATCCAATTTTCGGACTCACTCTGTACCTTCAAATTATCATGCCGTAATTTTGATTAATTTATTAACACAATCAATGAGGGATTTCATCGAGAGAGCAATTTATATGCAAGGTCTTCTTATTCAATCGAATTCTTCACCTGCATCTCTCACTTGATTGTATCGAACGATCTGTTTGAGTTTTGATTCGATAAATAATAATAATCAATGACTCCAGTGTGATTAAAAAGTTCAGTAAATTAAAAATTAAATTAAAATCTACTTACTGATGAAGTAAGAATTAAGTTTGAAATTTAATTGATACAAAAATTCTTGAACGAATTCAATTTTTAGTACTAAAAACATTTCTTTAATTGACACAATAATCAAAAATCAAAAATAAAATTGAAAAGGTCAATCAATTCAATTGCCTAAATTGTTCATTTGTCTTGCTTCTTCTCCTGTTACAAGCAGTCAATTTACAAGGTGAACATTTCAAAAAATATACCATGAAAAAGACTTTTAATTAAAATGATTTAATTGCATATATTGCATATCATTTGCAATGCACTGGCTCTTAAATCTCTCAATCTGCGCTTGTTCACTTTATATGCCATAAAGTGTCGCCAACTACATGTCTTGTCAGTCTACAATTAAATTGCAATAACAATTCAATTAAGAAAGCATTCCCGGTCTTCGTATGATCTTATCGCTCGACCTAGCAACGTAAGAAATGTGAAATCTGTTATGCATATAAATTTTAGTATTTTAATATTCAATTGAAAGAAAAGGAGAAAGAGAATAAAAAAAATGAATTTTATCGCACAATTTACATCGAAAATTATCGTTTTAAGCATAAATCTTTATCTCTTTTGAGTTGTTGCAATTTTTTGAATGGTATTACTTGTAAATAAAATCAATTACAAAAATTATTATTATTTTACAGTTATAGACACTCTATAAATCACTGCATAGAGTAATGAACTAATCAAATTGTTGAATTGAGCACCACGATATAATTACTGTTGATTTGATCAGTTGTTCATCTAAATTGATTTGCTTTTATGCTTTTTTTTTATTCAATGCCATAAACAGAGAGTCAGTGCAATGCATAAGAGAAGATTGCTCATTTAGATTTATAAATTTTTGTGCTGCTGTTATAGCAATGTTGTTTTTCTGTTTCTCTTTCATTTTCTACATTTTCGCATTGTAAATTGTGATTTCAATTAACGATAATTTTTATTTAATTATTTGGATTTAATTATTTGTCCATTAGCGTCAAGAATGTGTGAGTTGAATAAAGAGAAATGCATGCAATCTAAATTAAATCACATGCATGGAAATACTTCACGCACACAGCAGAATAAAAAAAAGTTAATTTAACTCTCGGCGACAAAAAAGCCATTAGGAATTTGTGTTTGTATGTCTGACAATCAACCCGAACAGAACTTAATTAAGATCTTTGTCGGTGCGATGATTCTTGATTTGATAGCCTCAAAAAAATAAAACTTTGCACTGCATTCATGGCTTGTGTTTCACATCTCATGCAGATTGCTTTTTTATAAACATTTGCACGGCAGGTAATTAGTTTAGGCTGTTAATTACCAACAAGCAAGCAGAAGTAGTGGAAATTTTCAAATGTGATGACATGCAAGCATAGCGTTATCTTACTTGTATGTATGTATATGTAACTATCAGTATTCGGACAAAAAATATATAAGAAATCATTCGATAATTGCTTAATTATCTGTTTATGATCATCAATGACTTGCACTTACTATATTTATAAAAAAAATAAAAAATTAAAACTATTTTCTTTTTCTCTTATTCTGTCAATATTTATTTCCATTCTCTGTATTATTGGAATGCTACTTATTGCACTACTATATAGCTATGTGAAGTTGTTATAATGAAGATGTCATACAATTATAATTATAAGCGCAATTACAGAACAAAAAAATAAAATCAGAGAAGCAAAAATAAATTCCGTTCACGCGGTATGTTTACAGCGCTAGCTTTTTATGTATTAAAACAAAAATAAGATGATGATTAAATGGTTGAAAGAGGGAATAATTAAAAAATAAATAAAGCCGGTGGTTATATTTTTTGATATATTTTACAAATTTTACTCACCAGCATCTTTTTTAATTCAATACATTCATGACTCTTTTCTTTTTAGCGCATTTTCCATCAGATTTAGAAAAAAAAGCGCTATTGTGCCCACTTTGTCTGTCCGTCCGTCTGTCCGTCCGTCTGTCTCCGTAACTAGTCTTTCCAGAAACGGTTTTTCTCAAAACTTTTTGCACCAATCTGTTGGTTCTGACTATGAGACCGGTGTAACGGAAGCTTTTCGCGAGATTCGTTTTCCTTGCCGAGCTATGGCATGCATATGGTGGACGTCCACCACATGGACCAAAAAAACTTTTTTTCACCAAAAAATCTTATAATATCATAAAACATCGAATAAACATGTCAAAAATGATTTTTGGACATTTTATCCTAAGTCTATGCATGTGCCGCACAGGTGCATCACATAGACCAAAAAACGAAATTTTCCAAATATAGACATATTTATACTCGTTGGAAAGGACTTGAAGCGTACAATAAGATGGCATAAAAAGTTTTTAGATTGGTGTTGACCCAAGGGCATGCATGTGGTGGATGTCCATCACATGCAACAAAAAATTTTTTTCATCCAAAAATCTTAAAATGTCATGAAACGTCGAGAAAACATGTCAGAAGTAGTTTTTGAATATTTAGACCCAAGTGTATGTTTTAAATTGTACAGACTTCAAAAAGGCAGGAATAAATTTTTTTGAAACTTTCAATGAATTTTTAAACAAAACTAATCTGTTGCGGGAAAATGCGCTTTTAACACGTCACTGACGGTTAATATTACTGATTTTTTCTTTTTCATTTAATTATTGACAATGTGAATCACCTTAAATAACAAAAGCAAAAAAATATTGAAAGTCTCGCGAGTCTCATTTTGTGTCCTTATCTGAACATTCAGAGTTTTTAAAAGTTAATGGTTGCAATTGCCGTTTGACTTTTTTTGGATAGTGTGTTCTCTCTTTCTCTCTATTGAAGTAATGTGATGAAATAAGAAATCTCAGCTTTTGTTGTAATTTCCAACATATCACATATAAAATTTTTTTAGTCGAAATTATAGTTTATCATAATTATAGATAATGAGTAAAAATTTTTGTCTGGACTCTTTTTCTTTTATTACTTACTAGATTTTTTTGTATAAATGAGGATTAACATTAGTTGTTAAAAGCTTTTTTTTCACTCGTTCGTCATAGTATTCAAAAGTGTAAATTGATACATAGTAGAGCGAATGTGAAATTATAATTGCCACATGCTGTCGAGATGCATCATATAAGTGTGAGAGCGATAAACTGAACTATCTTGTTGTCTACTTAATTATCAAGTTTGTAAAGTTTTATGAATATGAAAAAATGTGTAATTTCATTATTTTACAAGATTGTTGTTATGAATGAATTAAATTTTAAAACAATTTCTTAAGATACCCTTTTCAAAATATATTTCATATCATAAGTGATTTCAAAAAAAAAAGTTATAAGAACGCAAATTGAGTTTAAATTTATATACTTATAAGGAATTTTTCAATATTTGAAAATTACATTCTAAAGTTTTTGTAATTATTTTAATTTCTCACGATCTCTTGAGAAAAAAGTAAAATCATAATAATCACCATGACCACAAAGTTGCCATCATTTTCAAGTTAATAATATTATAATTGAAATTGATAGCACATTTATTCGATCATTCACGAATTGGATCACATTTGAGAAAAAAAAAATCATCATGCATATTAAAGTCAAATCGCTTAAAATGCTTTTAAAAGTTAGCAAAAAAGAGAGTCGATTTGCAGGAAATGAAAAAAATCGGTAGGAGCAATTTCAATTGAAACCGAATGAGTTGTTTTCATTCCATTTCTTTAATTCATGTGTTTAACCTTCATCTGCATGATTTATCGATTAATCTCGAGAATGCTCATTGAAATTTCTCGAAAATTGAAATCAAATGCGATTTCATTTCGTCGTTAATTTGATTTCTGCAATTGCATATAAAGCAGAAAAGATGATAATCACAATTCAGGGCTGAGAGACTAAGAAACAAATTGCTGTCATTTTTCCACATCATAAGAAATTTATTCGTGATGTGTGAGATGACTATAGAATTATTGTAAATACTTTGCAATTAATTATCATTTGTGCTTGTCGAAATTCCTTTTTGTTTTCAATTTTTAAAGAAATAAAGATTTTCAACTCATGCATGAGGACAATGATCTTCTTCAACTCTTTTAAATTGCATTGATCACCTTTCCACTATTGTTTTAGAGTTAATAATGCATTTTTAGGTCAGGCAAGGATACTGATTTTTTATGATATTTAATCATTTTTTGAGATCTTTGCAGAATCTTTTAGGATCATTTTTGTAATAAGCTTGCCTGATTTTTAGGTTAAGTAAATTTTGATTGTAGACCTTGTAGATGAAATGTTTTTTGAATTTATTGCAATGAAACTTAATGATTGAAAATTAATTTTAACATCAAACACAAGGGAATAAATAAGAACAAGGATCCCTTGAGACATCATCAGTTGGCATAACAGGCATTAATCATATTAAAAGACCGTTTCCTTTTCTTCTCTGTTTTCGGGTTGTTTATTGTGCAAATTAACGATTATGCACTCAATTAAATTACGTATTCTATTACCACCCAGGAAATGTTGACTTCCTTTAACTCGTTTTTTTTTGTAACCGTTTGTGCATTTGCATTTAAATGACACCACCATCATTTAATAGATGAGCATTACGTCTGAGACGAAAAACATTAAAAGGATATGATAATTATTAAGGTCTATGTGTTGCTACGGCATTGAGAATTTTAAAAATGTGCAAAATTAGTAATTTCAAATTCAGGAAATAGCAGCTGAAGATACTAATGACTAGAAAATTTCTTAAAACCATTAATTAATTACATTCAACATTCAGCCATAATTGATCAATCAATAGCAACTATAAATAATTAATCTGAGGTGGAAAAATCCTTCACGTTACAAATTACTTAAATGCTTATTGATGAATGCAATTTACATAACTAATCTTAATTACAAAAACATTATTAAATTATTCATATTATAAAATTAAATTAATGATCTTTTCTAATACAAAATTTTTAGTGTATTTTTGTTTATATTGTAAGTTGACGCATTAATTGCATTTAATGAATGATTCAAGTAAATTCATGTGAAGACACTCAATTTTTAATTCTAATCTTTTATTAGTTTATCACTAAATATCTAAACTTGAAATTAACTTCATTAATTAAACGAAACAACAAAAAGATTAAACAAACCTCAATCAATTTTCTAACTAAAGCGTCACACCCTCCTCTAAAATTCAATTAACGAGCAATCTTTTTTCTACGTCCGCGGAATATTGACTGTCGTTGATGATCGTTATATACGTAATGAAAAAGCCGCAGTGCTGAGAACACAACGGAAATGTAAACTTAATTTAATTTTAATTTGAAAAATGTGGAAAAATTAATTTATTTGCGCGCTTAACTGTGTGAGTATGATCGCGAGTTCTATCATGAGACTTCACACATTTCTTTTTTTTAACCCGTTAATTTACTTAATTTATGTTGTATCCCGCATAAGTTTCACATTTAATGAGTCAACCGAAACAAAAAAGTGAGTGAAAAACGTTAATAGAATTAGCATAATTTAATGTCGCTTGCTCAAGTGTTTAAATTTCAAACATGGCGTTGAAATTTTTCCGAGATAGCGAATAAAAAAGAGAAAAAACCTTTAATATGCTTCAATCTAATTTTTCACACTAGACTGAGTATTTATTACTTAGAACAATCCTAAATGAATAACTGGAAGTCAGCGTCATCATCAACATGTTAATTCAATGTGTGAGTGTAACTTTATTCTGTTTAAAGCATTTTTTATTAGAAAATTCGTAAATAAATTCATTTTGACTGACTAGTTTAGTTTAATTTGGTAATTTTATATCATTAAAAGCTTTTTGATTTTTTATGCAAAAAATAATTTCATAAATTTTTTGCGCATTTTCCATCATATTTAGAAAAAGGCGCTATTGTGCCCACTTTGTCCGTCTATCTGTCTTCGTAACTAGTCTTTCAAAAAACGGTTTTTCTCAACACTTTTTGCACCAATCTGTTGGTTCTGACTATGAGACCGGTGTAACGGAAGCTTTCCGCAAGATTTCTTCCCCATGCCGAGCTATGGCATGCATATGGTGGACGTCCACCATATGAACCAAAAAAACTTTTTCCAAAACGTGATTTTTAAGACATTTGGATCCAAGTTTAGGTTTTAGGTTGTACAGACTTAATTCAAGAAGGCAGGAAAAAGTTTTTTTTTAATTTTCAATGAATTTTGAAACAAAATTAATCTGTTGCGGGAAAATGCGCTTTTACACGTCACTGACGGTTAATATTACTGATTTTTAGCGCATTTTTGTATAAAAAATGCAGCTTATAATTTCACTTTGTTCGGCTGTTCGGCTGTTCGGCGTTTTAGTGGTCGCTTCGAGATCTCGTAAACTAAAATAGCTAGAGACTTCCGGTTTTTTGCATTCGATTTGTGCTATTGAGAAACTGTGAGGAAATATTATTAGAAAGCTGTCACTGAATACAGTAATTTACAAATTACGAATTAAAATTTCCATATTGAATATTTGTAAACAAAATTTTTTCGCGCGAAAACGATTGCAGCGCCACCAACGGCCAAAATTGAAACTAATTAAATTTGACTTGATCGTTATACAGAAAACAATATTTTTTGTCTCGAATCGAAAGTTATGAACGAAATATCAAAAGATTTGAATAAAAGCGTGTCTAATTCTAAATTGTTGACTCGTATTATCTTTTGTATTGATTCGTATTATTTATTTTATTATCAATTCGAAATCGAAATGTAACGGAAAATTTAAATTTTTAGTGCGCGAAGCTGCGCTTAAGTTAATGTGTAAACAAAAAGCAAAATCTAAATTGCAAAAGTTTATTGAAAATTTTTTTGTGCCTAAGTATCAATTCTTCGTATCGTACCTGAAAATGTTATTCAAATCACATTACACAATACACAATCGATTCGCAAACATATAACCACAATCGTTTCGGATCAAGTTTTCAGTAGCAGTCATATCGTCACATTACAAGAGTCCTGGGCAATTGACAACGAAAGTTACAATATTCCTGACTTTGAAGAAATATCACGAAACCGATTAATGGGTCGACCACGAGCATTTGGAACGATCAACTTCTGTAAATTGAATATTGAGCCTCGTATTGTTGATCGAATCGAAATTGAAAAAGGTAACTCGAATAATCACGTCGAAATAAAGTGGTTTTAAATTGGACAAACGATTAACTATAATTAATGTCTACAATAATCCATCATCGAGTCTCGATTTACTGAAGGAAACGCTATTGGAAGTAAAAGACTATATCGATGAAAGCGAAAATATTCTGATTCTTGGCGATTTTAATCACGAATTGAAATTGGGCAGTCAACTCGAGTCGTTCATGCTTCAATCTTTTGACACAAGACTATTCTACACACGCAAATCGACAACAAACGCTCGAACAGTTATCGATGGAGTATTCGGTCGAATTGACGACTATGATGTTAAAGTTTTTATTTACGAATCATATGCATCACATCATAAGCCATTAGTCATCCGTGTACATGAATTATAAAATATCTCATTTCAAAACGCTATGAATTAATAAAATGTATTCAAATGATTAACTATTCTTTCATCTAACTTGTTAATATAACTGATCTGGCGACAAAAATGCGCTAAAGTCCTCTGATGTACGCAGAGACTTTCCCATCATGTTTATATAATTTGCTAGCATGTAATTAAATTACTTTTAAATAGGGTTTGGACTTGCATGCATATTATGCTTGATATGCGCATATTTTTTGTCAAGTTGACTTACACAAAAATTACTTTTATTCATTCAGATTGAATTTAATTCAATTAAAATACATAGTAAATTAAAGAATCATTGACTTCATATAAATTTTATGGAGTTCAAATGAATTAAATTTAATCTGAATGAATAAAAGACATTTTTTCCCGAGCAGCACATGGCAGTCGCACGACCGCCGTCCGACCGACTTTACGACTACGGACCTTCGCGGTAAGTCGCAGGACGGTCGCGAAGTCGGTCGCACGACCGACACTTTCCACAATGTCGACGCCACGGCGACTTGACGACGCCCTAGTTCCCTTCAACGGCGCCGTGGCGGCGACATCCACGGCAACTCGGCAGTCCCCGGCAAGCCGTAAAGTAGCCGTCACGACGCCGAAATGGCGACATTAAGTAAACTCAGCGTCACCCTTCAGGCTTTTTCTGGACTATTTAGAGACTAATATTTTTTTGTTTTTATACCTGAAATAAAAACGCTTTTAATTCAAATAGGAAGATCTTTGATTGGCTTTTAACTATAGTTTATTGAATTCACTTTATTTCATTTTGATATAAACAATAGAAGAACTTACGATGATTTTCAAACTTCCAGAAATTTCCTGTTCCCAAAAACTTTCATATGATGATGATTGACCCTCTTGATTACATCTGAAATGATAGAAGAATCAATAAATTATTAAGAATAAAAGCGATATTTATTTTTATTTTACCAGTTTTTTAGATTTTTAAAAGATGCTCTGAAAGTAAAAAAACCAAAGTTTAAATTTGGATCAATTAAGTGTGTTATAACTTACAATTTAGATTCCAATTGTATGAAATTTGATAATTCAATATTTTTTTAATGTTCATTTGTCTCAGTAACTGTAATAAAAGTAATTAGAAAGAAACTCCATGATTTTTAGAAATTTTTACTTTCCTTTGAAAATTGATCTAAGTGATTTTATGTGAAACCAATCTAAAATAAGAAACGATTAAAAGTAAAATAATTCTTAAGAATGTTTATGTTCTTTCTTACCTATTCGTATTTTATTCATCAAAATCCTGCAGCTAATTTGATAAGATCAATGAAAATCAGAAAAAATATTGAAACTTTTTAAAATTAAATAAAACCTATTAATTATCTGTTTAAATCGTGTTACTCTAACATCCGGATAAAGTTTTTAAGATGAATAATCAATTTAAATAGTTTATTTTTATTAAAGTTACAGTAATTTCACTTTTTAATTAAAATTTTCACTCACGAATCTCGATGCAATTTTAAAAACAAAATGACTGAGTAGTCGCTAAGTCGCCGCCATGTCGCCTTAGTGGCGACATTGTAACAGTCACATTGCTTAACAACAAATGCAAATGTTGCTTACTTTTAAATAATAACGATTTTTTGCAACAGAATGTATTTAATTTTATTAATATAAACGATTCATAATGCGAATGAAAAGATTTTGCAATAAAGAGAGAAAATTTTTTAACAATAAATGTTATAAGAACATACCTAAATTTTTAAGATTTTGTTGCGTTTTTGATTTAATTTTTTGGTTTTGATAATCTTTTGGAAGATGTTGGAAAAACAGACTAACTAATTTAAGTATCGCATATAGTCCCGTTTTGGAAAGATTAAATTTACATGTTATTTTATGCAATTCTTTTTTAACATATTCGGAAAGACGTGGATCTTCATTTATCTTTATCAAATTTTTAATTTTTTTCGGATTCATTATAATCACTTAGCACTTCTTCATTTTCACTAGTTGGTAAATTTACATATATCAGATTCGAAACTTAATTTTTCAAATGAATCTTTTTCAACATTTAATTCAATTTTTTTGCTTCTTTATTTAAAATAGTCACTTTTATGTTTTTGCACTTTTTAAAATTAAATCTTTTTTGAATTCCTTTTTTTGACAAATCTGTCAAGTTTTCTATGCTTCATTCTATGCTAATAACATAACACTTACTCTTTTTATTAATTACAAATTGCAAAATTTAATAAAATTGGCAAAACAATATTATTGTTAAAATTTTCACTCTTTGAAAATACCTATGAAAAGTCGTAAAATGGTCGCGAAGGCGTCGAAGCGGTGCCGCTGCGACAGTCATTTGACAGTTACGGCGACTAATCTGCGGCTTGTCGTACGGCAGCCATACGGCAGTCATGCGACTAGTCGCAAAGGCCCGGATTCATGGCAGTCGTCAGCGAGGCGAGGCGGTCATACGGCGGTCGTACGACTGCCGTAGTCGCAGTGTGCTGCTCGGGTTTAAGTTAGTCAGCTTGAATTCGCTTGACAAAAAATATTCGTATATCAAGTAAAATATGCATGCAAGTCCGAACCTTAGGTATTTTCAATGAAAGCTTCAAAAATGATACTGAAAAGTGTCCGCCATAGGACGGATTACTTGAGCGTATTTTTGGTGCCTTGATCAGTGTATGTTAACAAATTACAGAATTATTATATTCGTTTGATGAAAATAGATCCACAATTCAAAATATATGGATCAAGTCAAATTTTATTTGATATGAGAAATTTAGTTCGTAAAGTCTCTATATATAGCACTATTACGAGACAAATTTGTATTTTGTTAAATACCTTAGTTTCGAATGATTTAATTGAAATTTAAGTTGTTACGAAAATCAGTTATGCAGAAATTCTTTATTTAGTTTACATTTTTTATAAAGAAATATATTCCTCAAAAACTCGAGTTATGTAACTGTTACGAGTGATCTTGATCGTTTTTGACTTTTCTTTTCGTCTTTATAAAATATTGTTGATTCGGTCGAGTCGAATTCAAAAAATTACGAAAGAAATTTAACGAGCTGCATTGTTGTTCCAAAAATGCGCTAAAAATTTCTTCCTACTCTCACTCAAAAATGCGCTTCACTAATTTATTCATAGTGAGTTCCTTTAAATTTTTTGGCATGAGATTAAAATTGATTGTAATTGAAGTAATTTGCTACGGTTGAAAATAGAATGTATAAGAGATAGAAAAATAAAGAAAGAATTCTGAATAGAATAGAATGAAACTGATTTTTCACGGCTTAAATGTTGTTTTGAAATGTGTATAATAATGAAATGATAAACACAGTAATAATCCAGCTTGTTGATTTCATTGTCGTGAATAAGAAGTGAAAGAATCGAAAAATCATTAGTGGCATTAAAATAAATTAGATTTTCATTACATTCTCCTTTGGCACATGGCTTTTTGGATTACACAAATAAATTACATTTTGATGAACAATTCAAAGGATTGTTTATGAGCATAAGCCACGTATTGCTTAATGTAAGGTGAGCAGAATTTCATTCTTTTTTGCAAAATGAGACTGACGCTGAGCTAGCCAGGTGTTTATCATTGATGTAGGTAAGAGGATATTTATGATAATGTCAAGATATCGAAGTCAATTGATCCACTTATGATTATGAATGAAATATAGCTATATAACAACTTAATTCTTGCTAAGTGACTCTCAGTCTCGAATCTCCATTTATGGCAAAAATATTAAAAATTCACTTCAATGTGCAGATTTTACTTTAAAACAACTGTTTTTAGTGACGATTCCTTGTAAATTTCACTAAACTAATTTAGAATGAATAATTTTTGTAAAGAATCTTCATCAATGGTTTTTTTTTATAAAATATTATTAAATTAAAATAATGACTGATAATTGAGAATGATACATTTTGAAAACTTTTACTTTTGAGCGATAAACAATATATTCGAACATTAAAGACAAGACACTTGTAGAGAAAGAAATAACAGTTAGGTTGAACCGTATAGAAAAACCATTACGCACGTTATTGAAAGTCTTAAAGAACTCATGATTTATGAGCTAGCAATCAACTGCTTCTTTATATCTTGCTCTTCCTTGCTGCTGCTTGCTACGGCTAGAGGTAGGAAATTATATCAATTTATGAGCTCGCGTATCATTAATCAATCAATTGTTGGATGTACTTCTCGTGAAGAGATCAATATTATTGAATTTATTGTGTGTTTGTTATTTTTCTACCTGTATTCTCTAAGTAGAATCATCTATTATGAAGATGATGTGCTTATCGTGCGCTGAAACTCACTTAAACTAAAAATTTGTTTTTGAATGAAGCGCTCTCGTGTAAGTAAGCAAGTAGGTTTTCAATCATTTCATTGATAGATCGAAAGGTAGATGGATTATTAAATTAATGTTAATTTGTATCTACTTGTATTTCATGTATATCTATTCCTACTTACTCACTTACTTTTTCATTTTCAAATTTAATTTTAATCGAGAGGGATTATCGCTGTTGTGCCTTCCTCATTATTTATTGATATTTTGTGATGCTACAAGGAGAGAAGAAAGCAACTAATCCGATTAAGATTTGTATTTTTGTGCCGCATATATTATCAATTTATACACAGCATGCTATTGGACTGATGCTGAATTTTTCTATATTTATCTTTCTTTTAAAAAGAGAGAAATTAATAATTTGTACATACATATGCGCATGAATCTACTGTGCGTATCATAAGATTTAAATGAAAGTTTGAACAATGAACCTGATGTGAAATTAAAAAGAGATCCTTGATAATTTCTTTGTATTTGTATTTTCCAGAAAACAAGAGAAAAATATTAAAGTAAGAATAGGGTAAAGAACCTAATTTTGGGACACTTTTTGTTTACTTTTTTAAAATATTTATTTTAATCTTCTCTAATATATGAATCATAATAAATGAGTGCTTATGAAACTCGTTTTTGTTTACTGATTACACTGTATATGCTTAATTTGACGATCACTCAACATTTTTTGATAATTAAATGTAGGCTTTTTCCGATTCCCGGGAATTGAGAATTCCGGGAATCGGGAACGGGAATGAGTTTTTTTCGGAATTCCCGGAATTCCCATGAACGAGAATTGGATAAAAATACTATGAAAACAGCCAAAAAAATTCTAAAAACTAGTTGAAAACTACCCAATTTTACATATTTAACGTAATTTTAACAACTACTATTGAAAATTTTATTGATTTAATGATTTGAAGTAATAAAAAATTTTTGAAAAATTTTCTCAAATTTTGCTAAAAACCGCCTAATTTGACGTTTTAATTGGTTTATTATCATTATATGAAAAAATATTAAAAAAAAATTTAACTTTCAGAAAATTTTGTAAATTTTTTCAAAATTTATCACATTTATATGGAGTATTTCCCGAAGTCGGGAATTCCCGGACTTTCATCGGGAACGGGAACGGGAATTCCTGGGAATATTCCCGAAAGGAAAAAGCCTATTTGAATGAAAATTTCTTTTATTTTTGAAAATGAAAATTTTTGTTGATTTTTCCGCCACTTTTTTGTTTAATTTATTTATTGATTATTATTTTAAATTGTCATTTTCGCACTAAAATATGATATTTCACAAGCACTAAAACGTTTCACAAACTCGCTAATGAATAATTAAAGAGCTAGAACTACTTTATTAAGTTTAAAAACCGATTTGAATTTATGACCTAATTTTTCTATTGAAAATAACAAAATATGGAACAAAAACAAAATTTTTTGAATTGATAATTTAAATTATTTCAGCTGATTTGAGTGCTTAAAATGTATTATAGAGCAATAAAATAAGTTAATTCAGTGTTATATCATCAAATGTAAGTATAAAAAGGAATAAAAGTCAAAATTAAAAAAGTGTCCCAAAAATAGGTTTAATATTATTTTGCTAATAACTCAATAATTAAAGACATTTAGCTCTGAAATGTGTGTTTAAATCACGAAGTAAAGCTCTAACTTTATATACAAAATATAATCATTGAGTAAATTTATATATTAAAAGTGTTTTCAGACATTTTCTGTTGAAACCTAACAAAATAGTCCTAAAATTAAAATCTTTACCCTATAAAAAAATTATTTTAAAATTTTTATAATCAAATCTGAATCAATTTAGAAATTTGCATTTGTTAAAATCTTGAACGATAGAATTTGAAATATTTCTTTTTACATAATTTAATTATCATTGACCTAATTATTTTTCATACTATGCATAAAATTTTACACATTATTCAACAAATTAATTACATGTAATTTAAGATAATCAACTCAAGTTGTTTTATGTAGAAATATTAGATTAATTGCAATATCAGATACATATTATTCTGAAATTGCGAAAATTCAAATTAATAACAAATCTGATGGACTAAAGATTTGTTAACAAAATTATTTCAATTATTGTTAGAAAAGTTCTATTTAGAAATTTTACTCCAACAGTGTTTAATTAATTAAGTTTTAACTCATTTTGATTTATCCACCTTCGTGAAAAAAGGTTTTCTTAATTAAAAATGTCCAAATAAAATTAAGAGAATGTGCGTGTTTGTGACTATAGTTTCAAAAGCAGGCGCCATTCTCGTTTAGCATAAATTCTTCTTCTAATTAAAGCATTGTAATTAAGTAATTAATCATCATCTTTTTACCTCTCTTGCTTTTATACTTTAGCTGTTTTTAAGTCTATGAATAATTGATTATGAGTTTTCTGAATGAAATTGATGTGTGTGTTTATGATAGTCATTTATCAGTCTCATTCGTTACGTTTTTTGAGAGTTAACAACTCTGTAAGATTTTTAATAGTTTTTGATTTTCATCAATTAGGCATATTTGGAAAATTTTATTATAATCTACTTAGCAGACTAGTTTTTTTCATCTTAAGAAATTGTAAAGGATTGCTGAACATTTGAGAGGAGACGACTTGTGTCGGTCTTTAAACAAAACAGCTGTTGATAATTGCCAAACTCCATGTTTGAATAGACAGAGAAAAATTATAATCTACACGCAGAAAATTAACTCACGCTGTGAGCTTTAGTTAATTAAAGTATAAGAAAAAGAAGGTGATCTAGAATTTTATACAGACACAGTGCAGGCTATAGGAGAGAATTGAATAATGGATTATTTTCGACATTAGCGTTTAGTCTTGTTAGTTAATTTTTAAAAATTACTTGTTAGCTTCATTGACTGTGCTGACTGGCGCTTTTTCTCTTCTGATTAACTGAATAAAATATTTCAAGTTTTTAAAAAGAAATTGTAATAAATTGACGCTTAGAATTATGTGTCATATATGAATTTCAAGCATATGTTTCATCATAGTCATAAATTACATTAAGAAGAAACAAAAAGATAGTAACAACAGAGACCACCAGTCTTTTCGATTTAAATTATTCTAGCATGAATCACTGTCTTTTACATTGACAACTATGACAAAATTTCCATCACCTTCTACTCTTGCTTAGACTGCTATACTGCTATAAAGTAACACGTAAGTCAGTAATTTTCTTATCTAAAAACACAGAAAAAAATAAAAGAAAAAAAGAAGTTGTCGGCACATTAACATTTTTCACTTTCTCTTCTTTTTTTAGAATCCACTTAACAAAAATTAATTAACATTAATCGCTACAGTATAGAAATATATACATACGTACATGTTAAGAAATAATATAATTTTTTTTGATAATTTTGATTTCTTTGTTTGTGCTTCAAATTTTCGAATCATATACTTTTCAAGTTTTATGATAAATAAAAATCAAATAAATATCTAAAAAGTGCACAATATGTTTTTTATGTTTATTTTCCATCTTGTGTAATTTATTCAAAACAAATAAAATTCATACAATAGAAGTTTCCATTATTTCTGTTGGTTTCTGTATATTTTTAAAGAAGCAGAACAGTGAAAAAGATAAAAAGAAAAACAAAATATGTAGAGGATTTATTAGTCACTGATAAAAATTCATTAACCAACATTAATTATTTACCAGCTTTTTGTGTCAGAAGTCTCAAGTGATAACATGCAAATAGAATAAAATGAGAAAAAATAGCGCTTGTAAAAAAATGTGTTTTAATTAAAGACAGCTTTCAACAGAAATTAAAAATTTCAAAAATAATAAATTGTTATGATAGGTTTAATTTTATCATCAAAAACCCATCAGTTTTTAGCTGTCAAAAGCGTCAAGTAAATCAATCAATAATCGATTCACAAGCTCTTATATTCAAATTCAAGTCGAATTTAATCTCGAATCAAATATAAACAAATTGATTACCAATAAATAGCGCGTGCTGTTAATAAATAAAGCACAAGAAAAGAAATTCATCTTCTCTCACTCTAAATCCGACAAAGGAGGACAAAAAATCAATTTACAAAGATCTTTATTGTATGTCGTTCTTTCGCGTTCTCTCTCTTTCTTATATTGAATCCAATATTTTTGATATTCATCCACATTTCAACTTTTATTTCTTGTTCTATCGTACAAACCATTAAGTGACTAATGGAACTTATCTTAAATTTCTTCTTCGATTTTCTTTTTCTTTCGTTTGCTTCTCTTTGCGCGCACAACGTCACATTTCTTACTCCTGCGCGGTGTGTCGTGTTTGTTTGGTGTGTGACATGGACATTAGTTGCTTGTTCTTTTTTTATTTTTCGGGAGAAGTATGAAAGAGAGCGGCACATCACTTCGTCGTGAATATCAAATAAAGAGATACTATAAATGCCTTTCAGATTTATTGAATTTCTTTACTCAATTTGTGTCGATTTTTTTCAAAAAAATAAAGTGGCAATTTACTTATTCATAGATTTAAAAAACATTTTTAACGGTCATTTTAAAAAATTATTTTTATCAAGGGGTGAGAGTTCTGAAAATTCGCTAATAAGGAGAAATTTTACGAGAATTGAGAAATAATGCGTTTTTGTGCGAAAAATTACGAAATTCGAGAGTTCTCATCCCTTGATTTTTATATAAAATTAAATATTTTTATAGCTGAATTTCTATTTGTCTACAAAATTGAAGTTCTAAACCAGAAAGTTATGATTGTTCATCAAGTAAATTGAGTGTGACATGTAAATGAAAATGTTTTCTAAAACTCACAAATGCTTGCTCGAACCACGATGTAATAATTAATGTTTTTTGATGACTTCATCATTCAATTTTTTTATTCTGTATTTTAGAATAATTAATTACTATCACACATACATTTAGAACATTAATTACAATGTCAAAATAATGTCATCAATTTTATAATAAAATCATCATCTTAAGCAAAGAAAGAGAATATTTTTTTATCTGGTAGACAACATTCCGTTTTATGTCCATTGATATCGTTTTGAAATTCCTTTTCTTATTTCGGCATTTTTTTCCTTTGATGGTAGAAATTTTTTTTTATTTTTTTTCTTTTTTATTCAGTAGAAAGAAAATTGTTTTATGCTCCGACAACAGTGAGTCATAACAGAAAAAGAAATTTTTGTTGAGCATTTTTGATAATGCAGGAATGTGGGTTTTAAAATTGACCCATACATTTAGGCGCCTATTATCGCAATGTTCTTCAAGTCTCAAGCAAGAGTGAAAAAATAAGTGTAATAAAGTTATTACTGTGGGTAATTAGCAACTCTAATGGACAGTGTGACACAAGTCTCCTTCCTGACTCGATAAAAATAAAATTGCGTCTTTTACACCTTTATAGTAACTAAATGAATTTACATTTTTTTTTGCTTAGACTAACAATAGAATAATAAAATAATTCAACTCGTGATTTTTTTATCACGTAAATTTCTTCTTTTAAAACGACGTTAGACGATGGCAATTAGAAAAACTGCTCTAATTTTGACGCAGAATACATTTTGAACTTTGAATTCATTTGCGTCATGTTTAGGTAGCAAACATTTCGATAAAAAAAATTTTTTGAAGCTTGACAAATTTTCTTATCAAGGTTCTTTCTTACTTATAAGGTATCGGCTCATTAGCTGATATTTTTTCTCTGTTTGTGGTTTATAACTCTTTTTTGCACGTAATTAGGTTCATTCATCGCATGACTCAATGAATTTCAGTATTCACATTTTTATATATGTATTAAATTACATGTACACTCACCTCGACGACATTTGCTATAACTAATTATTAATAAAGCATTAATGCTTTTATTACTTATTATTATTTACGGTGTGTTGTGTGATCGCTTTTTATTCTTCTTTTTTCCTATATCAACCATGTGGTTGTTATCAATTAATTTCGAGGTGATATGGAGCTTTATAAGATTAAAATCTAATTTTTAATCTTTGGAATCGAAATTTTCTTTATAAATATTTTAACGAAGTAAAAATTTAGGAAAAAAATAAAGTAATTATGAAGAAGAGAAAAATTTTACTTGTAAATCTTGAAAAAATTTCGACATATTGTAAATTTTTATTATCATTATCACAAGAAATAAAATAAGATTCTTAAACATTATCATGATAAAATTTTTTTTAATTTGTTTACAATTGAGTGTAAATTTGGTAATTCAAAATTTTATAGAATTTAAAAATATGCTTAACATTTTTACTAAGTAATTTATTCATCTTTGAATAAATAATAATTTTAAAAAAATAATCAATTAAATGATCATACAGAGAAATATTTTTTAAGAAAATTTTAAAAGCATGAATAATACATATAAACATAAAAACCGTCGGCTAATTTCAACAATTATAAAAGTTAGCTTTGGAACTTTTTTCTTTTTCCTTTTATAGCTACACAAAAATAAAAATTTCTTCCAGTTGCACAAATGAATGAGAAGTAGAAAAAAACTATTTTTGTATGTTGATCAATCGCGATAAGAACTACACGAGAATAAAAATGGTTATACAAAAAATTTCATAATTGAGCTTAACTAATTTCTCAAATTATGTGGATCAATATGGAAGAAAAACTTTTCAAATCGAATTAAGTTTTTTATCGCAATATTTTTCTGTTTCAGTAGCGAATGAAATAAAATTGGAAACTTATTAAAATTATGAAAATACTATAAAATAATTTTTTGCTCAACTCAAGGGGAAAAAATAGTTTTTTGCACTTAATCGATATAATGGAAAATTGACAATGGTTTCCATAGCACTTATTATTATTATTACCTATTTATTTTTATTCGCTCCTCTCTCTCTCCAACAGCGAAATAGATATGAAAATGCAATATTATGAAAAAAATAGTTAACGTTTTTTAAAATTTATGGAAAAAACAATTTTCTTTTAAAAAATTAATATTTTTCACATTACATTCACAATTTGCATTCGTGTCACATTAATTTTCACTAATTGAGATTTTCCTTTTCAACTACAGCTGACGTTTAATGATTAGTAGTAGATGTAATTAAAGTGAGGTTACGAAATTAATCACGTGATTATTTTATATTGCAATAAATATTTTAAAATATAATTGACAAAATTTTATATTCATAAATTTAATTCTATTGATTGCATTAGAAATAATAAATAATTAAATTATACTGAACTCACCTCAATCGTTTTTGCACGTAAATAAATGAATCAATTAATTAAACGATCGACAACAAATCAACCAAGTTGAAGATCGTTAATTAAATAAAATTGATTTTACTTTGATTATATATTTTTATAATATCACGTATGTCTCTGTTTTTGTAGCTTGCAGTGATAATTTGTAATTTTTCACTTAATGTATACTTTAATTACTTAATCCGCAGCAAGTGAAAATCAATATTCATCAGTGTATATTTGCAGCAACACTCGCTGCAATAAATATTTATCGTCTGTAAATGCTAATTAGTTTATGCTTGCAAAAATAACACTTCATGGAATGCTCGTTCTAAATTCCAGTTATTTCACACTCTTTGGTTGACTAATTTGAATTTTGTACTTTTGTCTTTATCGGAAATTTCTTCTTTTATAATTGCAATCTATTGTACATAAAAAATATTCAAATTCACTGCTACTTTGCTTCTCTCTTTTTAATTCAATTTTTAACTTCCGCCTAAAAAACTCTTTTTTTATTTATAAAGTTATAATTAATGATGCAGTTCAACTAATTAGTTTAATTGCTATTCTTTGCTTTACCCCCTCCTTTCTTTTATTTATTTATTTATATTTTTGCACACAAAAGAGTAGAAAAGAGCGATTAAAGTTAATGAGCTCAAAGGTGCAAACAATTCTTTCTTTTTTCACTGTCTTCTCTTTCACATCTCAAGAACTAAATGAAAATAAAGACAAAAAATTTTGAGTTCACGCAAAATTAAATAAAACTTGAAAGAGAAGAAATTTTTCTGTCTGTACAAAGCGAACGTTGAAATTCAACTGAAAAAAAAACATCGACAGAAAACATTGTGTGGCTCTGTCAGGTAAAGTTAAAAAAATTATACAAAAGGTAAAGTTGTATTGCGTGACTCCGCCCATAAGCTGATTAAAACTTACACAAATAAAAATTTGAAACTTTCGAGAGATGGAAAGAAAATTATAATTGGTTTTTAAAAGCAATATGGTAATGAGAGCAGGCCTCATGGATTCCTCTTGTTTGATGCTTTTAATAAGGAAAAGGAAAGAAAAAATTCAATTAAAACGATGCAATTATATACAACGATAAATATTGTGACTAAAAAGATTCAACAGTTAGCATGTTAGAGACGGGCGTGGTAAAAAACATGATAGTTAAAATATATTCATTACTCTGTCCGTGGCTCATTTAATTTATAAAATTGACATTTTAAATTGAAGTTTAATTAATAATTTATGAATTATGTGCGCAGTCTCTATCCATTGATATTTAAAAAATTGAAGCAAGGTTAAATTACTTTTATTCATTTTAAAAATTTATATGATAATAAAATTTCAAATAAAGTTTCATAATTTAAAATTTAGAAATCTTTTTAAAAATATGAAGCTCAACTTATTTAAATTTAAAAAACGATAATTATATTGAAAAATAATAAAAACACTGTTAAAAAAGTTCTAAAATAACCCGAAATTATTCCACCTTGACTTAAAACGTGAGGAAATTTATGAATGGATATTAATATCGAGCAATATATTTCGATTCCGTGAGAAATAAATGAAAATAAATTAAATCCAATATGTTCATTCTCATCTCTTAGCCTTGCTCGTTTTACTATGAGATTTATACCATTTTAAACTGTGCGTTGCATCGCTATAACCAAAGTTTTTAATTTTTTAAATAAATATTGTTAAGGGAGAAACTTTAATTAAAGACAGACACAGTTGAACAATAAATTGAAAATATATGGAAATTTAAAGGCTTATTTTTCTCTTTTTCTTTCTTGCTTGCGTACACTTTATTTATTTCGTTATGAATGAATGAATGAATATTATTTATAAATAAACTCTTCTCTTCTTTTAGCGCTGCTTCATTTTATTTCATAGTTGAAATTAATTTTTTAATTTATTTTGATCAAATTTGAAAATCAAAAACGGTATAAGAATTCTGTGCCAATTTAATTCTTACATAATTTCTGTCATTTTGGTCAACTTGAATAAATAAGAACATATTCAAAATTTTAGATATGAAAGGTTAATGTAAACCATCATTCATGAATTTGACTTGAAAATAACAAAAAAGAAAATTTAAAAGATAAAAGGTTGCAAATTTTCGTCAACAATACACATACATACTTCAGAAAACACAAAAATTGTAATTCTAAAGACACCAACATCAAAAGTCGAAAAATGTTTTCATTTAACACATAATAACTAAGAGACCGCTTCGAAACATTAATAAACATAAATTCATCCAAAAACAGAAAACTCATGAATTGGGCAAACATCAAAAAAGCAAACCCATAATCAATTTTTTCTTTCTTTTTTATTTCTTTCCTCTAATAATTTTATTGTCTACAACTGCATGTGGTCTTCGCGTCTCATTGAAATGATATTTATTTACCTGTTTTAGATCGAGAAAGAAACTCAATGGATAGATTTATTCGGCTAATGATCTCGCCGTTACTAATTGCTTGTTGTCTTTTTGTCGACTTTTTTACTCTTTCTCTTTGTGTTTGTCAACACATTTATCTCATAAGTTTATGATTTAAGTAAAAGATAAAACAGAACAACCTTTTTCTATATTGTTTATTGCTTATGACCGATCAAGTGTTAAATGTTTTGAAAGTTAAATTACACCTAAGAAATGTAATTATTTTATAAACCACTATTTAAAAGAGTATAGAAAGCTCTGCAATTTTAAAATTTATCATACTAAACATTTTTATAATTAAAATTTTTATTTTTTTTTTGTTCAGAAAAGCTTTACATAAAATTTCTTTCTTTTTTGTGCATCGAAAAAAAAAATTTACTTGATGCAAGCGCCATAACAAGCTGAATGCTGATAAAAAATTGATTGATATCATGTGAATCACGTTCAGTGCGATGTAAATGAGAAGAAAATTAGCTGTAATCCAGCGCCAAAAGTCACGCGTATAGGCGATTGCCAATTTTCCAATAACAAGAGATCACATTCAGCGAGAAATGAAAGAAAAACCAAAATTGCTTGAATAGCACAATTTTCTCCTTTGCAATAATAAATAATTTTATGATATGCCCATTTATGTTATTATTGATATATCCAATTTCATTCGATTGAGAATTGACTTTTTTGCTCGAGTGATATATAAATAATTTATTTTCAATAAGATACCTAGCTACAACAACTACAAAGATGATGATGAGTCGACCATATAGCCTTATATTTATAATGTAATTTATACAAAATAAATTTCAATAATCTCTTGTATTAAATAAACAGAATGAATGCTATTATGATGAGCTAGTCATAAATTATGGAATTTATTTTCATTTTTATTTCATTTCTTGTTTCTCTCTCATCTCTTGTTAACTCAAATCGAAAGACGAGTTTTTTTTGTGGTGATATTCATTCTAATTTGACTGATTTTCTCTTGAATGTTTGCGTTATTATTATTATAGGTATATATTGTACCATAGAAGAGCAAGAGGGAAAAAAATCGCAATTTCGTTACGTTGTGGTTTGAACCTTGTTTTGTTCACTTCTTTTTTTGAACTGATCCCTCATACATGCATTCAATCCCGCTCTCTTACTTGCTTCTTCCTGTCATTATAGTGAAAAAAAGGGAAACTTCTTTGATGTGATTAAGAATTTTTAAAAATATTAGAATTAGATTGAAATTGAGATATTTTTTATTTCTTATTAAATTTTTTTAAAATTTAAATTCATTAAAAAATTCTAATTGCAATTGTTTAGATTTCTTATCAGATAAAAATTTCGGCAATATTGACACAATAAATAGTTTATCAAAAATTACCTGAACTATTTGCAATTTGAGATTGAAATTTCATAATATATAGAATGAATTTTTATAATTACTTGTTAGTTTATTTTCAATTAAACTTGAAGTAACAAGGAAATCTTTTTAAAAAATTTAAATTTACAAAAATAAAATCATAAAGTTCTTAAAAAGTTTACAACAAAAAAAAAGCGAAAATGCAAATTAAAAGTGTTGAATCTTACGTAGATTTTCAACCAAATTCACCTAAAACTAAATTGGAACTTGAAGAAGTTTTCTATCAAAGGTTTAGACAAATAAAAATTACACCAACAAATGAAAATTACAATCAAATTCTTAATATGGGATTTGTGAAAATCAACGAAAATCGCCGCGTTTTTTCTTGCTTCATTGGAATTTGCCATTTTAAAGCACGCACTATCAAAGGTTTTCAAAATCATATTAATAACTTTCACTGTGATGATAAAAAAATTTTGAAAAATTTTTGTCTAATTTGTGAAACTTTCCAATGTGGAGAATCTTTGAATGATGAGTTATGCCACATGATTGACCATATTAATGGCGTTTTATTTACAAATAATGAAGCCAACTATTTCATTAAACGTGAAATTCCAATGGAAATAATTGAAGCTAATGAAGAAACCGTGGAAGTTCAAGAAATTCAGACTCAATTGCCTCAAATTGTTTCAGTAACGACAATTCAATCTATTCAAGATTTTGATTATCTAGAAGAATCTACAATACCTACTCAAATTGAAAATGTTGAAGAAAGCATAAAAATACAAAATTATGATGTCAATATTTCATCAGATTTTGATCAAACATCATCATTACTTGAACTTTTGGAAACTCCTTCTTTCAAAATGCCACAAATTCCAATTAGAAAGGCACAAATTAGAAACAGATCGCAATCAGTCGAAATTAAAACGACAGCAAGAAAAAGCACTGCAACTATAAATGCTAGAAGATCAACAGTTGATTTTTTCAATATTAAAGTGAAAGAAGAACCGAAAGAGTCATCAAAACTTGAAGATTTATCAATCAAACGTCCATTTCACAAAAATAAAATTAATTCACGACGAATGATTCTTGAAACAGATAGACCAATGACTCATTGTTGTAACCAGCAAGTTAAAAAGACATTCCGATCATCTACAATAAAAACAAGTAATAAAAAACTTGATGCAACTGAATGTTTTTCATATATCAAAAAGAAAATTGAAAATAACAAGAACAGAGAAGATAAATTTGCTAATTTTAAACCAAATCTTGAAGGATTTTTAGAAAGTGAATTAGAAAATGAAAAATCACCAAAACAAATCACTCTCGATTGTCTTTCATTTATTAGTAAAGAAATAAAGAAGAGTTCCAATGAAAAATTGAAAAGTTCAAGAGCAAATGGAAGTTCTGATGAAAAATTATCGAGTAATAGCAGTGAACAAAATTCGATTAAAAAGAGGAAAATCCAGTCCGAAAATTCACAACCACATAAAGTTAGAAAAGTTGAGGATAAAAAGTATAATTTTACATATGAAGCAATCATGGCTGTTCCAAGAGAAAATTCGGAAAATCGAGTTGCTCGCTATTTGGAAAATCTTGAAAATCTTTTATTAGGTAATGATAAAGAAGATGTTTTAGAAGTGCCTGAGAGTTATGAAGATTTTGCATCATCTCAAAGAAATAGAATCGGAACATCAAGAAAAGCAGCAACAGCACAACTACCTATTAAAAAGCAAGTAAAGAAAATAACTGCAGACGAAAAGTCTGATTTAAGTTTTGAGCATGAAAAGGATGAAGATGAAATGTTACATTTTGATAAAACTATAGCGTCTCAAGATGAGAAGCCAAAAAATGCAAAACAACCACTTCAACTAACTGCTATGCTTGATAATGATAGTAATGATAAATCTAATGGATTAAAATTTCAAAGTCTTATTAAACTTTATCCTTGGATTGATGAGAAAAATACGCGAACTGTTTTTAAAACTTTAGGATCGATTGATGTTTTATTGACTGAGATTTGCCAATTTTCAACCTACAAATGTATGAATGAAGTCTGCATTTTCTTCACAACAGATTTTGATGAATTTAAAAGGCACATAATGACTCAACATAGTGATGCAAATTGTCATTATTGCTGTTTTTGTCTTGAAAGTTACAATAAAACTGCCGAATTGAGCAGTCATATTGATATGACTCATCGTTATGATCGTTTTCAATGCAATCAATGCATGTATAGATCTTGTCAAAAAAGCTATGTTGCTGTTCATCAAAAAAAATTTCACCCAAAAGTACCTTGCATGATTTTCAAGTCGCCAGTCCAAAAACTCTTGAAAAATGTTATGAAAAAAGCAGAAGAAAGCATGGTAAAAAATCGCGAACAATTTGTTACACCATATCGTTGTAAAACACCAAGATGCAAAGAAAGTTTCTACTGTAAAGTTAATTTTAAGAAACATCTCGAAGCTGAAGCTATTAAGCCAAGTTGTACAGAATTTGTTTCAATAATTGTCGAGCAGCTTTATGAAATCGATCACCAGAGAACATTTAACAATCTTGAAGGATTTACTCAATGTCTTTATTGTAAATTTGGAACTGATGATAATAATATTCTTGAACACATGTCATTAAAGCATCAAAGTGAATTTGCTTTCATTTGCAAGCGAGTTATGCCAACTTATATTGTTGCTAGAGAGACACTTGTAACACACACATTAATTGAACAAATAAAAACTCATGCTGAAACTATAGAATTTGAGGGAAATTTAGAAGATTTAAAATCAGAAAAAATTGTCGTAAACATTCAGAAAGAACCAGAAGTAATGAAAGTTCCTGAAGAAAAATTTTATAATGAAATTATTTGTATCGATAATTAAAAAGAATAAAATATTTTGAGAACAAATTTTATTTAAACTTTTCACAACATAAACAATTACGTACTGTCATGTTAAAACTCATTATTCATTATCATAAATGTCCACATCATCAACATGATCAACAATTTATTAGCAATTTATGGTCGATTATAAACAGCACGAAAAATATTTTCTGAAAATTTTTAATGGTAAATAAAACGTGGCAATTAATTACGTAAGCCATTTACCACTTTTACCTTAGTTTAAAGTTTCGCTATATTTTTAAATTATTTTATTTTATGAATTTTTCAATAACAGTTTAATAAAATTGAAATACTTTCCATTGAATGAATTATAAAAATTTCACCATGAAAATAAATAAAAATATTTTTTTAAAAGTCAAATGTAACGCCATAAAAACAATTATAAGGACTTTGAAAACGTTTGATTTACTTCAATAGCAACAGCTACCAAAAAATTAAGTTTGTCGATCATTATTTGTAATTTTGAAGTGCGAGTACTTTTTCGGTTGAATTACAAAACACATCCGCTTACTCTGATTATTAATACAATTATATCTTATCTCATGATGCTCTCAATTTTATTTTAAACAATAATCAGCAACTACCGTTCCGGCGGGCACTTCAGTGAGGAGTGTTACTGATCAATTTTCATCATCGTCATCACGAATGATGTCAAAATATTTTTAATAATTATCACGAAAAAGAAGAAAAAAAATTGAGAGCTCAATTATTGACACTTCAACTCAACGATATTGTATTTCAGCTGCTGCCATTATTCTACGCTTTGATTTTTGTATTCGCCTCTCAATCAATTCATAATCTCGTTGTATTCCCTCCTCGAAGCGATTTATTTTTTATTATTCGGAAATTACGTAAAGTGTTTTAATTCAAACTTAATTTCCTGCTAATTTTATATATAACTGAAAAAGCCACAGACGACGAACATGACTGAGCAACTCAGTAGCAGCAAATTGATGATGAAAATGAAAAGGAAAGAAACAAAGCGAGAGAAAAATTGAACTCATTTTCTGTTCGTTTGGGCACGCAATTTTTGTCAATCAATTTTTATGGCACATTTCTCTTTCTCTCTCACTTGTTTGCTACTGCCATATTTAAAAAGAGAACAGCAGTAGCTTAGTTATAATTATTAATCATGCTTCACTTAGTTAAAAATGAAAATATTTCTATAATTCAATTTTTGCGGTTTTAAAAAGCTGAGTTAGCATTATGTAAAATAAACTTATTGTAGACAATTTGATATTAAATTTTTATGGAGCTCAATTGATTATAACAGTGTTATAAATTTTCTTTTTAGGACAAATTTCATAAACTTTATGCCAGGTATAAAATATTTCTCCGTGCGTGTCTACTGAATTCCGGTCCGATACTCTTACCACTTTTGGTGGACATCTCAAAGTATGGCAAATTATTAACTTAAACTCTTGTTCTTTGCTTATAGTGAAATTATCGTTTCTAACTTAATTCTAGCAGAATTCAACACGAAAGCAATACCTCATAATTTTCTTTTCCTTCTTTTCTCATCATTTAACATTTTCATTTTCATCGTCTGATTTCACATTGTCTATATTTTATTATTATTATCATTTCATCAACACTTTAAAAATGCTGAAACCAACTTGTACGTGCTTTAATTTAATGAAGGAATAAATTGCAAACCATCGATTTCGTTGATGATGATGCGCTCGTCTTCATGCATTTCATTCTCTTAATTTTTATTGACAAAAAATGTGCTCACTTGGTGAATGGTTATTGTTATTGATGAAATTTCAATATATGTTCGCTTACGCTTGCGGTTTCTGTACTCTTTCTATTTTGTTTTCATTAACTCCATTCGACAGTTATTGTGTTGAAGAAATGAAACCGCGTCAAGTCAAGTTTCCTTCTTTTGCGAGATGTGTATAATGAAATTAATTTATTTTTTTTGATGGATCATGAAAAATAAATTGAGTATTGTAACTGCTTCTTGTTAACCTCCGTTTCAGCAGCAGCAAAAAAGAATTGTGGAAATTGACTAGCATACAAACATGTATAAGTAAATTAAAATGATACCGAAAGTGTCCGCCATAGGACGGATTACTTTAGCGCATTTTTGAATATTACTCAACCGTTTTTTTCAAGTCAATGAAATTTATTATAAGATTCTGTTAATTACAGAGTCCGAAACCGTTTGGTATTTTATTTGCAAATAATTAAAAATCAACTAAAACTTATTCAAATAAAATTTTCAACTGAAAACCAACTAAAATTAATCGATTAGGCTTTTATTCTCAATCGAATAAATTTTAGTTGATTTTTAGTTATTTGTAAAACGGTTTCGGACTCTGATAAATTGAACTTCAATTAAAAACGCTCGCCGTACTTTCATGCATCAAAATTTTATAAACATGATTTTGCCTATATTTTTAATTTATTTTGATCGAATTATTTTTAAAGTGTAAATCTATTTCTAAAACGAATCTAATAATTCTGTAATTTGTCAACATACTGATCTAGGCACCAAAAATGCGCTAAAGTAATCCGTCCTATGGCGGACACTTTCGGTATCATTTAAAAAATGTATTACTTTTTAAATTTTTGAACAAAATGCAATTGTAAAGAACAGTTTTTAAAAAAAATTCATGCTAAAAAGTTGCATTATTTAATATTTCTTCAAATTAATCAGATAAAAATCTCTTTCTCTTTAGCTGACTGACGAGAGAGATGTATGAATGAATAAACTGAATGAGACTTGTTAGGATGTGGTTAGGTACTGCCACTGTGCTGATTTAAGTAACTGCATGTTCAATGTTGCAATTTTCCCTGCTACTTACAGCTCCTTGTAATCTTTTAAATTAAATCGAATAATTTCATATTGCCGACTATAACGCGATCAAGTGAATAAGAGGAAAAGGTAAGTTGAAAAAGCTGTTTGCTTGCTTGCTTGCTTATAAAAATGGAGTGGATTTGATAATGAACAGCGTTTATGCGTTTATGAGCGATATATTTGCAGTGAAACTGAAATCTCTCTATCGCAGAATAACCAACTTAATTTGACCTCGCACCATATCAACAGCCGACAAGTTTACTCATTTTAAGTAATTTTTATTATTGCATGAAACACTTTTATCTAAATTTAACAATCTTTATTAAGCATTATTACTACTCTCGTTTTAATTTTTTCAATATAACTTATGATATGGAAAGAAGCTGTACGTGTACAAAAGAAAACTTTTAAAGACATACACACTTGAGACAGTTTTATCTCAATTCAATTTAAAATACAACACAGCTTAAGTAGTTACAAACATACAATATTTTCTATATTTAATAAGCATCATAAGCGTCGCTCTCTCTCAATTTCAAAGGTGATTAAAGTTGAAGCTGTTTTATGATGTCTTAAAAAAGCAGCATAAATTGTTAAAAAAGCAAAGAAAAAACTTTATTAAATTATTATAACTCTATACAATCATGTATCATTTTAACTCATAATTATATTATTTAATGAACTTTCGAGCTATAGCTGTTTTAATAAAAAAAAAAAAAATATTTTCCGTTCAAGCTATATATTTGCTGATATTTAATTTAGTTATGTTACGTTTTAATTCATTTGTTTTCTCTCTCTCTCTCTCTTATTGCCGCGAATATGAAACAAACATATAATTTTAACTTGTCCTACCTTTTGTGACGGAAAAAGAGATTGAAGTTTGAAGTTAGCGGTCTGAAATTTTAGCATACTCTCTCAGACGGACGCATAAATAAATCAAATTGGTATTAATATCGATAAACGATGTATCATTTCATTAATCTTCATTTTACTTAGAAAAGAATATGTAATTCGACAAATTTTCTAAACATCGATCAAAATATTTACATACTCTTCATATTTGTTAATAAGAAATATTAGAACACTCTTATTATTCAAATCTAAAATGTTGAAATTTCTTCTTTACTTCAATACTTCTATTAATTTTTAAACATGTGAATAAACGTATGTGAAACAAGCAAGTGAGCTGTATCAACATGACATGGCAAAAACCAAAAGAGAATTTTATTTTTCTCTGATGAGGAATACCACCCATTGGGTTTATTTTGAAAATGTTCAATTACATGAAGATTAGCTTTAATAATATTTGTTTGTTTTACCATTTCATCATCATCATCCTCTATTTATATGAGTATATTTGTGAGGGCAGGAATAAAAATTTAACATTCATCTCTTTGACGCCACAATGCTTTAAATTGAATTCTTTTTAGCGCATTTTCCATCATATTTAAAAAAAAGGCGCTATTGTGCCCACTTTGTCTGTCTGTCCATCTTTCTTCGTAACTATTCTTTCCAGAAACGGTTTTTCTCAAAACTTTTTGCACCAATCTGTTGGTTCTGACTATGAGACCGGTGTAACGGAAGCTTTCCGCGAGATTCGTTCCCCATGCCGAGCTATGACATGCATATGGTGGACGTCCACCACATGGACCAAAAAAACTTTTTTTCACCAAAAAGTCTAGCAAAGTCATAAAACATCAAATGATACCGAAAGTGTCCGCTATAGGACGGATTACTTTAGCGCATTTTTGGTGCCTAGATCAAGTGTAATGTTGACAAATACAGACTTATTAGATTCGTTTTAAAAATAGATTTACACTTCAAAATAAATTAAAAATATAGGAAAAAGCATATTTATAAAAATTTGATGCATGAAAGTACGGCGAGCGTTTTTAATTGAAGTTCAATTTACCAGAGTCCGAAACCGTTTTACAAATAACTAAAAATCAACTAAAATTTATTCGATTGAAAATAAAAGCCTAATCGATTAATTTTAGTTGGTTTTCAGTTGAAAATTTTATTTGAATAAGTTTTAGTTGATTTTTAATTATTTGCAAATAAATATCCAAACGGTTTCGGACTCTGTAATTAACAGAATCTTCTAATAAATTTCATTGACTTGAAAGTAACGTTTGAATATATTCAAAATATTTAAAGTTCCAAAATATGCCGTTGGTGGCGCTGCAATCGTTTTCGCAGCCAACTTCGCTTTTTTTTTACAAATTTCAATATGGAAATTTAAATTCGTAATTTCCCAATTCATGTAATAAGTGGTATAGAATATAACTAAGCGTCGCCAATAACTCGATAGCACAAATCGAACACAGCAAACTGGAAGTCTCTTGCTATTGTAGTTTTCGCGCCTCAACATCACCAGCCAGCAAGCCAGCCAGCCAAAGTGAAGATATAAGCGGCATTGTTGTTCCAAAAAAGCACAGAAATGATTTTTGGACATTTTATTCCTAAGTGTATGCATGTGCCGCACAGGTGCATCACATGGACCAAAAATCGAAATTTTCCAAATATAGGCATATTTTATACTCGTTGAAAAGGTAGTACGTAGAATAAGATGGTATAAAAAGTTTTTAGATTGGTGTTGACCCAAGGGCATGCATGTGGTGGATGTCCATCACATGGAACAAAAAAATTTTTTTCACCAAAAATCTTAAAATGTTATGAAACGTCGAGAAAACATGTCAGAAGTGATTTTTGGACGTTTGGACCCAAGTGTATGTTTTAGGCTGTACAGACTTGAAAAAGGCCGTAAAAAATTTTTTAAAAAAACTTTCAATGATTTTGCTAAAAACTAATCTGTTGCGGAAAATGCGCTTTTAACACGTCTCTGACGGTTAATATTACTGATTTTTAGCGCATTTTCCATCAGATTTAGAAAAAAGCGCTATTGTGCCCACTTTGTCTGTCCGTCTGTCCCGTCTGTCCGTCTGTCCGTCTGTCTGTCCTGTCTGTCTGTCTGTCTGGTCTGTCTGTCCTGTCCTGTCTTAACTAGTCTTTCAAAAAACGGTTTTTTACCAAACTTTTTGCACCAATCTGTTGGTTCTGACTATGAGACCGGTGTAACGGAAGCTTTCCGCGAGATATCGTTCTCCATACCGAGCTATGGCATGCATATGGTGGACGTCCACCACATGGACCAAAAAAACATTTTTTCACCAAAAAATCTATTAATATCATAAAACATAGAAAAAACATGTCAAAAATGATTTTTGGACATTTTATTCCAAGTCTATGCATGTGCCGCACAGGTGCATCACATGGACCAAAAATCGAAATTTTCCAAATATAGGCATATTTATACTTGTTGGAAAGGTTCTGAAGCGTACAATAAGATGGCATAAAAGTTTTTAGATTGGTGTTGCATGTGGTGGATGTCCATCACATGGAACAAAAAATTTTTTTCACCAAAAAGTCTTAAAATGTCATAAAACGTCGAGAAAACATGTCAGAAGTGATTTTTGGAAATTTTGACCCAAGTATGTTTTTGGCTGTACAATCTTCAAAAAGGCCGTAAAAAGTTTTTTTGAAACTTTCAATGAATTTTGAAACAAAACTAATCTGTTGCGGGAAAATGTGCTTTTAACACGTCACTGACGGTTAATATTACTGATTTTTTCATTATTTTTTTACTTTTACATACAATATTTTACCTAGGCAAGAACACTTGACGATCTTTACAATTTTATGCGATCTTTTGCGATTTTTGAGATCTTTTCCAATCTTTCAATCTTTATTAATTTTTGTCATTTTAAAACATTTACTTACTCGTCTCACTATAGATTAGCATCTATTATCATATGTTTTACGCTTATCAAAAGTTTAGATGAAGAATCAATTGTTAAATTAAGAGGAAATCAACAAAATTTTAATTTGATTTCTTTGTTTACAAGTTTCGAAATTTCGAAACAAATAAAAATTTACAATTTCAGCTAAAATACAGCCTTAAACTGTAATATTTTAGTAGAAAAGGATAATAAGGGATGGCAAAAGACTTCTGTGTATATTAGATCATTTTGATCAACGAAAAATGCGAATTTTGTCAAATCAAAAATATGCGATTTTTGCGATTTTTTGCAATCTTTTGAGATTTGTTTTTTTGCATTTTTTTTTCAAGTGTCCTAGTCTGAATATTTTAATATGTGGCATTGTGAGATTTTTTAGAAGATTTTGAATTTAATATTCGTTAAAATATGCTTTCATCGTACAAAAATCTCTTGTTGAAATCGTTTCCTGCCAACTTCACTCAACAGATGCCAGTTATGAAATTAAACTTTTCTTCTTCATCTTCTTTTCTTCTCTCACTGATATGTGTTATGTCATGCTGGAATACTTCAAAAAAAAACTAAAATTCTCAAGAAAACTATCCTAAAAAAACGTTGGAAAATCAAGGGTGACGGGAGGTTGTTCATTCAATTAATTTCCTATCAATATATTTCACAAATTTGTTTAGAATAAATTTATTTATATTGCAAATTTTACGCATGAATAATCAATCAATAAACATTCATGGAATTCCATTCCCATAAAAAATGCAAAAAGTTATTATTGTAAATTCAAAATTAAACTTTTGTGGAAATTTGTTGCATAGTAAAATTAAAGGGATAGAAACGTAGAACAGATGTAATTTAAATTCCGATGAAATGCGACAAAACTGTTATTGGCTATTCTATCATATAAAAAAAGATGAAGAATTACTTAATTTTTTAAAGACAAATCTTTAATTGGTTTGGCACTTGATAATAACCAAAAAGTATATTGCTTTGATTTTTCAATAAATATATATCTTTTTATTTAATTTTATCTCAAAATATAAGTGTAGTTGCAGCTTTGAAAATAAAATAAAATAATAATATTCAATTAGAGGTGTCCATTACTTCTTGACTATCAAAAATTAAACGACGCTTAGCTTTACTCATATGTTTGATATTTAATTGTTTTCGTGATTTTTGAGCTTTGCGAATACTTTTCTTATTTTGAGTATGCTTGTAATTTCGTTTCGATGAAGATGCTTGAACTGGCTGAATTGCTTTGAATGCTAAAGAATTGAGGCGAAATTGATTACAGAAATGTATAAATTCATTTATTGGTGTGTATAAAACTTGAACTGCGCCAGTGTAAATTAATTCGATGATATTAAAAAGTGCATTGTAATTAATTCCATGAATTTCGTAAGCTACAGATGGATGAGTGTTGAAAAGCTCATAGAAGAATGGACTTGCAGCTGCTAGTATCACTTTGTGGATGTAGATGATTTGACCACTACAGACTAAGACACAATCAGTAAACTGATTATTCTGGAAGAAGTTGGTTATTGCACCAGCTTGAAATGAATTATGCCGACTCCAATTAAAAGTAATATATTGGTCCATAATTACGGATTAAAAATAAAATGTGTCAATAAAAAGTTTAACAAGTGTTAAGAATTTTTGCAAATGAATGAATGAAAATTTTTCAAAGCTAACTAAGATGATGAAAATTGAACAAAACCAAAAGTAAGCCATTGAAAAGCCATAAAATTGAGTGGAAGAAAGAGAAAATATAAACAGAAAATAAATCAGTTGAAGTAACAATCGCTTGTTTGGTTTCTTAAGTTGCCTTTTCATATCCTCGTTATGGTCTTCACAAGAGCGCCCATTGCATTGTATCCAATTCGCTTCGATTCATACTCTCGAACAGAAACTTCTTTCTCTCCTCATTCTTCTCTCTTTCGGTAATTTAATGACATGGTTCAGAGATTCTTTCTGGATTTTTCCTTCTCTTTTGCCTTCAATTTGTAAATTTATTTGTTTTATTTTTATTTAATCAACTTTTTTCCGCTTGCTTCTCGCTTGATTTTTTACTTTTTATGAAAAATTAAGAATAATTTTCTGTTATTTCTTGAATTTCCGTTTTCAAAATATATGTACAATCATATGATGATCATTGAAGAAATTTACATATATCAAAAATTAATTAAAATTAATTTGAAGGAACCTCCAACAATAACTCAATGAGAATGAGAACGAAAAAAGAATAAAGAAAGAATCAAGCCACAAAAATGAAATTAATTTTTAATATTTTTTTTTTGAAATAGAGAGAATTAAGAGAGTGTATGTGTGTATTGAATGAGACAGGCACAAGTTGAGAAAAGAAAGAATGAAGCGAAACTCATAAAATAAATTTCAATTAACTTGTTTCATTAATACACAATGGAAAGCCATAACCGAGAGGTATTTAAGTATAAAACAGGAGATGGAGAAAGAAGTTAATAATAAGTTTGGAAGAATTTAACGTTGAAGGGATGTGATTAAGACTGATTTCGCTTTTTCTACTCGATAATAATTTATGAAATTTTAATTAAATTTTAAGACTCATTGCGAATCCTGGTTGCAACTTAGTAAAAATATGTGCATTACAACTTCTTCGTCTTGTATTTAATTATCACATGTCGTATCAAGCACGCTAAAAAACGAGTCATTCTCGTGTCGAAGTAACGCAAAAAATCCATCAAAAAGTGGCGATGGTCATAAATAATCTTTCATTGTTTCATGAAGAAGTCGAGACAAGAGATTGAAAAAATACTTAACACACTTGCGGTCAAGGGATTTAGGTGTCTATAAACACAAAATAATTTTCTTAAAATAAGGTATAAAAAGTAAAATAAAAATGAGATTTGTTTAACAGATGAACAAAAACTTATTAGCAGAAATTTTTCAACTAAATATCGATAATTAATTATTGATTGCAACTAATGATTCTTTCTAGTCATCAGCATGTGCCTTTTGTTTATCTACGCAACGTGAGGTTAATTTTTCATTAGTGAATGCTCAGGAAATGAAAAAAAAAAATTGAGCAAAAAAAGTAACATAAGTAGATAGATCGGCAGATGGAAACTGTTGTTACCTCACATCCTTTTTATGCGATCGTGTGCTCAAAGTTAATTTTATTTTACTACCGCCTATACTCGCCCCAAAACAGCACAAATGAGAATTGAAAACAAATTAAATTTTCAGTAATTAAAGCTAATCAAGTTAAAACTAATAATTCATTTAATATGATGAGGGAAAATAAAACAAAGAAAGGTAATAAAATGCATTAAAGAATAAAAATTGTTGATTGTTTTCAAAGGGCATTTATATTCCCTTTATTCCCCGCTATTTTGTTTTTCTGATGAGACAACAAACGGCACTTTCACATTTGTTACTAATTTTAATTTTTTATTGCCTCATTTTCTCTTTGTGGGTTTTTTGAAATGAAATAAAGTAATGGAGGAGAAGTTAAGTTATAATAAAATTATTATTTGAACCTTATATGGACATTACTTTAGATTTCAATGTTCAACTAAATTTTTAAATTTTCTTTTGAATCCTAAATATTATACATATCTAAATCTATTTAAACATCAAAAAGTATCATATTATGATAGTGAGGTAAAGTTATCAGGGTGTTCGAAAAAAAATGAGACACTTTTGAGTCACTATGCTTGAATCACTCGTTCTCAAAAACCAAACGACCAAAAGACAAACGGTGAAAAGTATAATGTTTTACTTATTTATAGGTTGTTTTTAAGACATATTTGAATAGTCATCAAGTTCTTTAAATATTTTTAATTTCACTCAAAAGTTTTTGACAAAAATCAATTTTTTTGCTATGGAATTTCAAAAGCGATTTTCTCAAAACTTTTCTACTAACAAAAATTCACTAGTGCACTGTAAATTAAGTTTATTTCTAGTACTTTAAAGAATCGCAAACAGAATTTAATAATCATTTTTATTTAAAAAGTTATGAGCAAGCAAAAATGTCGAACCAAAAATGGAGACTTTTACTAAAATGCTCATATCTCAGAAACTACTTGACCGATCGAAATGATTTGTTTACCAATTGATTGGCCTTAAAACAGACTACAAAATACAATACAGCAATTATTATTATGAGAAACCATCGATTTTCATACATTTTCAAAAATCTTTTGTTTACAAAAATGAAAAATGTAAACAAACGAAATTTTGTTAATTTTCTTTCGTTCATATCACTTTTATAACATAGTCATCAAACTATTCAAATATGTCTTAAAAACAATTTATAAATAAGTAAAACATTATACTTTTCACCGTTTGTCTTTTGGTCGTTTGGTTTTTAAGAACGAGTGATTCAAACATAGTGACACAAAAGTGTCTCATTTTTTTTCGAACACCCTGATATTCAACAAATATTTTTAATATACATTTTTATGAATATAATCGTGTTGAAGCTATAGAGAGGTGGAGAATGAGAGGAAAATTTATGATCACTATTCCTCTAATAAATTAATCATATTTTTTATGAGTTTTGGCCTCTTAACTCAGTTCTTCTCTTTCTCTCTTCACAACTAATGTAATGAAATCTAAAAATATTTTCCCTAAAAAATAAGCTAGAAATTCCATAATTGGTTATTTCATTTAACGACGATAACATTAACATAAAAAAGTGAAGATGAGTGAGTGGTTTCACGTAATTTTATTATTTTGATCCAATAAACTTTGTTTTTATTTGATTTTAAATGAGGAAGAGAGTGAATGGTAATTAAAAACAAAATTTTTCCTCTCAGTATTTTTATTACAAAAAGCATGGTTACAAATAATAAAACATTATTAAATGAATATCATTTTTATCGGTCGCTTGCTTGATTCTGAGGCTGTATTTTGTTAACCAAATCACGGCATGACGCTCAGGCTGATAATCTAATTTGACTCTGAGGGAGACTCATCAAAAAATCTTTTGATAATTTGCGCCATCCAAAAAAAAATATAATCACCTGTTGTCATTTTATCGAATAATATTTATCGACTCACAATATTTAAATATTGTCCCTCGCTCACTTTTTCGTTTCTCTGAATCTATTCAATAATCATAATATTCAAAATTTAATTATTCATAAAAGAAATAACGTTTTTGTAAAATGCCAAATGAAATTTTAAAATTTATAATTTTTGCACCATCACAATTTTAATTTCTTTTCTCTCTCATTTATATTTAGGAGAATTTTTTAATGACAAACGGAAAACATTCATAATCATTTTGAGTGAAAATCACTGTAATTAACAAAAGATTAAGGCAAGGCGATGAAGAATTTAATTGGATTATCTCGCCTGATCTTTCAAAATCTACAATCAACCATTGATGATTTCATTCATCTCCTTTTGTTAACATCTGTTCAATATTGATTTCAATGAAACAGATGGATTAGAGATAATCTAAATTAAATTACTTTCTATATATACAATAAAAGATGAAAATACTCAAAAATTGTTAGAAAAGCAAAAGTAAAGGTGATTTATCATTTGATGAAGTGTCTTTATGACTGATTTTTGATGAATCAGAGTGTTTATGCAGATTGATGACAAAATACAATAGAATTATTTCGACCAGTGAGATTTTTTAAATTGCAATATTTTGCTTAATGTCGATACTTAGATGATTTTTATGCAGAAATTTAATAAAAATTTCATCTCTTATCAGAATTCTACTACAACGATTGTACAGAAGAAATTGTTTTTTTTTTCATTTTTTAGGTGCTATCATTGATTTTGCTGTTGACAAATAAGAGCAACTAATTAATTGATTCGGTGTACTTAAAGTTTTACAATATTGTCACAATGCCAAATGAACATGAAAATCTAATATTTTATTTCGAAAGTGATAAAAAGATTTAAAATTAAATTAAAATTACCCACTGGCATTCATAAAATTGATTTATCATTCATACATCCATCAAAAATAAGTAAGCAACAATTGAAATTTTGTTCGCTTTATGATCCTTTTAATAAAACAATTTTCATATATTCATATAATATAAACTGAAAGTGAGGGTCATTAAGAACGAAGAACGACTTCAATTGAAAATAAAAAATTATTGACATGTGCTTAAAATTAAATTTGAATTTTCATTTTGTATTCTATTTCACCATTTCCGACACGTTTTGAACGATTTTTTAAATAAAAAACATTCAATTACTTTTTAATGTTGATAACTGCAAATGAAAGGTGTTCAGACAGATTGCAAAAGAAGAGGTAATTTAGTACCTGTTAAATGTTTCCTGATGAAAGAACATTAAATCGTTTGAAAAATTTCAATAACCGGTGCCAACATTTCTTCTTTATTTTTTTATTTTTAAAAAAATACTTTTGTTTATTTAATTAAACTGTCATTCTGTTAAAGCATGCTCCAACATTTGTTCAATTCACATTATGATCTGAAAATATTTTTCTATGTTTCATTAAAATTTTTAAACAGTAGATTAAAATTTATTAGTTTCGAATAAGGTCTTAATACCCTAAACAAATTAATTGGTCCGAGATTTATGCAGGCGTATTATGATGATTTTCAATCAGACTTAATCAAAAAAATACTGTTTGATTAAGAGAAAAAAACTCGGAAATTTTAATCGGATTTGAGCTAATTATTAATTATTAAATATTTGTAGTATGGAGCACGCAAAACTAACACTCACTAATACTAATTTTTCATCTTTAATAAGTTCAATAATTTTATAAGGCTAAGTAATATAAGCAGCTGCAAATTTATAAACGAATAATTTTTTTCACAGTATGCTAACGTGATTAAATTAAAAATTATAGAAAGCGTGTTGATGAAAAAATTTAGAGAATCGTGGCATAGATTTATTTAAAGGAGAAGGGAAATGAAATTGAGAAATTATTGTTAATATTGTATTTTTCTTAGTCTTCATTATGTCAAAATTAAACTTCAAAAATGCGCTTAAATATGGAAAAAAAATTGTATTTCTTTCTTATTTCTATATAAACGAAATTATGATCAAATTGCTTCCGACATAATAATTTCTTTTCTTTCTATTATTTCGGAACTAACTGAAGTTTTATTTTGTTCATGACCAGTGGTGGTCTTTGTATCACGAAGTTAGAAAGATCACTAAAAGCAATGCCGCAGCAGCAGCACGAAAGTTTAGACATCGCTCATAAAATGGTTATTAATTTTTTCCATACATATAATGAAATTAATTAAATAATTATACGATACAATATCTTCCTTTATACCTCTGCAAAGGAATCTACCTGACAGAAATTTGTCGGTGTTTCATAAAAATTGAATACATATTTTTTGATTACCCACAAGAAGAAAATTAACTTACCTCATACTATATGTGTATTGCAAAGATTGCCTTTAGGTGCATTCGTTGCTAAAAGAGAGAAGAGCAGCTACTTAAACTTCCATTAATGTGTTCAAATAATTATCAATTAATGAAACTTTTACCTCATGGCAATGTGATCCTTGTTATTCGCCTACGACGAAAAAAGACAATGATTTATAGCTTCTTCATGGTCAGTTATGACATGTTGAAGATAACAGACGAAATGATTAATTATCGATAATTGCTCTGAGTAAGAGAGTACGCATCATCACGATGCTGCTGTGTTAATATGATTTAGGTTCTAAGTGAAGAGCAATGGACCTTGACTCTCTCTAATTTCCTTTCACAAACTTTAATTGCCAACTGTCAAAATCATATTTCGAGAGCAGATAGTTAATTGAAAATTGAATAATGACTCATAAATCTCGTTTTCTCTCGAAACTCTTGAGGTAATTGAAAAATTAATCATCTCAATTCATTTGACTCTAATTGATTGCTTTTAATACCATTCGCTCTATTCGCATTTTCATTCAGAATCTCTGTGCAGTTCGATATTTCGATACGGTCACTTCATGCTGTGAGCTCATCCGCTTAATTAAAATGGAAAAACTTTTAATTGCTATGTAGACCTCAAAAAAATAAATTTTAATGCTCTCATTTTGCACATTTCTGATCTCTTTCTTTATATGTTATTTTTAGCTAAAAAGAGGCGGAGTGCAAACAATAAAATTTATTATATTGTTTTCTTAGAAGATCACCAAAAATATTAATCGATAAAAAATCACCAAGTCACAATTTTTCTTTCATTCTTCATATAGGGTAAACGCACCTAATTTTTGACATAATTTGTTTCGATTCTGAATTTTACACTTTAAAACACTCACTCACACTTCGCAATTCTTTTAATCACTATTTCTACACACTAAAAAAGGTTAAATTTATTTTAATCGAACAAAACAACTTGAATAGAGAGAAAATAAATATTTTCATAATTCGAAAATATTCGAGCGTGTGTTCTTGCAATTGGTAATAAAATTTTGACGTGATTCATGCATTTTTGTAAACAAAATATGTCAAAAATTAGGTTCAGCATTTGTGATTAAATTTAGCTGCTTAAATTGTATAAATAAGTGATTTAAAATAAAGTTTGAGTGTGATTTTAAATCTTTAAAGTCTTTGCAGCGCGAAATTTAAAAAATATAGTAAACCAGTATGCGTTGCTATACTTGATTTGAGCGCATTTTTGGTGCAACAGATCAGTGTTTATTAACAAAATCACACGTTGTTAAGATAAAGCTTTATTCTTCCAATACAATATTGAATTGGCTAATCATAGAAATACCTATGCAGAAACTCTCAAGTTGACAAAACCAAATTTTAAGAACGTCAAGTTTTTGAGATTTTCACGTTTTGTAAACATGTATGTAATAGATTTATTATAATAAAGGAATTCAACGAAAAATGCAGATAAATGAGATTTTTATGGGATCTTTCAGGATCTTTTTTCGAGTGTCCTTGCCTGGTTTAAACGAAACTCAACTAATTTAACGTTCAAAAAAAAAATTTAAAAACAAGTTAAGAACGATTCGAATTTATGATTTGTAGAAGAAGAACACTTGTAAGATTAGTTATTACTCTCTAAAGATATTTAATATGCTAATTTTCAAAAAACGAATTAGTTGAAAACGGTTTTGAAAAATTTAAAAATATTAAAAAGCTTTTCTGTTAGTATCTTACACGAAAAATTTCAAGAAAAAATGAATTTCTGACGAATTCTTAGAATAGCTTGCAAATGTCTTTACATAATCAGAAATTTCATTCAAAATGCAATCTTTTGGTATATAAACGATGACGATTGATTAAGTGGTTTTCGAGAAAAATCGATTCTCAAACTCAATAAATTCGTCGATGTAAGATACTAACGCTGATAATAATTGAAATATTTTCTAAAATATGAAATAAATAGTCACATGAATGACATTATATGAAATTGAAGCTGAAAATACATCTTTTATTTTTTTATTTATTATTGCTTCCGTAAAGTGAGGAGCTTTTATCATATATTAAAGAGAAATTTCGATTCTCAGAAAAATTACGACAACAACAAAGTTTGAGAATCGCTCTTAAGATAAACTTGTAAAGAGAAAATTCAGATAAAATTTTTCTTTTTTTCAAATTTCACCTTTCCATGGATTCAAAAATTTTTGAAATTTTTTCTGCAAAATTCTTACAGATTGAAAATTAAAGACTTAAAATGAGCTTCCTGAAGTTCTTAAATTTCTGTGCTTAATACTTAAATCATTATATTTCTCAAAGTATTGTTTTAAATTTAGTTTAAGAGAGAAGCAGGGAAGAGAAATAGGGTTTCACGAAGTACCGGTACCGATCGATTTCCGGGAAACCCTTTCGTGAAACCCTAGTTAAAAATGGTCATTTTTGGCGTTACATAATTTGCGATTAGCTCATAATCTAAAACATCAAGTTTAGCACTAATCAATAGGATTAACAGAAAACTTTCTTAATTATAATTATAAAAGATGTGGATTATAAAATAATTACCTAACAATCCTGGTAGTCCACAACGAAAAATTGGCGGTTACAAAATCGAAAATTCAAACTGATTTTCTTGGAATTTTCACACCCCTTTCGAAAACAAAATTTAAAAAGAAAAAAATTTTCATTCTTTATCTTCATTTCTGACTCTTAATAAACATCGTACATTATCTAACAATAAATTAATATCAGTTTAGTATTTTTAGAAGTGTGCAAAATACTTTATTCAAACTTTTTTGTGAAATTAAAAATGAAAATTTTTTATTTTCGAAAGCGTGTTTCACACCACCTTCGAGTTTTCGAAGTTCTTTGAATTACCGTTATTTTTTCCTTGTGGACTACCAGGCTAACAATTATTTCAGATTAAATATTTATTTATAAAAATTAGTTAATTCAAGGCTACATTTAGACACTTAATAAAATAAATGTGTTAAAATTGCAATGGAATAAAAAAATCTAATTGCTACATATTCATATAAAACATCCGACAGCAATGTATGTATGCACATTTCAATAAAATAAATTATTATGAAATATAAAAAATTAAGTTTCTCTCTACACTTGTATTAAATGTGCACTTCCAAGCTAGATTTATGGCTGCTTTTACACGAATGCCAAGTCTTTATATGTACGAAGAGGGAGGGTGCCTTATCATTTGCTATAATCAAAATGTTTTAATTAAACATCAGCAAGTTGAATACTATATGAGTATTTTTTCATTTGCAATATATTTTAACCACTTTACTCTAATTAAACCAATTTGAAGAGGTGTTATGGTGAATTATAACTTTAAGTAAATTAATGTTGAAAAAAGAACGGGCGGTCTCTAGTGATTTAAGATAAATGGTTTATTGCAATACTAATCTGGCTGTGGAAAGAGAAAATATTTCAATCTCGACGCCTTGGATAGTTGGATGATTAGAGCGCATTTTTTGCCTAACAGATCAGTATGTTTGGCAACGAAATTTCACATATTTTCGTGCTATTTTCTTGGCAACAATTCTAAGATTTTTAAAAAAATTTTTGACATCATGAAATTTATCTGTTTCATGACATTTTAAGACTTTTTGGTAAAAAAAATTTTTTGGTCCATGTGATGGACATGCATGTGGTGGATCACCACTTACCCAAAAAAACTCTTTTGATGACTTACCTACACGTCAAGACCTTTCTAAAAAGCTATCAACCACCTCTCCACGACTTACCGTTGCCGAGTTATGACTGACCCAGCCAGCCAGCCATCGTGAGCCTAATAGCGTATTTTTTTGCAAAAAATGCGCTAAAAACACACATGGAAATATTTTTTCGTTCATTAAGGTGCTCTTACAGAAACAGTTAACAAATTAAGTAAAAATAAATAAAATTAAGCTGCACTAATCCAAAAGATAAATGATTTTACGTGCATTGAATTGACGTCAAGTTTTATCCAATTTGCGACTTACTGCAAACTCTTAATTGTGATAAGCTTAGAGTCTTTATTAAATTGAACAAATGTCTGTTTTTCTGCTTTAAACTGTGTTCACGTTTATCAAGATATTTATCGTACAATTAAATTTACCAAATACTTTAATTCCTCTTACTAATTTTCAATTTCTCGCGTAAAAAATAGTACGCTTATCATAAAGAGCGGTTTGGCCTTAAAAAATTAAAATCGCTTATTCCATATGACCAAAGTCAAATTTTGAACTACTATCAAAATAAATTTATTGAACCGTTAATACCAAATAAATAATATATAAATAGAATAATCCATGACCACACACACGCAATAGGAATTTTATTTTATAGTAACAAGAAATTGATGAGAGCACGTGAGGCACATTGACTTTTCTTTTTTACGTGCTCTCGCTTCTTATCTTATCAGACTGAAGGTTAATTGCAATATGATTTTCACTGATTTCTATTAATTAGATTTCTCAATTATTGACTTCTTCTTTCTCATTCTACCGCTACTTGTATTTTTTGTCTCGTCTATGTCAATAAAATCATTAGTTGATAAGAAATATGTCATTGGTCGACATTGACAAGCATTTCAAACTTCAATTAATTCAATTAGAGTGTTTTATACAAGTTTTCAAGCATGTCATTTATTAAATTAATTTACTTTGCTTGTTACACGATTGATTTTTATGTCTCGAGATACATTTATTGATTTTTATATGTCCTATCGCATGATAATTGATCGTAATTTACTAATTGAATATGATTTCAATTGTCCCAATGGATATAAAATTGTTTTGGATCATTAATTCAATTATTTTAAATGCTCTCTGCTCTCGAGAAATTGAAAATTTCCTTAATTTATAAAGAAATTAGTTACAAAAATGATGAAAGTTTTTTCTTTCTTCTTAAACATGAAACAACATTCAACAATGAGAAATAGAGGAAAACTTTTTCGAACATAAGCTCCGCCCTCTGAAACTTTACACACATTTACAAATACAAATGCACAACTAATTATTGTTTAATATAATATTTTTTGTTTATTTATTATTAAAAAAACCTCAATACATGTGCAATGCACAATTGCAATATGGTAATAGTTTTATGAAATATAGAGAAACGATAATTTGTTTCATTCTTGTTGAATTGATTTGCTTTTTTGAACGATATAATGAAAATTAATGAGTTTACAAGCAAAAATGATTTTTGTGTCAATAATTTAATATGGATATGAAATAAATAGGTTTTATTCTTGAATTCTGTTTGATTTTAATGGTTTTTGATCACATTACAAATTATTTGAGAAATTTTTTTCAAAATAATTTATATTTAGTGAGTTCTTACTCGTAGTAAAAAGTAACAGCTTTTCTATTTCAAAACTTTTCCATTTTCTCATTTTCCTGATTGGCATTTTAATTAACCTTTTTGTTCTCTTTTTTTGAAAATTCTCCATAATAATCGCATACAGCAAATTTTATGACCCAAAAAGATAAAATGCGATAGCAGAAGAATATCTTCAGTGTCAATGAATAAAAAATTTAATTTCAACCATTACCACAAACACTTTGCTGTGTCTCAATTATTTTTCGCCGTTAAAATTAATGTCAAAAAAGAATCAATGTGATTATCAGCAGCATCACATCTATATTCACCGAAAAATAAAAGCATTTACAACAGTGACTGTTTAAAAGAGTTCACACAACTCATTAACTTTATACAAAACGGTTTTATGTAAATTATTAAAAAACATTGTACAACGTTCAGTGAAAAAACAATTTTCTATTCTCTTGAAGATAGCAATTAAATGATAAGAAAAATGAGCTTAATTTTTTTAACACTCTGCAGTCAAATCTACTTTTTCTATGATTTCTATGTCATTTCGTTCCACCTTAAAAGACACCGAGAAAAGAAGGGGGAGTGTAATAGAACTAAATATATTCAAAAAAATTTCCTAATTATTTTCGAAAGTTTAATTTTTATTTAATTGATGTAATGACATTTTCACATGCCGTTGTGAACACTGTTTAAAACTATCACAGAGGCGTTAAAATTATCATTGAGATAACAATCATCATAGAGCGGGAATTATTATTAAATTCATTCAACTATTTCGTTACTTTTTTGTTGTTTTGTTTTGTTATCATTGCACTGACATCTCGCTAGTAACTATGATCTGACTTTATGATTCGCTTAATTATCCACAGAAATATACACACAAAATATTTAGCTAGGCATTCATTATAATTTTTTTTTTTTTTTGGTTTCGAGGTAAATGACTATAGAACAACATTAATTGATATCTCTCGAGCTCGTAATGCCTTTAAAATTAAATATTATTGCTTAAAAAATAACCTTTTTGTTTTTTCGAACCTAAAATAATTACATCCATTTTTGTGTGTTTTTGATTCGCATAATTAACTGGAAATCGGTTGAAATATGCAAAAATAACACTTGTTAAATATTTTAATTCTATACAGAAAAGAAAAGAAATACTTTATTATACATAATTTCAGTGCATGACAGATGTAATCCTTTTAAAAAACATTCAAAAAAGTTTTAATTCCTTATATAACTCATTAAATTAATCATTTACCGTTCTTGTTGTTCACTATGAACATTATAATTCAAATTAAAAAAAATGGATTTGATTTTTGGTAATTACATTTAATCACTTTTTCTGCACTCTTAAAAGTAATTTTAACGAGCACCTCCAAAAAACTAGGCATTAATTTATACTAACGGAATCATCATCACAATAAGAAATTGGCGTGTCTCATGAACCTAATCAGCATAGAAATAGTTACATTACTGCGACTAATAACTACACGCGAAGCAAAACAACCGAAATGATTCATCTCAATTTAACAATACATCTTAGTTTCTAATTGATTATAATGGAGACAGTTGTGTGTGCCTGATGATTATTATTTCACCTGTTTTCATCTTCTCAACGGTGGTAACGTCTATTTAGTACGAAGAAATTAATAACAACAGTTTGATCGTTCTCGAAATCTTATTTTATTTCTCTCACTTTTTATAACTTACTCATTAGTAAGTGATGGAGAAACTCAATTATGGCGGATGATAGTGTGTGGGGTTATTTTGCTTATTTGTCTATCAAAACAATAAAATCTGTTAATTGATGGTCACAAACAGTTGCTCTTTTATTATTTTTTTGTGTTTCTCTTAAAATTATAAACTATGCAATAAGAAGGTGACTTAATTTGTAGGTAAGAAATTTCTTATTCTAAACACATCATCATAATCATCTGCTGTTACTCTCTCACTCTACCTCTCCCCTACTTCACACAGCAAGAGAGCTAAAAGTTGTTATAAATGCGAGGCTATTATTATTAAATAGACAATTGTAATTTTAAGCGCCTTCGACTTCCATAGATGTGAATAAATATATAATAATATAAAATGAAATGAGAAAAGACGTGGAAAACAGAAGTCAATTTCTTCCATAAACACGAGTTTGCTATTTCTACACATTCAAAAATAATGGATAGAGTAAAAGAAGGATGCCCAGAAGCTACATGTATTAATTTCGTGATATAAATTGCGCGGTTTGTGTTGAATGAAACATGTTTTTAATCTTAAACTATGTAAAAGAATGTTAAGAAAAGTAACATTTTTGCTATAAACCAGGAGCTTTAAATTCGAATAGGATATATTCTATTATTTCTTAATAAAATTATTATCAATAGTCGTTTTTCTTACGATTAGCAATAATTGGAAATTGTCTTAAGTTATATGTTAAATCTCGCTCATTCCTGACTACAAAATCGTGTTGTAAATAAGGAACTCAAATTATTACAGAAAACAGCAAAAGTATGTTGATTGAGAAAATAATATTTTAGTAAGCCGCAAAACTCAATGCGAATAATGTGAATGGTCTCGATGATAATTAAATGCATTTGCAGCGTAACAGCTTCTGTCTGTCAAATCGTTACAAGATATAGTGAGAGAATTTATAACCATAAAGCGATCTATAGAATTCTTTCACGATTCTTAATCACATTTGTATATCATGAAGTATCCAAATGTATGTGCACATATATAAATTGATCTTATTCATAGTAATGAACCATTTATTAATACATTAAAACCCCATAACAAGATTTCTCACATAGATCAATTAGGAATTAATGCTGCTTGCTCGCTTAGTTACTCACAATCCCATGGAAAATTGTACTGTGTGGCATTAAAGCGTCATTACGATACTTCTCGCATAAATTGATGAGAAGCGATTTCTTTAATTTTAAATCAAAACAATCTGATTTTCTCTTTCTCTTCGTCTCTTTTGATTAAATTGAAGCTCGGAAAATGGCGTTTAGGCACTGTGAATTGCTCTCTTATTTTTTTTCGTATTAACATTAACCGTGTGTCTTATAAGCGAACAAGTCAGAGAGAAATTTCTTCAATTGGAAATTGGATCTGTGGTTTGTTTCATTGCCCATCACGTAGATATAAGAAAATGAATCTCATGATGATGATTTTTGTTATTTATGTTAATTGCAAAGTCATTGTGTTCATCACATATGTATCGTTTCATCGTTACCTTCTTCTTCTTCAGTATTCTCCTGAGTGACTCTGCAGGAGTATTTTATTATTTTATTTGTGTATATACATGTATATCTTACTTTATTCATATTTTCAAAGATACGATGTATAAAAATAAACAAATAATATTTTGATACAAATGTAATTAAAAAGCTATGTTTTCTGTTTGCTTTTTATGTATTAGAACCAGATTGAATGGATTTAATATAATCTTTTTCAAAATAATTTTGTTCAATCGATTCAAGTTGTATATTAATATTTTATCGGTAACAATCGATTGTCGAATTATGAGATTAAAAAACTTTTTTAATACATTCACTGCGAAACAGAAAAAGAGATATGTAGAAAAGATGTTTAATTAGAGAATGATTTTTCAGAAATTGAGAAATCTCTCTTAGCATTTAGAAAAGTTAGAAAATAATAATGTGGCGCCAATCATATGTATACAACTTCAGCGAGAAGAAAAGTCACGATATTAATTTACCGAAAAAAAAGTATTCGTCAATTAACTTTTCATCAATTCTTTTCCAATATGGAAAAAGGATTCTCAATTATCATCGATCTTTTTTATTCTTTCAACAACAGTATTTATGAACAATGGAGTGATTTAGTCATTACCAAATTAAGTAATCTATATAAACAATAATTCTCATTTTTTTTTAATAATTCAAGTAATTCATTATGCAAAGCATGATCACCATATAGCACGCACGTATAGAATCGAAAAAATATGACCGAGAAAAATGGATAATTGATTCATTCTTTGTTTTCCGGGGAAGCCAAATCAACCGAATAGTATACATAGTGATATAGAATTTCATAAACTAAACGGATCAATGGTCATGAATTAAGACTAATAAGTAATAATTTATTAAAGGCAAGTCTCAATTACATAGTAATGTAAATTACATAATTCATTCAATAAAGGACACACATTCACTTTCATGTTAGCGCGCTACACAAATAAATTCTTAACGTGTTTGAGGAAAATTATTTTGAGATTAATTATGTGAATGAAATAATAGAAAAAATCATCGATTCATTCTTATTACTCCCTAATTATTATTTTTTTAGTAAAATTTTCTCAACAATTAGAGAATAAAGTATGAAGACAAGATGTTTCGCGACTGATGAAAAAGGACACTAGAAATGAAATTATAATGAATTAATGATACACACTAAAATTTATGAGAAGATAAGTGTTATTTTTTGTTATAAAATAATTCTGTAAATAATTTTATAATTTGATGCTTTGCATGTGTATACTATGTTGAGAAGAGCATATTATTATTTTATTTCAATATTGACTACACTTTTTTGTTGAAATCATCGCATTCAAATTTAATTTTGGATTATGGACTATATTCTGAACACACAACCATGTAATTTTCAATTATGATATCTCTGGTAAAAAAGAGTGAAAATAATTTAAATAATAGGTTTTATGTGAGGCAAAAGAAGAACAAAGAATTTTTTTGTTGCATTGTCAGGTGCCTTTTGAAATGTTCCTTTATCATTAAATTGATTAGATTTATTCAGGAAGTTAGATGGCTTTATTTTGCATGATCATTGTTATTAATTCGACTTCCCTTTCATTCTTTTTGAATAAGCGACCAAATATCAAACATACTCACATTAATTTGATTGAATAAATGAAGTATCATAGTAAAGTTTTCACAATCGACACTGTTATATTTATAATTTTCAATACATAAATTTGCCATGCTTCCATTGTTCAATTATTACTTTATGAAAATGATTATTGAGCTGCTAAGTGTAAAACATTAAATGAATAACTTGTTCCTAGAACGTGCATGAAATTTTAATTAAATTTTCGAATAAAAAAATTTCGTTTTTCCTCTCTATTCGAATAAAAATTTTTAAAAATGGAATTTTATTTCTTTATAATTTTATAATTTACTCACAAAAGCTAATTTCGTTATCATTATATAATAATTCGGTTTCTTTGTTTTATGAAAAATTAGGCGCATAACATTAAAAGAAATTACAACAATAAATAATTTATAATCATCCGCTATTCTCAAAGGATATTTAGGGATATAGACGGCATTAAAACAAACAACATATGTGAAAATGATTATTAATAATTATTTTATTAGTTTTCTTCTTCTTTCAGTGTTTCAATTTTTTTCCTCTGAGATTTGTATTTTTTAGTCGAGGACCATTCGACCACACTCAGCACAAATAACAAAAAGCAGGTAAAGAATTATAAAATTTAAAAAAATTATTAAAGAAGCTAGGAAATCAATATTTATTGATGATATTGATTTAAACTGTATTTGAGTTACTTGAATATTTCGATTTTCGTCTCTTTTCATAAAATTTGCCTATTTTAGATAAAATTGCAATTTGAAATTAAAAAAATAGTAAATTATTTTTCACAATACATAAAGTATTAAACTATAAAGTGTCATTTTTATTAATGCACTTTATTTTGATTCAATGTTAGTCACGCAATCTATATGTATTAAGTTACATGTAGGGATATACGTGGCGTTCTCTATGATTTTAGAAACTGTCATTAAAGATAAAATCCTTTGAATATTGCATTATTATTTCTTCTTATCATCAGGAAAGTTGCTTTTTAATATATTATTATAGTTATAGAAAAAAACAATACTGCACACTGATCTTTTTTTGAAAACAAGTGGAAAAGTGTCTACATAGGACGGATTACTTTAGCGCATTTTTGGTGCCTTGATCAGTGTATGTTAACAAATTACAGAATTATTATATTCGTTTGAGTAAATAGATCCACAATTCAAAATATATAGATCAGGTCAAATTTTATTTGATATGAGAAATTTAGTTCGTAAAGTCGCCAAAAAAATTTTGTTTGCAAATTTCAATACGAAAATTTAAATTTGTAATTTTCTAATTAATGTAATCAGTGAATTTGAATTTTTCGAGATCTCATTACTCACCCAGTCGTGAGCCAGCCAAAGTGAATGCATAAGCTGCATTGTTGTTCCAAAAATGCGCTAAAAATGTTCACTTATCATGTTTTTGTTTACATTTTTGTTTTGAATTTTCTCGCTTCATAATGAACCAATCTGTAACATATTTATATCAAAATAAAGCCTATGAAATGTAGAGTTCAATTGAAGTTATAAAATATTGACCTGTGATAAAATTTATTTTAATGTTTTGAATTACCGTCTTCCCTTGAATATAAGAGGCATCTCTTGTATTCAAATAGAAGAGATTTTGCTCAGTTTTTGTTTTGATTTAGTATGAAAAAATATAAGTTTTTTTTCAAATTTTACAAAATTCGAATACAAGAGACGTCTCTTATATTCGAGGGAAGACGGTAGGACAAAACTTTGTCTTCAAATATGGAATTATTTGTCAAAATTTGATTGCAAATAACTTCTTACGCGGACAGTTGCGGATAAAAAGGTTTATATAGTAGAAACTATATGTTTCAAATTATCTATTTATTTATATGATTTGTTGTGGGCTGTGATGTTCCACAATTTGATTTGCAAATTTAAAATTTTTAAAATTTATGATATGGCGTTGCAAAATTCAATGCTTTACTTCTGTTTTATGCTTTGATTAATGTTATTTCTGAATTATTTGCTTTATTATCTGTCTTTTGATATAAATATGTCAATAGATAATGCAGTCTGACTTGAAAAATTTCGATTCTAAAATTTCATAGGAAAATGTAAACAAATAAAATGTTGACTTTGAATGAAGATTTCTCAGTAAATACAGGGTCAGATCGCATAATATTTCGTCAGAATTTGCATTAAGTAATGCTCTATCACTTGTTATAAGATTAAAAATAATTTAAAAGATCAACTTTATTTTAATTTCTGAACACTTTTTTGAAAAAAAAGATCAGCGTGTACTGCTATTTCCTCATTTATTCGTCTTTTTAGCGCATTTTTGGAACAACAGTGAAGCTTATACATTCACTTTGGTTGGCTCCCGGGTGTCCCTCTGAGATCTCGAAAACTATGATAGCTAGTGACTTCCGGTTTTTTGTGTTTGATTTGTGGACGATTCTCAAATTATGTTAAATTTCTATTTTTAGCGCATTTTTGTATAGAAAATGCAGCTTATAATTTCACTTTGTTCGGCTGTTCGGCTGTTTAGTGGCTAATTCGAGATCTAAAAAATTAAAATAGCTAGCGAATTCCGGTTTTTTGCATTCGATTTGTGCATTCGATTTGTGCTATCGAATTATTCCGGAGCGACTTAGTTAGAAAGCTATCACTGAATGCAGTAATTAGGAAATTACGATTTTAAGTTTCCATATTGAATATTTGTAAACAAAATTTTTTTTTGTGAAAACGATTGCAGCGCCACCAACGGCGAAAATTGGAACTAATTAAATTTGACTCGATCGTTATACAGAAAACAATATTATGTCTCGAATCGAAAGTTATGAACGAATATCAAAAGATTTGAATAAAAGCATGTCTAATTTTAAATTTTTGACTCGTATTATCTTTTGTATTGGTTTATATTATTTATTTTATTATCAATTTGAAATCGAAATGTAACGGAAAATTAAAAAACTTTTAGTTTAAATTGTGAAAATATTCTGATTCTTGGTGATTTTAATCACGAATTGAAATTAAGCAGTCCACTGGAGTTGTTTATTGCTTCAATCTTTTGACACAAGGCTATTCTCACCACGCGAATCGACAACAAATGCTCGAACAGTTATCGATGAAGTATTCGATCGAATTGAAGACTATAATATTGAAGTTTTTATCTATGAATCATATTCATCTCATCACAACCATTAGTCATTCGAATACATGAATTATAAAATCACTTATTTCAAAATACTCTGAATTAATAAAACGAATTAACAAATCGTAAACTATTCTTTTTATTTAACTTGTTAAATATAACTGATCTGGGCGCCAAAAATGCGCTAAAGTCCTCTGATATACGCAGAGACTTTTACCATATTTTTGTATCTTTGCAAGTTTTCTTTACTTGTTTTTTTTAATTTTTCTTAGTGTTATTTTAAAATAAATAAAATCTGATTGAAGTTTTATTAAAACAAATTTCTTTTGTTAAATTAAAGTGATATATCGGCATTTCCCACTAATTATGGGACACTTTTGAAGCCTCTATTCAACTGAAGATTGTGAAGTTTATAAATAAGATATTTAAATTTGGTGAAAAGTTTATTATATTAGAAGCTCTTCTGCAGTTTTTAAGATACATTCTATTCCTTTATGAATTATTATCATTTTGTAATATTATCGCGAAATTTCATCAAAATTTTATATTTTTGGGACAAAAATTCAATGAAGATTTTCTCAAAAGTTTTGTATTGACAAAAATTCATTTATGCATTGTAAATTAGGTATATTATTAACATCGTTCTAACTCAAATTTATTGCTTTAATCAAGAGATTATAGCTGTAGGATCTTAACTGTAATAAAATACAGTGCAAGAACTTCATAAAAAGAAGATTTGAGGGAAAAAAATTTGACGGCATTTTGTTTGTTTACATTTTTGTTATTGAAAATAAAAATTTGTATGAAAATTGACGGTTCCTCGAAATAAGACTCTTTATACATTAATTTGTAACAAATTTTATGACGAATCAAATGGTTTAACCTAATTTTTAATTAATTGAAAAATTTAAGAGTTATAGTTGTTTTCCCAAAATGGCGAATTTTTGTATGCGTAAATTTGTTTGCTCATAACTTTTTAATTACAAAAGATAAATTAGTTCTGACTTCTGTTCTTAAAAGTGCTTGAAACATACCTAATTTACAATGCATAAATGAATTTTTGTCAATACAAAACTTTTGAGAAAATCGTCATTGAATTTTTGTCCCAAAAATATAAAATTTTGATGAAATTTCGCGATAATATTACAAAATGATAATAATTCATAAAGGAATAGAATGTATCTTAAAAACTGCAGAAGAGCTTCTAATATAATAAACTTTTCACCAAATTTAAATATCTTATTTATAAACTTCACAATCTTCAGTTGAATAGAGGCTTCAAAAGTGTCCCATAATTAGTGGGAAATGCCGATAATTATAAAATATACTTGATATGTCAAATCAAAGAATGAAACAGTATTTCTAAAAGCTTAAACAACCGGGAAATGAAGAAAAACTGCAAAATTATCGTGAGAAACAAAAGAAAAATAATGTTTTGTATTATGAAAGAATCAAAAATCAGCTCGAAAATGATGATGAAGAAAGACAAAAATATAATCATAAAAAAGCAATGATATCAAAAAAATGTAAAGAGAAAAAAAAGATTGAAAAATCAAAAAAAAATTAGGGTAAAGGTTCCTAAATCGGACAGTTCCTAAAGTGGACACTTTTTTTAAACAATCAAATTATCAACTTATGAGATGATATATCGTATATGTTTTGATTAGGCTATTTAAATCAAGCTCTTAAGATTGTTTTCTAATGATTATACTTGCGATTTAAAAATGATTTCCCATCGAAAATGCCAATTGAAATTTTTCATACAAAAATTTTTTTGTTTATCTCACAAAATTCTTCACTTTCTTATAACTTTTCTGTCATTAAAATGAATTAATATTATTAAACGAAACTCGTAGTTTATGATTTCACTTTGATTTTCCATCTACTTTGTCTCTGAAGCAAGTTATTAAGCAAAATATGACTGTTCCTAAATCGGACACTCAAGTTTAGTTTGTTTTTAGTTTGGGGGCGCTAGTATCGTTTTAAACTTTTTGTAAAAATTGTCGTAAATCCTAATATATTTATTACAGTTAGAATCTACGTTTCATTAGCTTTATATTGATATAAATAAGTCTAAAATTGATTAAATACAAATAAAGAAATCATAGTTTGAAAGTTCATCACAAAAAAGTAAACAAAAACTTGAAAGTGAACAAAAAATTTCTAAGAAATTTTCCATATTTTTAAAATGATCATTCTCGCTTTTTTAAATTATTATAAAGTGAATATTGTTTCTAAATAAACTTTATTGCTATTGAATCTTATCATAAGTTGTAAGTATTTGAAGTGAGCTCATCTTAATTAAAGAATAAATCCAAAAATAAATAAAAATTGTGTCCGATTTAGGAACATCAATGTCCACTTTAGGAAACACAACATTTTGGCTAATTGCGATTAAATGACTCAAAATTGAGCATTATTATGTTGTTATAATGAAACTACGAGCTTGTTCTGATTTATTATTTCAAACAGAAATAAAATCAGATGAATAATTTAAAAGTTATTGAAGATTAAAGTAAAAATTTCTGAAAAANATTCTCGCTTTTTTAAATTATTATAAAGTGAATATTGTTTCTAAATAAACTTTATTGCTATTGAATCTTATCATAAGTTGTAAGTATTTGAAGTGAGCTCATCTTAATTAAAGAATAAATGCAAAAATAAATAAAAATTGTGTCCGATTTAGGAACATCAATGTCCACTTTAGGAAACACAACATTTTGGCTAATTGCGATTAAATGACTTAAAATTGAGCATTATTATGTTGTTATAATGAAACTACGAGCTTGTTCTGATTTATTATTTCAAACAGAAATAAAATCAGATGAATAATTTAAAAGTTATTGAAGATTAAAGTAAAAATTTCTGAAAAAGTGTCCGATTTAGGAACCTTTACCCTAATTTACAAAAAATGTTTTTTTAAATTTTTTAAATTTCAATCAAGCGCTTTAAAAAAAATGACAATCTGATAACGCAAAAATTTTCACTTAAAATCTATTTCCTGATAAAACAAAGCATTAAAACGCTTAAATAATACCAGATTGGTGGGCTACTTTTTTAATATCTATATTTTGGTACCAGATATACAAAGATTAGATTTGTAGTTTTCTCTAAAAATCCATTCTCATTTGGCAAATACCGTCAGGGTTATCAGATTGAAGCTTTGAAAATGAAAAAACTCGAAAATAATCAATTTAAACTTCATCCTAATGACGAATAATAAAACTAGAGCTAAAAACACATCTTTTAAGTGTTTAAGCACTTTATAATACTTTCTAATTAAAGAGAATTTTTCATTCTCAGAAAAATTACAAGTCTAAAATTAGGAACAAATAGGGCGAAACAATAGGTTCCCGATTCCTAATTTAATTTCATTAGTTTAAACTTGTTTCACTTTCAATTATGTGTTTATATTATAGTTAAAGCTTTTTACAAATATTTAAATGATAAAACGTGAGTAAAATGCTAACAATAAGTGAAAATAAAGTGATTAAAATCTTGCAAAAATTTTCATATATATTGAAGATTTACGAAAATGAACATTTCTTGAAAATTATTATATTTAGAACATGAGTGAAGTGATAAATAGTGTTTGAATGTGATTTTTAATTGATCCACATAAGAAATATGATGATGTTGGTTCATTTAGGTACATTTTTCAGAAAATTTAAATAAGGTGAAAAATTAGGAACCGTAGGTCGAAAAATTAGGTTCCGTATTCAAAGTGAAATTGTAATTAAACTACTCATCGTCGGCTTACAAGTGATGTTTTGATGAAAAGTGCTTCGCTTTTTACATTTAAAACTTCAAACATAATAGAAATTGATTGAATAGTTTGTGAAATATTATTGGTTAAAGTTGAAAATACGAAAGTAGGGCGAAAAAATGGGTTCCTTAATCCCTATATCCTATCGCATGAATCTGTTTTACAAACTCATCTTATATTTCTGTAATTTGTAATAAAAAATCTGATCTAGGCACCAAAAATGCGCTTAAGTACACCGATCTGCAACACAGGTACTTGGTCACTGGTTTAAGTTTAGTTTTATTTATTTAAAAATTTAGAAAATCTGATAAGTAAGGAAATAAGACTGAAAATTAGTAAAGATAAGAAGACATTTTCGTTACAGACAGAGTTGTTACAGGCAAAAAAACAGGCACGCCTGTAAAAAAGGCCGCCTGTACAGGCGAAAACAGGCGACAGGCGAAAAATTTTTTTCATGGGAAAAATTTGCTCTGTGGTTTTTTAGTTGTGATAATCATAAAATAGCATAGGAAATATATTTTTTTTGATTTTTTTCAAAAATTTCGATTTTTCCTGGTCCAAAAACTGTTCTTTACATGCATTTTTGTCTATTTTTGTGTTCAAAAATTCATAACTTTTGACCAATTTATCCAAAAAATATGGTTGACAACTTGTTAGAAAGACAATTTTAAGGCCTTTTTAACGATATATTATATGTAATAAAAAAGCTTAAAACTATGGTCATAAGAGCGCAATTATTGACATCATTATGGGATTTTTTGGCATTTAATTAGGTCAAAAATTTGAAAAAGCATCAGAAAAATTATTTTAATGTCTTAAAATATTGTTTTGCAATATTTTTATACAAAACACAAAATTTTTCCAAAAAATCGATGTACAACAAGAGTGCATGCCCTAGGGCATGTGCTGCCAGTCTGAGGAACCTTTTTAAGGAATTTTTTAAAAATTGCCTGAAATATCTTTAAAATAACAAGAAATGATAAAATATGCAATAAAATTGATTTTTTAGATAAAATTTTATTTTTAAATCACGACTCAAAGTTTAGAGAAATTTCAAAGAAATTTATGAAAATTTGCCTTTTTTAAGAAAATTTAGATGCACTTTCCTCTACGAATTTTATCTAAAAAATCAATTTTATTGCATATTTTATCATTTGGGCAATGTTCAAAAAAAAGGGATTCTACAATTTTACAATTTTTGGTCAAATTCTTTAATAACTCAATGTAAACTGCTTTATTAGCTTCATTCGTGAATTATCAATCATTCTGTGTTAAATTTGTGATCTGAAATGCTTTATTTTAAGAGAAATTTGCGAAAATGTGAATTCATTTTGTTTGCTCAATCAATTGTTTACATCAATTGCTCAAATTTTTTGTGAAATTCCATAAATATTTTTGTAAAATAATCGTTTTTATAATGCTTATTGAAGTCAAACCACTATGCTGAAAGACAAATCAATTGCTAAACTTGAGAAATAAACTTATAAGAGTAAGAAAATTATGAGATACTGCTGTTTGAAATATGGAATTGAAAATGGATATTTTTTCTTTATTTTCTGCTTTATTTTGATTCAAACTGAATAAGAGAAATTAAAGAATATTAAATAAACTTATTTTTGATGTAAATGATTAGTTTTAAGCAGATCTCTACTATTACTTTTATTCACTCTGAACTTTTGTTTACAGATTTTCATAAATAAACAAAACCAAAATGAAAAATAGATCTTATACAATCACAAATTCAGAGCTGCAGTTATTAATTGCTGCAAAATGATTGAATATTAATTGTGTAATAAGTGAGATATGATCATTTGAAAATTTAAATTCGATGATTTTAACTTTTCCCGAAAATTGTTCGTCAGATTTTTGACTTGGAATAGTTATAACTTTTTATCAAAAGCATCAATCTTCAATATTAATATCTTAAATTGTAGTACTAATTCATACTACAGAATAGCATATTAACTTTTAAACTACGTTGTTCCAATTTAAAAGAAATTGCGATCAAAAATGAAATCTGACGAACAATTTTTTTTGAACATTGCCCATTTCTTATTATTTTAAAGAATATTCAGGCAATTTTTAAAAAATTCCTTAAAAAGGTTCCTCAGACTGGCAGCACATGCCCTAGGGCATGCACTCTTGTTTACATCGATTTTTTGGAAAAATTTTTTGTGTTTTGTATAAAATATTGCAAAACAAATATTTTAAGACATTAATAAATTTTTCTGATGCTTTTTTCAAATTTTTGACCTAATTAAATGCCAAAAAATCCCATAATGATGTCAATAATTGCGCTCTTGTGACCATAGTTTTAAGTTTTTTTTATTACATATAATATATTGTTAAAAAGGCCTTAAAATTGTCTTTCTAACAAGTTGTCAACCATTTTTTTGGATAAATTGGTCAAAAGTTATGAATTTTTGAACACAAAAATAGACAAAAATGGCATGTTAAGAACAGTTTTTGGACCAGGAAAATCGAAATTTTTGAAAAAAAATCAAAAAAATATTTTTCCCATGCTATTTTATAATTACATACACAAAAAAATTAAAAATGTTAAATTTTAAAAAATTCAATTTTTTTTCGCCTGTCGCCTGTAAACAACTCTGGTTACAGATAAGTTTGAATAAATTAATTAATTTTTTTAGTAATATTGATAAAAATTATTTATAATTTTCTCTTTAATCAGAAAAAATACATAAATGTATAAAGTGGACAAACAGACAAAGAATGTATTAAAGAACAATATACAAATAAATTAAATATGACATTCCATAGTTTAACAGTCACAAAATTTTTGAAAAAATTTATCCTCTAAAATTTTAAAAATCTCAAAAAGTAGACAAATTTCCTGAATGATAATTGGAAATAAGACAAAGAAAGCCATAAATGATTAAATAGGACTAATAAATTCATTTATCATTTTCTAAAACAAAAATACCAAGATGACCGAATACATTTTCTGTATTACCGTCTTCTCTCGAAAATTTCTCTTTTTTTATTTATAAATGACATTCATTCACAACACATTATAATCAAACATAACATTTATTTTTTTTTTAATAAAATCTTATACAATAAATAAAAATTTAAAAATTAATTGTAATAAGAAACATTTTTAGCTCAATCAAGTCCATGTTCATTTCGAATCCAAGGATATTGTGCGCTGCAAAAAAATTACATGGTATTAAGAGAGCTTTCTTTCTGAATAAATTAAAAATCTTACGGGCATTCATTGCAAGTGATAAGATAACGATCTTGTTGTAGCACTCTTGAGTGCAGTTTACAACTATTTGGATAACTACAAGTTCTTTCATTTGGTTCCAATTGTTTTTCATGGCATTGCCATGGTTTAAAATTGTGGAGTTGATTTGTGGGAGTGGGCTGTCTCATCCATTCAATTGCTTGGGAATTTGTCACAAAATAGACATCAGGGAATTTTTCTAAAAAATTCATAAATTTGAAAAATGCTTCCATATAATCAGCTCTTTTAAACCAATTTGAATGAAAGTAAAGACCAAATGGTGCTCTACTCGTGCTATAATGTCTCTTAAAATTATGCATAAACATTTGATAAACATCATCCCCATTTAAATTTGCTGGGCATTGATCAACATAAACACAAGTTCTTCCATCTTCACTTTCTAACTGATTCATAACCATTTCCCATATACCACTATATGATCTCGATGGACAATGATTGTCACCAAGACAAAGATGAGGAATTTTGTAATCTAGAGTATAAGGCCAGAGAGGAATATCAGAAAATGGTGCTACAATTGATGAATCATAAACAAAACCAAATTCTTTCATCATCAAAAATTGTCGATTCCAGCCAATTCTTAAGAAAGGAACACGAATTCCTCGAATATCTTCCATTCTCACATTTCCAAATTTATTAATGATATTTGCTTGTCCAACAAATTCATCAAAATAGTCTTCAATTGTTGCATTATCTCGCCAAAATATATCTGGACCTCTATGCGTAATTGAGTGAAGACTAATTTCATGACCCGTTTCCCATAATTTTTGAATTTTTTGATAATCTGTGTATTGATGACTGACAAAAAAAGTTCCTCGAATAGGACAATTGTTTGGGTTTTTTCGTTTAGCTGTGAAAATTTTATCCTGATAAAGAGACCAATTTTCCACATTAACAGAATCATCGAAAGTCATAATAATCATTTGAGGTGTATTGATTGGTTCCATTCCTCCAGGAATTCTTGTGCCATCTTTTGAACAATGGCATTCAGGTAATTGGCAGACAAGTGGATCACATGGATCAGAAGAATTAGGATCGTCATTTGGATTGCAATAACCTTCATCACTTCCATCACTACAATCAACCGATCCATCACAAAAATATTCATTAGGTAGACAATTTCCATCAGCACAAGCTAGTTGCAAATCGTTAGCACATGGTGCATTTTGTAGTAGAGGTTTTGGAACTTTTGTTAGAGCTGTTACATTGCAATTATCAACATTTGATTTATAATCGCTAAAATTGAATTATGAGAAGAATAGTAATGAAATATGTGCGAAGTTAGAGAAAAAACATTACCAAATTTGCCTTGTCACATCAAAGAGTAAACCAGAACTACATTTGAATTCAAAGACTTCTCCATCTAAGCAAAGAAAATATTTTGAGCACTCAGAGTAAGTGTTCATTTTACTTGGCTCTCTTTGTGGATTTCTAGAGAGAGATACGTAATAATTTAAAAAAATTTATTAAATTTTGTTTAATATTATTTTCATACCTTACCTATAAAAACGTCCGTCATCTAAGCATTCAACTAAAGAGTCTCTCAAACTACGTTTAACTAGATTACTTGCAGAAACTATTAAAAAAAGGAGAAAATGATTCATTCATAAAACTTTCCGCATACCTTAATATTCATCAACAACATAAATTAAGTAGAAATTATGTGCAATGACAAGAAAATGCGTTTTAAACTGTATTACATTTTTTCTTCCATCAGTCATCTAACAAAAAGTAGCAATAAGCACGTGGAGTTATGTTTCTATTACAACATGTTTTGCAGTTTCTTTTCTTTTGTTCAAAACAAGCTTTTCACTTCTATAATTTATTGTTCGCTGGCAGAAAAGCGATTGATGACAATGAACTTAACAGTAATACATAGTTAATGTTTAGTCTAGCATAGACTTTTTCTTAAAAATACCTTATTTATTAAAGTTTCAATTTGAAGTTTTGGAAATTATGGAAAAAAATGCAAAATAAAGAAATATAAATTGTCACTTTTGAGTTAAACTAAGTGAAATTAGACAAATCTTGAAAGTCGACATCTTTGACTTGCGTGCATGCTGATGAATGTAATGATCAATAATTAAACAATTTATATAGATCACTAAAATGTACATCATACCGTATTTTCAGCATAATAACTTAAAATTTTTTTATTTTTTTATAATTTATACAATGCATTTAGCGGAAAAATTATAAACCGTAAAAAGTCTTGCTAAACAACTTAAATAATAAAAGTATATCAGAAAAGAAAGCATCTTAGAAAAGAATTTTTTAGGCTTGAAAAAATCTTAATTTTTTATTGAATAACAAAAATTTATTGCAAAATTTTTCCAACTCTTTAAAATGCTGTCATTGTACTATCATTTAAAATGGTAATTAGGAAGCAATGAATGGCGGTAAATGAAATGAAATGAAAATGTAGTACTGTGCGTAGTAAAGTATTATAAAGTTTTCGCCTCACGCTTTCTCGTCATTGTTAAGCAATAGTCAAGTTGTGACAAATTAAGCAATCTTAATTAAGAAATAAAATGTTAAACATAATCTCTTTGCTCGCTTTTATACTTGATTCAGGTATTAACGTTTTTGATAGTGGTCTCTGTTTATATCCTTCTAAGTGTAAATGGATTTTTGTAATAGATTCAATGCGAATAATGTAACAGGAAAAGAAAATTACTCTTGTGTCAATTGCAATAATAAGTAATTGAACATGAATTTTAATTAACACTGTAAATGAGCGAAAGAGAGTTCGCGGCAGTCAGTAGACCAGATAAAATAAATGTACACAATGAACTTGTATGTTTAATTTTACCATGTATAGTAGTGAAAGTGAAAAGAGCAACAATGATCAGACATATTAAACAACGTCTACCAATTTGTTGCAACAGCTGTTTTGTACTATATATTCTTTTCTGAATCATCATTTTAACAATAATATCAAATTTGCTTCTTTTGGATAATTATTCATTTATTTATAGCACGTGTTTATCATAAAACATTAAACTCTTAATCTTGTTCAATTGTAAATTGTTCCACTTTCACACATTTCTTTTTTTTCACAGTTTCACAAACTTGTTAGTTGCATGTACAGAGAAGAGAAAAATTGCACTTTGGCGCAATCAACTCAAGCCTCTTTTTTTGATTTGAAAAAAAAAAATTGTAAAATACACACGGTACAAGTTACTCTAAGGAGAAAAAAATCGCAAAAGATGTTTGATGTTAACAGCGTCACGATGTGAGAAATACTGAAAAGTAATTTTTATGTTTCAATTAAATTTATAGCATTTTCGCTAAACTTGCTTTAAGTCTCTTTCTCATTTTTATCTCGTTGGTAAGAAAGTGGTTGTTTAAATTAAATAATAGTTAGTGTGGCAGTAAACGAGAGAAAAAGAGAAAAACCTCTGAATATTCAGCATGTGATAAAGCTACTTTTCTTATAATTTATGAGCATACCGCATGTATTTTCAATGTCAATGCTATTCATGTTTTGTTATCAATTCATATTTTGTTTTTGATTCATGAATAATTTTTTTTAATTAAATTAACATATCGAAATAGATTATAAAATGACATGGAAAGTGTCCGTGTGGTAGCAGGGGGATACTTAAGCGCACTTTTATGCCTAGATCAGTGTATGTTAACAAATTACAGACTTATAAGATTTGTTTGTGAAACAGATTCAGTTTTTAAAATATAGAAGAAAATATTTATAAATTTTGAGGTATGAAAGTACGGCGAGCGTTTTAAATTGATGCTTAATTTACTGAATCTTCTAAGATAAATTTTTTTATATGAAAATAACGGTTGAGTCAAATTCAAATTATTTGAAGTTCGAAAATTTGCCGTTAGTGGCGTTGCAATCGTTTTTGCAGCCAAAAATTTTTGTTTACAATTTTCAATATGGAAATTTAAATTCACAATTTCTTAATTAATGCATTAAGTATCAATATTCTAATAAGGATTGCCGCCAATAACTCGATAGCATAAATCAAACATAACAAACCGGAAGTCTCAAGGTATTATAGTTTTAGAGATCTCATTACTCAGCCATGAGCCAGCCAGCCAGCCGTTCAAAGTGAAACTATAAGCTGCATTGTTGTTTCAAAAATGCGCTAAAAATAAACAAAAAAAATTGTACAGAAAAATATGAACAATTTATTTCTTCTTTTTTCCTTCTTTCTTTTCATTCACACACTGTCGTTTGTTTTGATCAGAGCCCGAAATCCTCGCAAAATTTACTCAATGAGTAAGTAAATTTTGTTACTCAAGTAAATTTACTCACGTTTTACTCATGAAATTTAACTCAAGTAAATTTACTCACGTTTTACTCATGAAATTTAACTCAAGTAAATTTACTCACGTTTTACTCACGATTTTTTACTCAAGTAAATTTACTCATGACTTACTCATGATTTTTTACTCAAGTAAATAATTTGTTTGAGTATTTCTTTACTTGAACAAGTAAATGAATACTTATTCATATTTCAGAAATCAAGGAATTAAATGTAGTAATCAAATGTTTTAAAATTTTAATACCGAACATTTTTATTTTAAAATTTTCAACAACAAAAAAACGCATGTTTTTTTCTGTTTATTCAATTTCAACTCTTTAACATTTTTCTAAAATAAATTTAAAGTAAAAAAATACTATTAAATTGTGTCAAATGGCAAAGTAAAGCTAAGCGTTCAAAACAATCGAAAACAGAACTTGAACAAAGTGAAAATTTTCGTTATAGTGTAAAATTGATCGACGAAAAGAAAACTAATAGAAATCATTCCATTGTGTGGAACTATTTTGGTTATTTGTATCGAAATGATGTTCTTTTTGACGACAAGCATTATTATTGTAATATTTGCGTTCCGCAAGTTTTGTCAGCTAAGTGAGTATTAAAATACTTAAAAAGTATTTATCTACTTCAAGTATATTTTTACTTTTTGTATTTCAAATGTTCTACAGGTACATAAAAACAGCTGCTTCAACTTCTCTATTACATCATTTGGGAAACGCTCATGATATCAATATATCAAAACTTGAGAACGCATTAGCTCGCATCAATTCTTCTTCACAGACAACAATAAGCAAGAAAACAAAACTTTCTCGTCAAATTGCACTATGGGTTTCAAGAGATCTTCGTCCTTTTAATATAGCTTCAACGAATGGATTTAGAACATTCGCTTTAGAGACAGGAGTGATAAAAAGTATTGAAGAATTACCAAGCGAGAGAACCGTCGCTGGAACAGCATTGAATGATATTTATACAGTTCTTGAAAATGCTTTGAAAGAGGAATTAAAAGAAATTGATTTGATATTCACAGTTATGACCGATATATGGACAGACAACTGTGGAAACCGTCCATATATAAACATAGCGGTTCAATATATGTCTAATCAAATGAATATCAAAACATTGCATTTAGCTACAGAATTTATAGAACGTCCGCACACTGGAGAAAAAATTGCTAAAAAAATTCAAAAAGTATTGGAATACTTCGGTATCAAACAAAAGTATTACCTTATCTGTGATGGAGCAAAAAATATGCATTCTGCGTTAAAGTTCTTGACAAATTGCTTAGATTGTATCAGCTGTTCTGCACACAAAATTAATTTAGTACTCTCAGCAGACATTGAGAAATCAGCAGTATATAAAGATGCATACAGTGTTATAGTAAAAAAAGTAAAAAGAATACATGGAGCATTAGTCTACCGTTTTCATGAGCTTAAACAAACATTCGATCAAGAGCAAGTGAAATCAGTATTTGAATATATAAAAGAGTGGGAAGATCTCTTGACAGAACAACTTCAATCTGATGAAAGCATCAGTAACGACAATGATGAAATATTACGTGAGATTTTTTCTGAAAACTTAGCAAATATACCAAGATATTCAGCTTTCAAAACTGAGAATATTACACGCTGGAACTCAAAGTTAGCCATGCTGAAGAGCTTTGTTGCAAACAAACGTAAGTACTTTAGATAATAAACAAATAAGTAAATAAAGTATTTGAATACTTTCAGATGCGATCAATATTTGTTTGGCAAAATTAAATCAAACTGATTTAATGCTATCTTCACAGGAAATTGAGAAGATAAATCCACTTGTAGAATTGTTAGATACATTTGAGACATCACTACGCGTATTTCAATCTAAATATGAACCGACATCTAACTTATGCATTTTATTTCATAGTATTATAAGAAAAAAGTAAGTATTTTTTGTATTTAAATACTTTTTAATGTTTGAGTATTAATATACTCAAGTATATAAATACTTGATTAAAAAATTTTTATTTTAGGTTGTCTAATTATATTGAAACTGAATCACTGGATTATCAAATGTGGCAAGATGTCTTAGAAAGTTTCAATATGCGATTTAAAATCTATAAGGAATTCATCTTAGCATCCATACTTGATCCCGGACAGAGTCACTCGAAAGTAGTTGCAGACTATTGCGAATCCAATGAAGCAACAGCACTTAATATAATTAAATTTTTTTTTGTGCTATATGATCTTGACGAGCAGTATGATACTCAAGAGTTAAATACATCGTCAGAATTTTCAAGTGGCTCTCAAGAAACTGTACAAGGTTCTTCTGTTGCAAATGCTCGATTTACTCTTCTAATGGAAATAGAGGGTCCTGAAAGAATTACAAAACCGGATTGTATTGAAGAAGAATTTGCAAAATATTTATCTTTATCATCAAATTATCCAAGATCAGCAGACATTTTGAATTTCTGGAAGATTAATCAAAAAGTTTTGCCAAATTTATTCAAACTGGCAAAAATTGTTTTAGGATTTTGTCCAACATCATCTGAATGCGAGAGAGCATTCTCCTTGAGCGGTGTTTTGCTAAACAAAAAACGCGCTTCGATGAATCCAACAAAAGCTAAAAAAGCAATTTTTATAAATGCAAATTATGATTTGATTTTCCCACAGACTTAAATGTAACTTAATCAAATATGTAACAATGTAACTAATAACGTATTTAACAATAAATATTTGATTACTACAAACGTGTAATTATGCTTAGTATATAATTGTTTAAGTATTTGAATACTTGATTTCTGAAATATGTTTAAGTATTCGTTTACTAGTTCGAGTAAAAACATACTCAAATAAAATTAATTACTTGAGTAAAAAATCGTGAGTAAATCATGAGTAAATTTACTTGAGTAAAATTACTCATGATTTACTCATGAAAATTTACTTGAGTAAATTTACTCGTGATTTACTCATGAAAATTTACTTGAGTAAATTTACTCGTGATTTACTCATGAAAATTTACTTGAGTAAATTTACTCATGATTTACTCATGAAAATTTACTTGAGTAAATTTACTCATGATTTACTCATGAAAATTTACTTGAGTAAATTTACTCATGACTTACTCATGAAAATTTACTTGAGTAGATTTACTCATGATTTACTCATGAAAGTTTACTTGAGTAAATTTACTCATGATTTACTCATGAAAATTTACTTGAATAAATTTACTCATGATTTACTCATGAAAATTTACTTGAGTAAATTTACTCATGATTTACTCATGAAAGTTTACTTGAGTAAATTTACTCATGATTTACTCATGAAAATTTACTTGAGTAAATTTACTCATGACTTACTCATGAAAATTTACTTGAGTAAATTTACTTATGAGTTTACTTACTCATTCGTCGATTTCGGGCTCTGGTTTTGATTCTTAATATTCGCTCTTCACAGTAAAGTTTATATTTCTTTCAATAGTTTAACTATGTTTAACCGATCGTTATTGTCGTTACCAACAAAATTGTGCAATTTACAAATCAGAAGGTCATCATCATCACGCTGTCTTTTGTCAGTGACTCAAGAAGATGGCATAAAAAATATCATTTTGGATGATCAAAAAACAAGAAATAGCCTTTCAATGTCAATGATGAATCAATTGATTGATGAAATTAAAAGAGACGAGAATGACAAAAGCTTAAGAGCAATTGTTTTATCATCAACAGGAGCAATTTTTTCCGCTGGTCATAATTTGAAAGAACTTTATTTTCCTGACAAGAGTTATGAAGAAGTGAAAAGTATTTTTGAAAAGTGTCATGAATTAATCAATTGTGTTATTCATTCGCCAGTTCCAATTATTTCTAAAGTTGATGGACTTGCAGCTGGTATGTGCTTGAAATTCAATATTGAGTCCTCTATATTTCGTTTTATTTTTCATAGCTGCTGGATTGCAACTCGTTGCTTCATGCGATATAGTTGTCTGTAGTGACAAAAGTACATTTTCTACGCCGGGAAGTTCATTCGGAATCTTTTGTTCAACTCCTGGTATCGCTCTAAGGTGTATAAACTCTCATTTGAAAAACAAAAATATAAATAGTATTTTAATTTTTATAGAGTAATCCCACGTATGAAATCAAGTTTTATGCTACTTACTGGCTTGCCAATAACAGCAGATGAAGCATTGCGTATAGGATTAGTGAGCAATGTCGTGTCAAAAGAGGAACTTGATAAAGAGACTGAACGAATTTGCAATGCAATTAAGTCAAAATCTCGTGTAGTTATATCATTCGGAAAGAAATTTTATTACAAGCAGCTTTCAATGGGATTAAATGATGCATATATTGAGGGATCAAAAATAATGGCAGATAATTTGCAACTTGAAGATGGTCAAGAAGGAATTAAAAGTTTTATCGAAAAGAGAAAGCCTGTATGGAGAAATGAATAATTAAAAAAATGTTGCTTATTACTATCTGTTGCATTTATTTGTTTATAGAATAAAACAAACAAAATATATATGTGTTTTTAATGGAACTCTTAAACCTGATATTTTAAAGTAAAAAAATAACAGTCAAAAAACGACACACAGGATTACTACTGTCTTCCCTCGAGCATAAGAGATGCCTCTTGTATTCAAATATAAGAGACGTCTCCTATATTCGAATAAAATTTAAATCTTTTTTTAAATTTCATTAAATAACCGGAAAATTAAGTATTTTTAATGTATTTTTTAAAAATGTCTCTTATATTAGAGTCAAAAATTCAAAATTTTGTCAAATTCGAATACAAGAGGCATCTATTATGTTCGAGGGAAGACGGTAGGTAGTCATTCCATCACCTGAAATATTTAAAAATTATTTCTAAAGGATTTTTTTATAACTTGGAATTAGAAGTAGAATTTTCTAAAATGTCTTTGATCTCTTTCATAGCACTAACAAATGATGCATAAAATTTGCAATTGGAAGTAACTTCACTATCACGATAAGCTGTTGTAATAATCCATACACAATCATCGAGCATTGAATAAAAGATGCCATATCCATCGAGAACCATAGCGGCAACAAAGCCTACATTAATTGTATATCCCAATGTCGATGTTGAAAGCACAAAATTACCACCGCCTCCTGATCTTGTGTAAAGCTGATCATTATAGAGAGCAGGAATTGGAATATTATTTTCATGTGCAATACACCAAAGGGCAAAAAGATGTCTATCAAAACCTCTTCCCTTTCTTGCTTCGTTCATCAAAAAATATTGCGAATTGGCAGCTTCCTTAAAATATTTTGCTTTCTCTGACGTCTGCAAAAATAATAAAAAAAATATTTCAATCTCGACACCTTGGATAGTCGGACGATTAGAGCCTAACAGATCAGTATGTTTGATATTTTCTTGGCAACATGTAGATTTCTTTTAAAAACCACTTCTGACATGTTTTCTCAATGTTTCATGACATTTTAAGACTTTTTTGTAAAAAAATTTTTTTGGTCCATGTGATGGACATGCATGTGGTGGACCACCCTTGGGTCAACACTTACCCAAAAAAACTCTTTTGAAGACTTATTTACACGTCAAGACCTTTCTAACAAGCTATCAACCACCTCTCCACAACTTACCGTTGTCGAGTTATGACTGACCCAGCCAGCCAGCCATCGTGAGCCTAATAGCGTATTTTTTTGCAAAAAATGCGCTAAAAATGAGCTAAGATTGCTTTCTTAAATGGAAATTTTAGGAAATTCTTACAGAAGCGTTTTCATCATGCATTTTATCAATCCACTCTTTAACTTCAATTGTGCAAGATCGCACTGTTTCAGTTCTTCCATGATAATACACTCTCATTGTAGCTGTTTCATATGTTGGAGCAAGTTTTCCATGTAAGTTATAATATGCAAGTTGAAGTGCTGTTTGAACATAACAATCAGGATGTATTTTTTGTTCTTTCATAAATGCTTTACCATAGTCATCGAATTGTGTGCACTTTGCAGTAACTGCTCTACTCATTCCTACTAAAAATTTTTCAACTCTTACAATTTCATTACGCAAATGATCGTCAATTTGAAATTTAATCTCTTTAGGAATAATTTTGATCTTTGGCTCCACACTCCAATCAGGTTCTGGCTCTTCCATTAAACTCAATAAAATGAATGTTGAAAATGCAATAGATACTGTTCCATCGTATGCCGAATGTTCGCCGATACAGCCAAATTTTCCATTTTTAAAAGAAACCATAGCACTCGATTTATCAAGCCACCTTGATGAATAGTCTCCACTTAATGTATAAATCGATGTTTCAGAATAGTCTATTGGTTCATTGTCATCTAAACATAAGGTCATTGCAGCTGACTCAATAATGTTCAACAATTCTGCATTATTCTTTGATAGTTCAATTAAATATTTGCGATTCTTTGCCCAACTTGTTCTTTCATCGCAAGTTAAAACTGGAATGCCAGATTCAATTTCTTCGTTTTCTATCTTATCACGTATGATTGAAAATGTATATAAAAACTCTTGTGGCGAAAGCACCTTATCATCGATCATAAAATCAAAATAAAATACTCGTCCTTTTCCAATTATTAAAATTGTCTTTGGACAATCTCCACCTTCAGATTTAGTTTTAAAATATGACTGAATGACGTCTTTTGCTTCACCTGGAATGCGGCAAGTATTGAAGAGTCTTTTAAATAAATCAGAAGAAAACGTTACACTTCCATCTGGGTTTGTAGGAGGGCGTAATCGTTCAGTATAAATGAGTTGCCAAAATTTTCCAGAATGATAGCCAGTAGTTGCAAGTGCTTTCAAACGATTAGTTCTACTTTCCTCAAGTCCAACAGATGCAACGATCAAAGGTTGAGCCATAATACAAAATGGAGATAATGGAAACCTCAACTCATGATAAGCATAATCTTCCCAAAATTTTTCAACCTAAAACGCAAAAAAAAAGAAAACAGAAAATTAAATTCGACATTGGACCTTTAACTACAATTTTTTACCCAGTTCCTTTCTTTTGATGCTTTCTCTTCAAGCATTTTTTGTAGTTTTTTACCAATTCCATTTTTGAATTCTTCAATTATTTTACGGGAATTCTCTAATTCAACTTCATTGCCGAATGGTAACAAGTTTCTGTAATAGCGTTCTAAAGTATCTTCTAATTTTGGAAGAGGCAAGTTTTCTAAATTTTCATCATGAGAAAATGTAGATGGTGCATCTTCAGGAAGAAAAAAAAATGTTTCTCTACTCATTTTCACTATTTTTTTTATTATCAAAAAATAAAATTTAAAAAACTTTTTGCCAAAAAAAAAAATTGATTTCGTTGATCAAAGATCACCTTTTGTTTTTATTTTGGTATTTTCATTGCTTTGTATGTGCTTGTATATCGATTAAGTACAAAAAATTAAAGTTATGGGGCATGTAACTAATTCAATTCAAGTAGGTGAAGACACAATACATGACAAACTATGAAAATGGAAAAAATTATGCATGCATTTTATGACTCTCTATTTAAAAAAAATATTTATAATTTTAATTTAAATTTTTTTAAAATTAATATGTTACTCTAAAAATATTTATAGAGAGTGTCACTGCCTTAAAATTTTTGTTTACAAAAAAATACATGTAAAGTAAAAATTTACAAATTCATTGTAGATATCAAATAATTCAATTTTTATTTGATTAAACTTTTCTTTGATAAGATAGAAGATTGCAAATGCGATTATCAAGTCAGTAAAACGTCAAAAGCAAAATAAAAAGGAGTGTCATTCATCATTTATATAAAATTTATAAAATCATCATGTTACAGTTAAGAAATCAAATAAAATTAGCGTCTAGGACTTTATTGAATAATCAAGTATATTATGCAGCAAGATGTATGAGTGACGATAGTAAGGATAAAAAAGATAAACAATTGTTTAATTTTGATTTTAATCCTAATGTTGAGAATCCATTTAAAAGAACCGGAAGAATTTTAAAGAATGATTTTATTAGAGCAAAACATTGGATTGAAGATCTTTTTCAAGAAGATCCAAAGCAAAAGAAATATAAGATGCCACTCGATAGAATTGATGCATTTATTGAAAATAGAGAAGATGTACGTATTTTTCAAACTCATTGTGACATTTTAATCATTGGCGGAGGTGGAATGGGAGCAGCAATCGCGTATTGGATCAAACAAAAAGCTCATCATGGACTCAATGTAGTTGTTTTAGAAAAAGATCCAACATATTCTGAAGCTTCCACTCCACTATCTGTCGGTGGCCTTCGTCAACAATTTTCATTGCCGGAAAACATTCAAATGTCTCTTTATGGAGCAGAATTTATAAGAAAAGCAAAAGAATATTTAGGTGATAATGTGGAATTGAATTTTCAACCTTATGGTTATTTGACACTTGCAACAGAGGAAGGTGCAGACACTCTTCGCGCAAATTCTCGGTTACAAAACGAATTGGGTGCAAAAAATGAAATATTAACTGCTAAGAAATTAAAAGAAAAATTTCCATGGTTAAATACGGATGGAATAGCTTTAGGTTGTCATGGACTTGAGAAAGAAGGCTGGTTTGATCCGTGGGCTTTATTATGTGGACTTAAAAAGAAAGCACTCGATCTCGGCGCACATTTTATACATGGTGAAGCAATTGATTTTGAATTCAAACAACAGAGAGAAATGTATGTGGAAGGAGTCGAATTTGGAAAATATGAAACTGTCGATAGAGTTCTTGCAAGATTACCAAATGGTGAAATTCAACCAATCAAATTTGCAATGTGTATAATTGCAGCTGGTCACAACTCAGGAAAAGTTGCTGAAATGGCGAGAATAGGAAAAGGGGAAGGCATTCTTTCAGTGCCATTGCCTATTGAACCAAGAAAGAGATATGTTTATGTATTTGAATGTGATGAAAAGAAACATACAGGAGCACAGCTTAATACGCCTTTAGTCATCGATCCGTCAAATGTTTATTTCAGAAGAGAAGGATTATCTGGATGCTACATTGGCGGTCGATCTCCTGAAAGTGTTGAGAAAGAGCCACTTATTGATAATTTAGATGTAGATTATGAATATTTTGATACAGATGTTTGGCCACACTTAGCTCATCGAGTTCCAAAATTTGAAGCAATCAAAGTGAAATCTGGATGGGCAGGATATTATGAATACAATAGATTTGATGAAAATGGAATAATTGGTCTTCATCCTTATTATCACAATCTCTACATTGCATCAGGTTTTAGTGGACATGGTAATATTCGTTGAAATTTAGTTTATATAATTTAATATAAAGTATTATTATCTACTTTATAGGTATTCAACAATGTCCAGCTGTAGGGAGAGCAATTGCTGAACTAATCATTGATGGCGGCTTTTTAGAAATAGACCTAACTCGACTTGGCTTTGATAGAATAATTGTTGATCAACCAATGATGGAGCTTAATATTGTATAGTAAATGTATTTGATATGCAATGAAACACAATTACACATAAAATTAAATTAGCTCTGTTCTTTATTGTTCATTCATGATAAATGTGTAGGGATGAAATATTGCACACATTTCTTTTATTTATTACTCTAAATTTTATTACTTGTATTGACCAGGAGTGGCAAAAATCATTGAATTTTTATTTGCGGCTCTAGTTGGTGTATATAAAGAAAGATGAATGAGCATTCTGTAAAGTCTGAACCGGCCAAAGATCGATGACTGAGACCTTGTATAAATGATAACGGTACGAATGGCAAACGAGCTACCACTTTTCCATCAAAAATGTTATTAAACATAGATAATAAAGCAGTGAATGCAAAACCAGTCGCAAACCTTCAAAATTAGGTCATATTTCTTAGCATTAATCAAATTAAAATACACAATTTTTTATCAACTTACATTGATTTCATTTTGACTAATGATAAATCCCGGTTATTATTTTTAAGTCTTTCCTCATCTCTTTCAAGTTTTTTCTTTTGTTGCTTGTCAAGTGCTTCACCCAGGATTTCTTCTTTTTTTAGTCTGTTTTTCAATTTCAGTTTTTAAATTTTGGTATGTTTCAGTTCTGTACACAAGCAAATAAGTCACTCCTTCACCAAGAAGGGCTGTGAATATAGAAATACCAACGATAAACAATGCATCTATTTGAAGTCCCATAATGTGTGAAATCTTAAATTATTTATAAATGAACTGATTTTTGTATGTAAAAATTTTTAGTGCTAAAATTTTTCATACATGTGACATTTCAATTGATAGCACTAAAAGTATTATTTTATATTTGCAAAAAAATAACATTAAATTAATTTTATATCATTCATTTATTCTTAATTTAGATTAATTAGATTATTAAATTAAATCTTTATTTACAAAATTATTAAGTTTAACAGTAGTCTAAAATTCAAATTTTTTTAGCAGTAATTTTTCTTAGTTGGAAAATTTTTGTTCATTTTGGACAAGTCATTTTGTAAAAAAAATATTAAATTTGTAGTATTATACAAAGCAAATAATTATTCAATATTGTAAGTATATCAATAAATTTTAAACGAATATGAAAAAAATTAAAGTTTGTACATTAGTCAAATACTACAGCCTACAAATATAAATCAAGAAATGGAGTGAAAAAACCTGTTTCGGTCAGAAATTAAAAAAAATTAAAGATCATCTCCTATATCTCTTCGATATAAAAACATTTTCAAGGACTTTTTGGTTTATAAAGTAAAAAAAAATGACGAAATTCTTTTATCAAAATATGACTAATAGAATAGAAGACAGAAAGTGTTGAGAAAGTTAATGAGAGAAAGAGAGAGAGATAGTGAGAAACTCTGCGTGTAATGGGTTGTTTCGATGATGTACATAGTTTAATCATAAATTCCACCTTACTATTTCTTTTCAGATAATACACGATAAAATATAGAAAAAATGAGCGATAGTAATTCGACAGATAATGAAAATCAGCCGCGTGGAATTGAAGCAGTCAAGAATCACATGCTAGAAAATAAGATCGAAACTGCATTATGGCTTTCGAGAGTTCTATCAATAGTATTTGCAATCGGCTATCTTATTCCTATTTTTGGGTGAGTTTAAAGCTTCTAAAAATTTGTAATTGCTTTGCACTTGAAATATTGATTAGATTCTCATGCTATTACTTATTTATAATTCAATACACGTATATATGTATATATTATATACATATCTCTTATATACATTTTTGTTGTTAATTCATTTTCATAAATGTATTTATCTTCTATCTCTATTTCAGATCATCTCAAAGTGCGTTTTATAAAGTATTAATTGCTAATGCAATCACAAGCGCCCTTCGATTACACCAACGATTGCCGCAAATTCAATTTACAAAGGAATTCTTAGCATTGCTTTTGATAGAGGATTCATGTCATTATCTATTTTTTTCACTGATATTCCTCTATGTGCAGCCTGTTCTCTTAGTTTTGTTCCCAGTAGTTCTTTTTGCCGTTCTTCATTCAGCGAGTTACTCATTAAAAATGCTTGATGTAAGTATTTCGCCTTATTATTTTTAAATGACGTCATCATTTGCTCCAATGTATTTAAACTTTTATATCATAGTAAACAAAGAACTAATATCATCATCAGCGTAAACCACATTTTTAGCCGCAAAAGAAAGAATTTTTTTTGTGGGAAACTCAATCAAATGTGTCATTGAGTGATAATTAGCGTTACTGTTGTTATACACTGAAGATGATTGTTATCTCTTTTTTTCATAATTCAACTAGAAAGTTTGCGTGCAATATAGTAAATTTTCTATTTTGATTTTTTTATATTATTTATGTACTTGAACATGAATGTTGCGGTACAATAAATTAATACCTCACTATAATTTTCTTTTTCTTCCTTAGTTACTCGGTCAAAACTCTTGGTGGGGTGCGAGATTATTGATTTCACTTGTAGAATTTCAACAAAGAAACATTTTGAGATTGATTGCCTTTTCAGAAATTTTCTTAATGCCTGTCGCAATAATCTCAACATTTACGTAAGTTGTACTAATTACTATAATCATTTTTTGTTACTAATTTTGCATAAATTTATTTTATTTTATAGTGGTCGTGCTGGTCTTATGACACCATTCATTTATTATCATTTTTTGACTCTTCGTTATTCATCTCGTCGTAATCCACATACCCGAAATATGTTCCACGAACTGAGATTGGCAACAGAAAATATTGCAAATAATCCTAAAGCACCTCCAATTATTGGAAAAGTATTGCATGGAGCTGTTAGATTGATTTCACGCCTTGCTCCGGCTCAAATACCACCACAACAACAACACGCCCAGTAAAATATTTTTCCTTCAAAAAAGTTTTTTTTAATTATTTAACGGGTTTAATTCTGTTTCGTCTTATTTGGTAAAATGGATCATTTTTTTGTAGTGTTTTTTTCTATTTTATTATAATACATTATATATTATTGATAAACATATTTTAATGTCATCATAATATGTTTAATTAGAGTTTTTTGCGGTATTAAATTTTAATATTACTCGTCTCTTGTGAATTATTCACATACATACATAAAAAATTTTTCGTTGACATGCACATACATAAAACTTACATATATATATATATTGAAGAAATAGTAACAATTGTTTAAACAATTTAATTCAGAAACAAAAATTGTTTCAAAAATAAAAGACAAACGTGAATGTTTTGAAATAATTTGCATCAATTGAAATTTTTGTTTCCCAATAAATATTTGTTTTTATACTCTTATTCACAATTTGTTTTTTAATGTGCAATTGTAATAAAATTTCAATTTATCAAATAAAAATTTTCAAAAAAATACTCTTAATTAAATGAAGCGTTTGAGAAAATTTAGTGATAATTTTAAAATTTTAAAAACATCCTGTAAGTTAGAAATTTGTTGGGAGAATATTTATTCATGTAGAAGTCCACTACATTAATTAACCGCAACAAATCAACTTCCTTTTACATACTCATCTCAATTTTTTTGCCGATACATTGCAGCCATACAATTGAATGTATGTTTCTTATTTTTTACTGTTGTGAAAGCATTTACAAGAGAATTAATTACAATCTCAAAGACTTTTTAAACTGCTAAAATATGTCAAAGTAAAAAGAGTTTTTAAATCATACTGTTTATTTTTATTTTAAAGAAGAAAATTCTCTTCGTGCTATAAGATGTTTTATCCTTTATAAATTGACAGCATATTTTTTGATTAATGTATAATGGAATTTTCTTTATGTACGCTAAATATTATTTCTTTAATTTATAGAAAATTATGTTATATTAATTTGATGTGCTTCAAAAACATGTCAATGTTTTTACGCTTTCAATCAGATGACGATAAGGGGAGAAAGAGATGTGTGAGTGACAATGTAAGAAAATTTTATAAAACTCATATTTCCAAGAGAGAGAGAGAGAGAGAGAGAGCAGTTAATTTATTGACAGAAGAAGAATGTAAAAAGATTAATTAGAACAATGTCACAAACATGAAGGAATTTACAACATCAAGTTTTTTTCGCTTTAGCTACAATCTAAAAAAATGAGGATTTTTTAGAAAACTCAGACGATGAAAATGATAACCACAAGAAGAGAGACTGCTTTTTTGGACTCCATAATGTCTGGATGAACATGAAAAGAAATTTTTAAAAAATAGCTGGCAACAGATTAATTTCGGTTAAACAAAATTTAATTACTCTCTTATGAGCGAAAATTCATAAGCGAGACAATGTGCAATAAGCTTACGCCTTAAAAAAAGAATATGTGTGTATATATAAATACATAATAGACCGCCATTGCCGAGAGAAAAATATTTGTGGTTGAAGTGAGCTACAAGACTTCCACAGAGAGTAAGAGAAAAACAGAAAGAGTATCATTGAATTAAATAAGCATATACAACATCCAAAGAGATAGAAAAACCATCGACATAAAATATTGATTGTGAATTTTATGAATGAAAAAAAATTTTTTTATGATTTTTTCGCTCAACCACAAACATTTTTTATGATCGCGTTGCAAGAGAAATATAATTTTATGAATGCAGAAATGCATTTGAAATTGAACAAAAATTCATTTCAACATTTAATTATGAAATTTTTTCTTCTTCCACTTGCTTAAGTGCGTATCTTTTATATTTCAAATCACAAATTTCTCAGCAGATTTTTCGAAGCCTTACAACTTGCACAATTTTCAAAAATTCCTCTTTTTTATGATTAAAAATGTATGTAGGAGATGTTACAACAGGTTTTGATCTTTATCTCGCGGATGCAATTAAATACTTTCTTTGCATAAATTCAAACATGCTCATATCATAATTCAACATTATTATTATAAAAACCACAGACCGTAAAATATGCAATACTTTGATAAGCTGTATATTACGAAAAAAATGTATCTTAAGTAATTTACTTCTTTGTTCTCTTATCAAACTGTACTTAAAATCAGAAAAAAAAAATAATAATAATAAGCAGCAATATCGTGGGAAAAATTAGAAGTGTGAAGAACTACAATATGCGGGGTTCACTGTGACGACGATCAATTTTAAATTTGTATAATCTGAGGTTTTTCGTTTTTCTGGTTTTTCTCAAAGTTATTTTCAGCAAATTAAAAATTACATAGAAATTTCTGCAAGTAACGACTCGAGACTATTCTCGTAAAATACTGTCATTTTTAGCGCATTTTTGGAACAACAATGCAGCTTATGGGCAATTCTCTGAGTAACGAAAATCGAAAAAAAAACGCGTTTTGAAATTCTTTCTCTACTTGTTTTGTTCGAAAATTTCAATTTTTATTTTATTCCTTAATTCTTAGAAAAATCACAATGAACGTGAAATAATTAGCTTGTTTAAGTTATAATCAATGTTTTACAATACGAAGAGAATAGAATTAGAAGTTAATTTGGAGTAAAACTGAATTTTAAGATTTTGTAAACAAAATTTTTGAAATCTACAAACGTTTTCAATTTCTCCAAATTCTAATTTGTTACTGATTAACGCTAATCTTTGGCTAAATGCGTTGATTTTAAGCCACGGTGAATAATTCAAAGCATAAAGTATCGCTTATAGATGCCGAAAAACCTTTTTTTTTGGTGGTTTTAGTGTGAAATAAAGCTAAATTTTGCAAAAATGTGTCAGAAAAATGTCTTTTTCCAACGTTCCAACGTTTTTAAACTCAACTTACTTTCTTGTCTGTCTGTTTGTTTGTTTGTTTGTTTGTTTGTTTGTCCTTCCGGGCAAAATTTTGTAACTCAATTTTAACCCACTTCCTGATTAGCTAGAGCTCTGAAATTTTATATATAACTCAGAACCCGATGACAATGCATTCTAATACACACTTTGTCATGATTTGAGCAGTATTTCAATAGATATTTTCGAGATTAAATTTTATATGGCGACTTAGTTCCATTTTTCGCCGTTGGTGGCGCTATAGTCGCTTTACCTTTATATGTCGCGTGTGACAAATGAAGTGTCGCGCAAAAAAAAATTTGAAATTGAAAATACCATTTAACAGATTGAAATAAACGTCTGATGACAATTTAAAACTGATATCGGAAATGCTGCGCTGAACAAATGTAAACAATCAGTTTAAGTGAATTTTGCGAAAAATTTATTATAAAGTGAAAATTATTTTAAAAGTCCTGATAATTATAAATAGTTTGTTACAAAACTATTTAAAGTGGAAAAAATAAAGTAAAGAAGTGGAAAATATTCAATTTAGTGAAGAATTAAGGATTAATAGTGGTGAAAATGATAATTAAAAGAATTGTAAAAATTATAAATGAAATAAATTGTGAAATAATTGAAAGTAAATAAAGTGATTAAAGAGTTGATTTCAAGAAGTGAAAGGTAGGTTGGCAATATATATATATATACTCTCTCTATCTTGATTACAAAAGATTTATCATGTCTGAAACATCAACTCAACAAAAGCGACAACTGGAGAAGGAACGACAAGTCCGCCAAGCTAAACTGCAAAACGAAGATGAGGTAAGTCCGTTCGTCTAACTAAGCGCAAACAAGAAAATCTGAAGAAGAAAAACTTGCAATCCAACAAAACGTTCGCGAGCGTAAGGCGACAGCTGCTCAAAACCGAAATGAAAACGACAAAACTTCTCACCTTGCTAAAGATAAAGCATTTAAGTCTTTGTTTCGAATGAATGAAACTTCTTATGCCTACCAACGCGAATATGCAGCTGAAGCTTAAGTGATTGATCTCCTGAATAACACGAAGCTAGACTTCAACGTCTCCGAAATAATTGTACACATCATATGCCAGGTGTAGAAGACTTTAACAACCCTCGCCGCTTCGTAGTTAGGTTTGGAACTCCATAGAAATTTGAAAACCAAGAAGGAATGGTATAATAACAAAATGTATAAAAATTTTAATAAAATCTCATTTCAATCTATATTTTAATAAAGAAATATTAAGCACTTATATATCATTTATTTCATTCGAAATAAGCCGTCTTTATTTACAATAAACCATGAAAAATGTTCAACTCACAAATGCAATACTAACTGATCTATACCAAGTGCGAGCGAAGCTCGTACGAGTCACTATTCAGTTACGCTTACTGATCTATATCGAGATACAAACAAAATGGAATAATCTAAAAAATGATTTAATTTATCAGACTTTTCATATGGATAAAAAATCAAATTTTACATACAAAACCAGGGTTGTTAAAGGCGAAAATAGAGGCGGCCTCCAAAAGAGGCGCGCCTCTGAAAAAGTCGGCCTCTGAAAAAATTTTGAGAGGCGGACTTTTTCCAGAGGCCGCCTCTGACAGAGGCGAGACTTTTTCAGAGGCCGCCTCTCAAAGAGGCCGCCTCTGAGAGGCGAAAAGAGGCGAGAGGCGAGAATTTTTTTTCATCGGAAAAATCTGTTCAATGGTTTTTTCGTTGTTATAATTAACAAATAGCATGGGAAAAATAGTGGAATAATTATTTTTCAAAATTTCGATTTTTCCGAGCCCAAAAACTGTTTTCCATGTGTATTTTTTCGCCCATTTTTGTGTTCAAAAATTCATAACTTTTGACCAGATTATTTGAAAAATATGGTTGATAGCTTGTTAGAAAGGCAATTTTAGGACCTTTCTAACGGTATATAATATGTAATATATTACTCAATTTTGTGACCACAAGATCAGCTTTAATGATGTCTCGTCGTGATTTTTTGGTATTTAATTGGGTCAAAAATTAAAAAAAGCTTCGTAAAAATTATTTTAATGTCCTAAATTATTGATTTGGTTTTATTTTACGCAAAACATACAAAATTTTTTCAAAAATTTGATTTCCTACAAAAGTGCACGCACTGCAGCATGTGCTGCCGGTCTGAGAAAGCCTTTATGGAAGATTTTTTAGAATTGCTTTAAATATCTTTAGAATAACAGAAAATGATAAAATATGCAATAAAATTGATTTTTCAGATGATATTTGTAAAGAAAAGTGCATAAGATTTTTTTTAAAATGGCAAATTTTCTTGAATTTCCTTAAATTTAAGTCGTGATTTTAAAATTAAATTTAATCTAATAATTCAATTTTATTGCATATTTTATCATTTTCTGTTATTCTAAAGATATTTAAAGCAATTCTAAAAAATCTTCCATAAGGCTTTCTCAGACCGGCAGCACATGCTGCAGTGCGTGCACTTTTGTAGGAAATCAAATTTTTGAAAAAATTTTGTATGTTTTGCGTAAAAATAAACCAAATCAATAATTTAGGACATTAAAATAATTTTTACGAAGCTTTTTTGAATTTTTGACCCAATTAAATACCAAAAAATCACGACGAGACATCATTAAAGCTGATCTTGTGGTCACGAATTTGAGTAATATATTACATATTATATACCGTTAGAAAGGTCCTAAAATTGCCTTTCTAACAAGCTATCAACCATATTTTTCAAATAATCTGGTCAAAAGGTTTGAATTTTTGAACACAAAAATGGGCGAAAATACCCATGAAAAACAATTTTTGGGCTCGGAAAAATCGAAATTTTGAAAAATAATTATTCCACTATTTTTCCCATGCTTTCTGATAATTATAACACTCAATAAAAAAGAAAAATTAATAATTTAAAAAATTCAATTTTTTTTCGCCTCTCGCCTCTAACAACTCTGTACAAAACTAAAAAGAAGAAAATAATGATACAATTAAAAAAACTTTAAAAAACCAACGTTTTACTTGCCAACTAAAAAGAATAAAATAATTTTTCAGGCCCCTCTCAGAGTTTTCTTGTGAATTGACAAGCAAATGGTGACAGATTCTATGACTATTATGATGGACCCAAAACGAAAAAACGTTGGGCGCATATTACATTACATTTGAAATTTATAATTTGCTTGATATAAATGTACACAAATGGAATTAATATAACAAATTAATAGCATATCGCCTTGTGAATCTGTATTTGAGTGTGAAATCACTAATGATTAAACCTGTGAAATTGTTCTATTGAACTCTCTATGTAATTAACTGTATTAGTCGTAGATTGTTCTCAACGCCTTGGCAAGAATAAAATAATATGATTTCGCAATATCGAATATATAGATCACGGCATACACTTGAGGTTAATTTACTACAAATCTTTTGCATATCTTCTAACACAAATTTATGCCTTTATCTCTTACAAACTTGTTCTATATTTTATTCTAACACGCTCCTTTTGGATGCTCCTTTACCCTGTTAATCCTATACAATAAATAAAATATAGCGTTATATTTTCTAACTTACTTCTCAATTCAAATAATTTTCCTATAATATAATGTATAAAAATCATAATATAAGTTCATATATCGAGCATATTATAAATTTCAAATGTAATGTAATATGCGCCCAACGTTTTTCGTTTTTGGGTCCATCATAATAGTCATAGAATCTGTCACCATTTGCTTGTCAATTCACAAGAAAACTCTGAGAGGGGCCTGAAAAATTATTTTTATTCTTTTAGTTGGCAAGTAAAACGTTGGTTTTTAAAAGTTTTTTTAATTGTATCATTTCGAATTTTTGTTACTGATTAACATTTTTCAAAAAACAAAATTCAGACTATTTAAATACTTTCGGATCCAAAAATCAAGTTAAAAGACTGCATTCATCGTTTTGACATCAATTAAATTCATCCGGAATGTATAAAAATAAGTAAATAGAGAGAAAATTGAAAAAAAAGTAGAGATTTTTGAAGACAAATTTATTCAGAGAATTGCCCTTATATTAAAATTAAATTGAGCGTATCCTTTTGATGTTTTCAAAAACTTCTTCTTTTTTTAAACATTCACCTAATAACTGTTTATCCTCTTCAGACTAATACTCAATTAACTGAAACTGTGAAAATAAAAACAGTTTTTACTTCCTCTCTTTCAGTCATAATATTTTGATTCATTATCACACCACACTATTTATTCAACTTCAAAAATTAAGGCACGAAAGAAGAGTCAAGTTGTTATCAATAATGAATAAGACTTAAAATGCATTGCTGCAACAGATGGTATGTGATTAGAAGTAATAGGTAGCATAGAACTTCTATTCTTTTTTTGTGTTAAAAAAGGAGCCGATTGCGTGCACTGAATATAATAGGAAGAGTGAGAAAGAGAATAAGGAGAAAACTTGCATGCAATGCAATGCAATACATAAAAAGAGACACAACAAAAGGCACGTCTCATCATCTTCATAATAATATCATGAGGTATCATGATATCGATCCCTTTATGTGCGTTTGTTCATCCATACGGAAATTGCTAGGCATTATAAATTATATACATACACAGACAAATATGGTGAAGTCATTTTAAATTGCAACATGTTATAACATTGACAATAATTGGTACCAGATTGTTAGTTACTCATTTAAAATTTTATTTATTCCAAAGATTGATAATAAAATTAAAGTTTTAAATCAATTCAATTAATAACAAAAAGAATTAATAATTTTCATTCAAACTATTCGCATCTCACTCATTCTTTCTCTTTCACTCACCCTTAAGCTAATAAACAAACCACAAACTGATATCAACATAAAAACGAAATCTTTATGAAGTTCCGATTTATGTGAGGATAATAACTCACGGTTTTTTTGTTGCTTCAACAGGAAGTTAAATATTTCAGTACTGAAAATTGACGTGTGTACATGTGAGCATTAAAAATATCAAAAAATGAATGTTTCATTCTTTACTTCGAGAACAGTAAATTATTGCATCAATTTAAAGCAAAAATCGATTTTGTTTTTCGCGAACGATAATCGAAAGAACTTTAAAATAATATAAAATATAATGTTGCGATGAGAAAGCATACTTATATTTTTAATTTAAACTTCTTTCTTAAAAGTTTAATAAATATAGAAGCATAATTTTTTTATTTAAAAAAATAATAAAGGACAAACTGCGCAAAAATAAATAATCAGAATAAAATATTTAGTTTAGGAAGAAAGATCAAAGATCAGTAATGATTTTAAGAAATTATATCAAAATAAAAAAGGTGCAATTTAATATTTAATGAAACAATTTTCTTTTCAATACACCGCTCAAATGATAAGAATATGATTTGCATTCAATCAAGTGTGAAATCAATTTTCATTGAATAAGAAAATAATAATTGAGAGATTTTTTTATTAAATTTAGTTCCGCTAAAATTGAATTATTTTATGATAAATTACTAAAAAGAAATAAAAATGAACTTTTTTTAAAAAGCAACAAAATTGATCCTCTCATTCTCTCATTTTAATTAAATGATCATTATTTCAGAGCGAATATGGAAAATTTTCTTTCTCATCTTGTTTTTATTTCGCTCTCTCTTGTATCATTCAATTCTATGCGAGTGAGAGAACTAAAGCGATACGATAATATTGTATGGGTGTTGAAAGTGTATATACATATACAGAGAGCAGCAGCATTCGAGAGAGCTTCATTGAAAAAAAGTTTTTCTTGATTCAAGTTTCATTCGTTCAATAGACGTTAGTCTTCGCGGTCGGTGTGGTTTTTCTAGAATTTTTTTACTCAATTTCTCTCCTATAAGTGAAACAAAATATAAAAAAGTACTTAAAGAGGTTTAAAAAAAAATTAAAAAATAAATAAAGTCTTTGAATTTGAAAGAGAAATAATTTCATAAATTCGCTATTTAAAGATTGTATCATAAAACTTTTGATAAATACGATGACAGAATCATCATTTAATATACATTATAATATAAACTAACGACACATTTAGTTGAAACAAGAGAAGATAAAAAGAGTTCATATGAAGTGTGATTAAATCGCGCAACTAATTTGTATTTTGAAAAAAATCAACAAAAAAAAATAAAAATAAAAAAAGAGAGACGATAAAAGAAATCATTTCAAAATAGCGCCAAAAAACGTTGATTGCATGCATCTGCCAATGAAGGCAGAGCCTCAAACACAGTGTACTACTAAAACTAAAATTGAAATGTTGGTTGAGGACAATCATTCAAATACAACCAACAGTAGCAGTGCTTCACCACCAAAATCACAAACTCAAAATGATTACTGGTGGACGGAAAGAATGGTTTTGCGGGCACAAGAAGAGTTTCCTGGTGAATTGGTTCGCACGGGAAGTCCATATTTTTTATGTTCTGCACTTCCCACTCATTGGCGATCAAACAAAACTCTTCCTGTTGCCTTCAAAGTTGTAGCATTAGGTGATGTCCATGATGGAACATTGGTTTCGATTAGAGCTGGAAACGATGAAAATTTTCATGGTGAATTAAGAAATTCAACTGCAACGATGAAAAATCAAGTTGCAAAATTTAATGATCTTCGATTTGTTGGCAGAAGTGGTAGAGGTGAGTATAAAAATTCAACCGTCGGAAAATAGTGAATAATGAACTAAATTTGCATTAATTATCATCCTTGTTGAAAAATGAGCTCATATAGAACTTTATAAATGAGTAATTATACACGATATGGAGTATAAAATGTAGTATGTAGAGACCTTATTTCTCTATTTTTTTTTTTTTTTTGTTACTGATATCAACTATCAACGCCATAGTAATGGAAAAATTCTCGAGAAAAAACATTAATACAATATACCAAGCGTGAGTTAGAGCTAAATGGTTGCGATAATCCTCTTCTTTGAAACAATTTTATTTTTGAATTTTATTTGACAAATTTTTTTTGTATAAAAACATGATTTTAAACAACTCTTTTTATAAAAGAGAATTAAAATCTTAACGATATTTCAAAATGATTCTTTAACATACAGTAGCGACCACAAAACCACTGCGAATCCTTTTTCATTACAAGTTACTTCTCTGGAATTTAATTCTCAATATCATATCATTTATTGAGAAAAATAAATGAATTATGAAGTCTTGTAAGTCATCATTTTAATAATTTCACACATGTATGATCATAACATATTAGTAAAGTGCAACAAAGTTCATCTCACACTCACATAAAACGAATTTTACCGAAAAAAACATAAATCTTGAGATGAGCATAAAAAATGCAAAAATTGACAGGTTGAATTTCTCATTGATTGATTTAAATGGTGTGCAAAAATGGGAAGAAGAAGAGAAAAGAGACAGAGTTCACTTTTAAGACGATTATTCCATGTTTTGTATTCATTTGTGAGCAAAGCACGTGACATACAAAAAAGGGTAAAATTTTACTCCTTTCATGTCTACATGTAGCGATTTATGAGAATGATAAGTTTTAATGACCCTTTATAGTATTTAATATCAACGAGAAATTTTTTTTTGTTGTTCTATTTCTTTGTGGATGATGAAATATTATTATCATTAGGTACTATGATGAAAAAAAGAAAAAAAAAGACCCAAATTTTACTCGTTATGAACTTTACACATTCTTTTCTTCTTTATTTATAACTTTAAAGTATCTTACTAATATTTCATAACTATGGTCCACATCATCAAAACAAGATTAATTTGTTTCAAAAGACAATGGACTTGAAGCGAAACAAAAAAACTCAGTGTATTGTGTGCGATTACACTGTGCGTACATTGAAAGGAATTGAAAGAGAAAAAAATATTTTTTTGAATAAATTTGATAAATTTCTTCTAATTCATCATTTACGAACGTATACATATATATATGAGCCGAAAGAGAGTGAGTGATTTCAACGCGGCATAATTCAACACGTTACCGTGCTTATTTTCATTGTAAGTTCACTTACATAAATTTTTCAACCTTTTGTCACAAGTTTGTCTCATTATAATGCGTTTAAACATTTGAATATTGTGCAGATTTAAATTATTAGAGTAAATTTATCAATTTTTTCATATCATTTGAATAATGAATTTGAAAATAAAGTCAATTTTTCTAACACAAAATTTCTTTTTTATTTAGGTAAAAGCTTTACTTTAACAATAACAGTCTCTACTAATCCTCCACAAGTTGCGACGTACATTAAAGCAATAAAAGTAACAGTTGATGGGCCTAGAGAACCGAGAAGTAAAAATGGTAAGTAGCTCAATATTTATTAAAACAGTCACGCGATGTATCTTCTTCAATATGTTAAAATTTATATAACAAAAACAAAATAATTGTGATGATTTTAATTGACACCACCTGTCATAACATAAAAAAATAAATGTTTTCAGTAAAAGAATTGTATGTAAAATGATATGATGCCAAATACAGTAGCAGTTAGTTGTTGGCTAATTGACTTTAGAGAGAAAATTGCAATGCATCATAGCTTTAGAATTCCCACTGTGCCATGTTCATTTATTTCTCTCTTTTCTACTCTTAGAGTTTTTGATTAAAAGTCAAAACAAATGAATGGGGTTTTCCATTACGTTTCAAAACAAAAAAATAGAGCAACATATGTGTGAATCTTTATGACAATTTTCCATACATTGAGTTGTAATTGCTGTGCATTTAAATGTCTCTCTGTTATCTGTTTTCGACAATAATCATTACTGTTTTCTATTTTGGAAGAGGAAAGAAATCAAATAGACATAGGAAAATAACAATCCTTATATTTGTGTATGTTTGCATATTTTGCATTTTTGATATTTTCTTCTTGCCAAATTCGAAAAATGATGTTTAGTAAAATTTTCCCATTTTCATTTATCTATCCAATTTCCCGGTGCATTAGTAACTAATGTCCAAAAATGACATTTGCGTCCTCATGCTATAACTCCTATCTTTTAGTTTTTACATTCATTCAGTCTTTTTAGACTGCAGTTTTACATGTACGTGTGCATTTTGATATTTTTTGTATGTACGATGATGATGATGTCAATGGACCTTTTAATTTCTCTTGTATTTCACATCATAAACATTCGCATGGGAATTTTTACAATAAAGGAATGAGTAAATTAAAATTGTGTACCTCTAACGTTAGTTCCAATCATTTATCTTTAAATTACAAACTACTATGATATCTGAAAGCATGAAAATTTAGTATTTCTCTCCTCCTAATCGCCCATAAACAGAGAACACTGCGAATTGCATTTCTACGATTGAAATATTAATCTCATTTGTGAACTTTTTTCTCTTACTCACTTTATCAGTTTTACTCTTATTAAAATTCCCATAATACATGTTATGAGTGCACAATCCAATATTATTGTTTTGAGCTTATTTTTATCTCAAAATTTCTTTGTGAATATGTTTTTGTGAGTTTTGTTCTACTACGTCTCAATATGATAAGGCTATACGAAAATATCATAGTATATACCGTGAGAAATTGGGCGATTTAATGTTATCACTTACTTAAGCGTGTGACAGAAATTAGTCCGAATATGAGATTTTCTATAAGTCTAAGATTAAGATAAACATAACACTAAAAAATATAGCAGATGTTGAGGCATAAAATCAATGCAAATAGATGTCATAAAATCGGAAATAAATGCAAAAATTTCCATTTTAGAAATTTATAACCAATTTCCTAATTCTCTTTAAATGCAATTTATTTTTGAATTTATTTATTTTACAGCAACATCACCTGGAAGCCATCAATTGAGGACACTCAGTTTCAATCAACGTCTACTAGAAACGACACCATATCTGAGAGATCTCGAGCCATTTCGTAGAAAATCTTTATCTCAATTAAACAATAATTCATCGAATCAAATCTCAAATACAAATGTTCCTACTACAGATTATGCATATAAACCGAATGCACCGCAAATTCAAGGTAAAGATTCTCATTTATCTCTTCAATTTTTTTCGAATATTGTACATGTACATTATCGAGTGAATGCAATGTGTATGGTTGTATATAATTTGGGTTAAAAGGTTGGTTTCAAGTAAAAGAGAGAAAGAGAGTGAAAAAGAAAAAAAATCAAACTGATCGGTGGTCAGCTACCTGCCTGTCTTTTGCACACATACTCACTCATTCACAATCCTTCACAAGACTGTAATTTTCTTCTCTAATATGAAATATATTGCTCAAATTTATTCTCTTAATTCCTTGTTTCTCCCTTTTCGAAATATTTTCATTCGTGTAGCGATTAATGATTGTTGTTGTTTAATACATACAGTCAATATTGCACCATTATTGCATATGCATTCATCACATTACATATATAAATTTTACAGTTGTTTTGATAAGGCAATAGATTTGATTTAAAACATATTATTTTTCTTATTTTGACAATGCTATGTATTAGGTAAAATAGTAATTGAATTAGATAATTATAATTAAGAATTGAGAGTTTTTATTAAAAATATTAATTTTACACATGACTGATTTTTAACTTTCATCTCATTTTTTTCGTATAATTTTATATGTACATTTGAAAAAAATATAGTAAGAAAGAACTAAAGAAATCAACACTAAGCCACGTTAGCATAGTCTATATCTTGCTTGTTGCAGAGTATGAATGAAGTAAAAAAAATTGTTTATTTGCTGTGCAGCAGTCATTCATTGAAAATCTAGAAGTGCATTCAATGAAAATAATTTTTTTTTCATTATTTTCTCTTTCGCTGTCTTGGAATTATTTTCCACATGAATGGCAAAAGGTGCAAGACAGATATGATATAAAATGAAACAGAAAGTCAAGAGATGAGAGAATATGTTGATGAAAAATGTATCAATTACATTAAGCACACACACTGAAATTTTATATTTAAAGTGTGTTGCATTGAAGATTTACTGAAGTTTGAAAAGTTGTTTTCATCTTTTTTTGTATGGTCAAAAATGTTGTTCTTAATTAATTTTTATTAAACATTTGTTAACTTTTAATGAAATTCAACTCCTTGTACTTTTAAATGTTTAACAAGAATTAGTAGGAGGTAGTCTATCATTTGTTTTATAATTTTGACATTTTATTTTCTTTCTTAAATATATAAAGAATTTATATTCGTTTTTTAGTCAATCAATTAATAATCAACTTTTTAGAAATTCATTTCTTATTTTTCTAATTCTTTTCGAAAACCTAATTTACATAAATAATGTGCAAATAAAAATAGAGACGTGATTTCTCATGAATCGATTAGTTGGTGGGAACTATGAGCGTATAAAAGTTTATGCAAATTCTCTCACCGACAAAAAAGAACAGATTTCTTCACCAAAAATAAACGTGACAACAAATTTACAGCTTTATATTTGATTCAACACGAGAAAAAGGAATTTCGCGCTTATTTAGAAATTTTAATGTCACTAAAAAGACCCCACAAATGCTTAAAACTTATAATATCATCGTTTGTTAATCGTGTTTTTATGAGCAACATAGAAAGAAAATATTTCCGCAAAAAAATGTTTAAAAAGAATTTTCGATAATATGATACTGAAAAAAGATGAATTTAATGCTTTTCAAATTTAATGATGATGAGTAAATAATCGGCCTATAAGATTTTTGTCGAATACATTGTATGGACCTCCAGTGGCACGAGTTTCTTTCTAATTTATTTTGATCCGACAAATTAGGAGTTATTTCCTGTACATTTGTTTTTTTTTTATATTTTTCGATAGTAATTTCAGTCATTGAAAGCTGGTCAGTGATATATACTTAAAGAAAATTATGATGTCATAACATTAAACAATTGTTTATCGATGTCAGATGACTGCAATGCAAATTCATACCATTCATTCATTAAAATTTTACGATTATTACCATTAACCAATAATTTACCTTTTGTTGTTCCATAAAATAAACGCGTGTTTATTTTTAACATTTTTTTTCATTCATTTTTTTCATACACAGAATCGAACTTGATGGGAGCGGCTGAATGGACAGGATATTCGTCACCAACTGTCACTTCATCATATTCAACATCATTTCAGCCAACATCATATGATCAATCAAGTATGTTGCCGGCAGTTCTTCCTAATGATGCTTATAATCCTTCCGATTATCATTATGGATCGAGTGTCACTCAAAATGCTTATGGTTCTACATCACTTACACCATGGTCAAATGAAGTTGATCAATATAATTACAATTACAATTCTTATCAATATTCATGTCAGCCAGTATCAACAGTTCAGACTCAATATCCACCACCACCTCCTCCACCACCTCAATCATCACAGACAACAATGGTTCTTTATCCGCAACTTTATTCAACAGTCAATCAAAATCAAATTCATCTGCATCTTCATGGTAGTGAGAAACTTGTAGAGCAATATCTTGGCAGTGCTGTAAGCACATCAATGCAACCAGACAACAATTCATATTCATTGAATCAAAATTCAAGAACAATTGGTAGCGGTCTAGAACTTCCTATGTTGTCACAAACTGAAGAATTAAAACATCAAGAACAAACAGTTGATCAAGATGTTGCTGATCCAAATGTTTGGCGACCACACTTGATGTAAAATTTTCTTTTTTATGATTTTACCAAATTCTACAAAGTCCCTTTTTTTAAGTTGCCTTATACAACTTCACTTTCGTATCTTTAGTTTTTAAGTAGAAAATGAATTTTTATATTTTATGGAACGAAAACATGCATATGATGATGATAATAAAAAAAGTGTGAAAAAACACTTTAAGTAAATGTTCATTGTCTCTATAAGTCTTTATTACTTATTTTCTTATGTTAACAATAATGAAGAGAAAAGAATACAGTAAAAAAATAATGTCAATGCGCTGTTGAGAGCGCATTTTGTTATGATGTTTTATTGAAAAATATCAATTTGACGAAAAATTTTAATGAAATCTTTACATGTAATTTAAATTAACTTTTTAATTATTCTGTACTGTTTTGTGATGTCCTTATAAGGAATTTGTTTAGTGCTAAAATTCGGAAATGATATAGAAATTTTACATCTTATTTTTAAAAGCTTACTGTTTTCCCTCGAATATAAGAACCGGTCCTTGCATTCGAATTGACCAATTGGAAATTTTTCCGAAAATTTGACTTTTTCTTCGAATAGAAGGACTTTTGAATATAAAAAACCGCCATAAAAATGATACCTTTCTTCAGGGGGAAAACATCTTTAACGAAAAATGAAAAAATTACGAAAATGACAAAAGAACGAAACCAGTGACCAAGTACCCGTGTTCCAGATCGGTGTATTTAAGCGCATTTTTGGTGCCTAGATCAGAGTTTATTACATATTACAGATTCATGCGATAGCATATACTGGTTGAAGTAAATTTCAAATGTATCATATAGGAAATTTTATTTGTAATACTCATGGTTTCGAATGAAATAATTGAAATTTAAGTTGTAGCGAATTGCATTCAATTAAGAATTTAGCAGCTATTTCTTGTTTTGTTCATATTTTCATATAGAAATATAATTTAAGAAAACTCGAGTAATGTAATTGCTGCTAATAATCCTAATCTATTAAAATTCTCGAAATCGTCTTTATAATAAAATTTATTAATTTGAAAATAACGGTCAAATTCAAAATACGCGCACCTGAAAAATATTTTTGATTCGCGACAAAAAATTTTGTTTACAAATTTTAATATGGAAAATTAATTCATAATTTCCCAAGTTAAATGACTAGTGACAGAAATATAAATAAGCGTCGCCGCACTAACTTTTTAGCACAAATCAAACACAAAAAACCGGAAGTCGCTAGGTATTATAGTTTTCGAGATCTCAGAGCGACACCCGACCGAACAGCCGAACAGCCAGCCATCCAAAGTGAATGTATAAGCTGCATTGTTGTTCCAAAAATGCGCTAAAAATTAGTAAAAGGCTGACAAAAATTTAAAATCTTTCGCCAGAATAGTTTTCTCCTGTGATTTTCTTTGTAATTATAAAAATATACCAGACTTTTTTTGAAAAAAATTATGACGTTCTGAAAATTTTTCAAATTTTGTAAAATTTCATGCAGGAGGATGGTCACTTTGACAAATGGCGATAAAAATGCGAAAAAGTTGCAACATAAACAATGTTTTTCTGAAAAATTCTCTTAAATAATGGTGATCTGGCTCTTGAAATCAATAGAAATCATATTTAAATGATTAAACAAAAAGGTTTTATTAGTTTAGAAAGTTTTAAACTAACTTACTAAATTATTTGAAAATTTAAATATTTTTGTCATTGCAACAAAATGTTTTGTTAATGTTGCATAGTAATATTTACAAATTTTAAAGTTCTTTTCTAGGACAAATTACTAAGTATGAAAGGCTGTAATTATTCAAGTTTAGATTATCAAAACACTACAATAAATTTCTATGATGATTTGAAAGTGATAAAACTTCCAAAAATGAAAATATCAAAATTATGTTTTTGTCGCATGTGAAATTTGAAGCGAAAAAAAGCGAAATCGTTTGCCCCAGTGAATATCCCTCTGATTTCATGTTAAAGAAAGATTTCATAAGAACCGGTCCTTATATTCAAGTGAAGATTTTGACGGTTGAAAATTTTATTTTAAAGTAGTTTTCACATCTTCTTCTGTTCGAGTGTGTGTAGGGTTTTTCTTTTTGAGAATATATTCGAGAATTTGAGAATGAGAATTTGGAAAACCCTACCGTCTTCCCTCGAATATAAGAGACGTCTCTTGTATTCGAATTTTGCAAAATTTGAAAAAAAAAAAAACGTATATTTTTCCATACTAAATCAAAACAAAAACTGAGCAAAATCTCTTCTATTTGAATACAAGAGACGTCTCTTATATTTAAGAGAAGACGGTAGTGTCCTGTAGGATTAAAAGTTATAGATTAACCCCGAACGTTTGGTGAAAAAAATTAAGGAAACAGACAGACAAAGTGAAGACAATAGTATTTTTTTTCAATGTGTTAGGAAAATATGGTAAAACAGGAAAATTAAAAATTATTTTATTACATTTTAGAGTGAGAGAGGACTGAAAACTGTGCATAGGAAACAAAACGGTATTTCATGAATATAATATACCTATATATATTGAGTGATGAGCATAAAAGCATATTGTGGTTAGGCAGATATATTAAAAATCATATCGAGGCACAACTTCTTCTCCACTCATTCATGTCTCTTTCACTCTCTTTCTCCATAATGTTCAAAATAAAATTTAACCACAAAAAGACTTTATTTTTCTTTATAAAAAATGGCGGTCGATAGAAACGTTTTAAATAGAAACTTCTATAAGGTGCCTTCATTTTCATGTTTCATCACACTCAAAAGAGTGTTTCTTATGAAATTGGATCAATCGAAATTGAAATTGCAGCCATTTAGGTGCAAAAATTGATTTTCACTCTTTCGATCTTCACTTGATTGATGATCTTTTGATCTGTTTTCGCAACGGAAGAATACTAAAAATAAATTTTATGAAAATATAACAGAATACAGCTAATAAGAGTTCCAGGTCAGTCAAAATAATTTGATTGATTTAAGACACACTTTTAACACTTCTTCTTTACAGAAAATATCAAGCTCATTTGCAAAATGATATTTGATACTTTTTAATTGCATATTGTTGATTGATCTATAGAGCTAGAAAATGACATATTGCGATGTTAAATTTGTATTTTACGTAGGCAAGAAAGATTTAAGAAAATATAAATATTCAAGATTGATTTAATGAAACCCTATATTTATGATAATAAAAAGTTAAACATACACATACAGACAACACGAGTAGATTTATATAAAATAATTTGATGCAACAAGTATTGGAGTAAAAGGAGAATTGTTCAATACTCTCAAGAAAATATAATTTTTCGTTTGATTGAGCATTGAACATGTTGTAATCATGAACATCGGAGAAATAAAATAAAATAAAAAATAAGTAAGTAATGTGAGATGAGGATGTTATGCAGTTTTTTAATTCACTACATACACATTTTATACACATTTTCGTTGTTAATCTAATGAACGCGTGTGTGTTTGTATCAAATATTCAGACATCCTTTGACATGCAATATGATACACACACTGAATGACAACTTATGCAATGAGAAACTCTACAATCTGAGGTTTGCACAGTAAATCATTCTAATGTTCATAATGTTTGCAATAAAATTAATTTAAAACCATAGAAACTTATGAATGAATAGCAGCAGACAAGAAAGGAAGTGATGATGATCTATGGATGGAAGTGTAAAGAACGTGAAAGAATAAAGGACGACGCGAAGATTCTCATAAACCTTTAAAAAATTACATTTTCTTCTGCAAAAAGTGTTAACACCATTTAAATCAATCGCAACAAACACTTAAAAACGTCGCATTAAAATTTATTTTTCATTTCTCTCATTCTCATATTCTCGCGTTTCAAAATATTTATTGTAGATTTTCTATGTGCATACGCACAACTTTGTAAAATTATTTCTATTAAAATGATTTATCTTTCTGATTTTTTTAAAAAAACGTGTTTGAGTTTCATTATTGTGCTTTTAATGCTTGCACTTTGTTCTAACTGAACTTTAAACAATGTATGCTAACAAATAAATAAATGCGCATGTTAATCAAAGGCGTCAGCCTTTAAAGATAGATATAATTATAGTTAAAAATCAGGAATCATTAATGATTTTTGATTATTTCTTAATTCTGCTACCAAATGGTTTTCCCTGTGATTTTCATTCAGATAAGTACTTTATATATTAGCTGAAGGTTGTTAAAAGAAAAGTATAGTAAAATCGCAGTTAATATTAATGTGGTTTTTTACGCTACTGATACCTTCAAATTTAATATTTTTTAAGCGTTCTATTACTTTTTTAACAATTAATTTCCTTGATTGTCATTTGATTTTCAAAATTGTGTAAGGGCGATTCTTTGAGTGATTGGAATTCGAACAAATGCGTTTTGGGCGATTCTCTGAATAAATAGAAATCAAAAAAAGCGTTTAGTAATTCATTCTCAACTTATTTTTGTTCAAAAATTCAATATTTCTTTTATTTCTTATTTCTCACTATAATCTCAATGAATGTATAATTATCAAGCTGTTTTACAATGCTCAGAGAGAAGAATAAGAAGTTAAATTAAAGTAAATATTCATTTTCAAGTTTTTGTAAATAAAATTTTTTGAACTCTCCAAACGCTTTTTAATTCTCCAAAAGTGCAATTCTATGAGTGAAAAATTCTACAAAAAACTCCCCTTTTTCAATTTTCTCTTTAATTCCTTTTCTAAACTCTATGAAAATACATTTAACTTGTGTAAAATGAATAAGCATATTACATAAACCTATTTTCGCTAACTTGAAGCCTTTTATTTAGCAGAAAATTGATTTTTGATAAGCGTCACTTACGCACAAAAAATTTTGTTTCTGATATATTTTTGCAAATTTTCTCTTTAGAACTAAAACAACTTAATGGTTATATGATAATTGAGAATTTTTGAAGAAATAAAGGATAACAAAAATCTCTACTCTTTCAAATTTCTCTCTTAATACTTGTTTTCACTTATTTCAAATGAATTTAATAGATGTAAAAGTAATATAGATAGTGATTGAGAATACTTTTAGGCTTCTAAAGACTTTAATTTGTCTAAAATTTGATTTTCGAAAAACGTCTGTCAGGAACAAATTTTTTTTTTCACTTATTTTTGCAAAATTAAGCTTTATTACTCACTATAGTCACTCAAAAAATAGTTTTTGTAGTTAAAAAGATGATTCTTTATCTATACTAGTTTTTATAGCATTTGAACTTGTATTCGAGGAGAAATAAGCGTCTATCAGAAGCAAAATTTAGAATTTTTAGAAATTAAAAGCGTTTGTAGAGTTCAAAAATTTTGTTTACAAAATTATGAAATTCAGTTCTTCTTTTATTTAACTTCTTATTTTATACTCTTTTCATGGCAAAACACTATTTATAGCTAAAACAAGAGAATAAAAACACAATTATAGAGAATAATGTAAGAAATAACGAATTTGAATGATATTCGAAGTTTCGAACAAAACAAGTAGAGAAAGAATTACAAATTCTATTTTTTTCGAGTTTCATTCACTCAAAAAATTGTCCAAAAACCAATTTTGTGCCTAAACAACGCTTTTCAAAAATCAATTTTCAGACAAATTAAAGACTTTTAAATACTTAAACTCAGTTTAAAGACTGCCTGGTGGAGTCATTCAAAGTTTTTGACCGTTGCACATTTCAAATTTTCAAACATTTTCAAACCCCTTTTCGAAAAAAATAGCACTTTCGAACTAAATTTTCGAAATTTATTTTTACAAAAAATCCAAATAATGGAATTTCTATGGTGAAATTATGTAAAATAATATCGGATATAACTACAAAACAATATCTTTAATGTGGAGAAACATTATTATTATTATTATTATTTTATTGAAACGTTTTTTCTGCGCAAGGAAAAGCCTGGAAAACCCGGCAGTAAAAACCTTGCTTAAGTATCATCATACATGGCAAATCGATACATTGTCTCAGTGAGAAAATTTCTCGTTTAAGAGACTTACAAGATTGATTACAATATAATGAAATTAAATTTAGACAAGTAAAATAAACAAAGTTTATAATAAAACAGAAATATTCAAATTTAAAAGTGACGCTACAAAATGTCACGTGCCACATGATTCAAATAACAGTTGTTTGTTGACAAATATTTAGACCACAAACTTTCTATTTTAGGAAAATTGGCATTGACATGGTAGAGCTTGTTCTTGTAGAGTGAGAAGAGTAGTAATGACTATGTAAGATGAATGCGACAAAAACATAGAAGATTTTAAGTGACTGTTAATGCAATAAAGTGTTATTAATAATTTTGTCAAGAAGTGAAGAGATTTGTGTATAAGTGTAATTAAAGAGATTTAACAAAAACGACTTAAAATAATCATTATTAAAGCATAGCTTGATGAAGTTTTCATTTCTGATGTTGCATTTTAAGCCCATTTGAATGCATAACTGTGCTTGAGTTTTTTGATTTCATCTGGAACATTATTGTATATGTGAATTCCTAGAAAATTAATCGTATTTTGATCCTCTATTTGTTCTGCATATTTTGCTCTAGTGTGTCGTTTTCTTCTTAATGTTCTTGAATTTGAAGACTGTTTAACAAATGACAAATTACTATTGTATTCTCTTATTCAATATATTGTATATGTATTGTAGCTGTACTCAAGTAACTGATTGCTCGGATTGGGAGGCAGTCAGAAACTAAGTGAGGTTATACATTTTGACTCTATTTTCAAGTCTATCCAAATATAAACATTTCTTAAGGCTCTATTTTTGAAGAATTTGAATAGGTTTGAGTACAGCGTCACTCGCAGTACCCAAATTGTCGACATATAATATAAGTTGCTCTCCACAAGTGATTGGTAAATAGTTTTTTTTAATATGCAAAGGAAGTCTGTTCTTAAGTTTCCATAAAGCACCGGCAGCACTTGCTAATTTAGTTTCAGACTATTAACGTGTACATCCCATTTAAGACTTTGATCTATAACAAAGTCCTAAATATTTAGCATATTCAACTCTGACTAGGGATGTATTGTTATCGAGCTGTACTATGTCTTCAAGAATGACCTTTTGATATGGCGAATGAATAATAAGAAGTTACTTTGCTAGTATTTAATATTAATTTGCTTTTGCAGTTTTGAGATGATGAGCTTCATATCGTGTTGAATGCACTTGCTAGTTCTATTCGAGGGTCTTGATCGAATCGCTATCACTACATCGTTCTGCATATAAGTACAATTTTCCTTTTAGAGGTAGTTTGGAAATATCGTTGATGAAGATACTAAATAGAAGAGGTCCAAGTACTGAACCTTGGATCACACCAGATTTAATGCTAGTAACACGAACTATATGTATCACCAATTTTTACTATTTGCCTTCTATCACTCAGATAATTAGCAAATAAATCAAGAATTGAGCCACGTATACCATATCTTTCCAGCGATTCAGTTAATAATAAATGATCAACAACATCAAAAGCTTTTTTAAGACCAACATAATGAGTGCAACTTTTTTCTTTATGTCTAATTGTTATCTCATCATTAATGAGCTCCAATGCTGCCAATTTCAGTGTTGCATTTCTTTCTAAATCCATACTGTCTCTTATATATTGACATGATTTTTGTCCAAGAAAACTAGTGAGTCTATCGTGAAGAAATTTTTCAATGACTTTGTTGAGAGTTGAGAGAATAGAGATAGGTCGATAATTTGCAACATTTTAGAGTCTCCACCTTTACAAATTGGCACTACTGTGGCTATTTTAGAGTGCATTTGGATATACGCCAGTTTCAATTATTTTATTTATTAGTGTCTTAGCAATGGTGCGATAGACGCAGAAATGTGTTTCAGATGAGATGATTTAATTCCATCAAGACCACAAGATGAATTCTTCAGTTGTACTATGGATAGAAAATAATTTCATCATCAGTTGGTGGAATGATATGACATGATTGAAGTGCAGTGCTGTATTTCTTCATGTTTTTATATATATTATCTGGTATACTATTTATAAGTTCACTTACACTGAAATAAAATGACGATTGAATTCCTCAGCAATAAGATTTTTTATTTTCAATTATTTCATCATTAATATTGATGCTTGTGATCTTCAGAATTCTTACTTCTTCCAGTACACTGTTGATACTCTGCCACATCTTTTTAGTGTCTTTATTAGAAAAATCTCTGCATATCACTTTCTATTTCTCCTCTTTTATTATTTTTCTTCAAATAATCGATGCTTTTAAATGCGTTCTTGAAAAGATGCGATATAACGGTGTTTTCTCATTTTAACGGCACATTTTTTCTTTAAAACTTATGGCCTTTCTAATTCTATCATTATACCACCAGAGAATACTTTCATTTTTCACTTGACTGATGTGCTTTTTGTAGCATTTTTAATTGACTCTTGAGTAACTTTTATCCAACCGTTTTGTAATTTTATTAGATCATGAAGAGAGGAAACCAGTTAGTGTCTATTAACGAAATTGAATGTGTTATGTAAGATTTCATAATCAGTGTGATGAATAACTTTAATAGTAGGTTTTTTGTAGTTTTTAGGTTTTGAAACGTGGAAACAATCATATGTTGATCACTTAAATCAGAGCGTACAGAAATTGTGTGATATTGATTATATTTTTCGCCTGAAAAATTGATAATAGTGTGGTCGATAATACTTCCACTTTCATTCGAGTTTGAACATTGTTGCTTATTTCCAGATCGTATGATTTAAGTAAAGAGAGATAGTTTTTAGTTAACTTGCATCGCCATTTAAATTAATATTATATCACCAATAAAAAAGTTTTCCTTTCATTATTAATGCTTCTTTTTCCAGATCGTTAGAAAGTCTTCAACGTGATGATATCAGGAGGTCTATAATATGTTTATCAAAGTTATAGTTTCAGAATGTAATCTAAGCTGAATTTTAAACTTTTTTGAATTGAGCTTTTTAGTATTTGTACCAAGCGAAAGAAACCTCACAATTCATTATATTTATTTCTTTAGCACAAATACCATAAGTCCACCGCCACTACCATCCTTTTTGGAGGCACTTTCTACACTCAAATGTTAGTATATCCATTTATGTTATTATATATTTAATAGGAAACCTAGGTTTGAGTTTAGCTCACCAAATACGAGGATATCAGGTTGTAAAAGCAAATGAGAAGTCATAAAGTTTTTATTTGTTCAAATTTGTCAATTTTATTTCCAATCCTCTTACATTTAACGTGCAATACTTGTGAAACCTCCCGGGTTTGTTGTGATAAACATTTAAGAGAGTTGCCTGTGAATTGGANAATTCATTTAAGTGGCAGAAAAGTAAAAAAAAGTGATAAATTTTGTAAGATAAACAAAAATAATTTTTGTATGGAAGAATTTCAATTGATATTTTCGACAGTAAATCATCTTTAAAACGCAAGCATTCTCACTGAAATACAATCATATGGATATTATTTAACTAATTATATCAAAGTTTCAATGATATAACTTCATTTAAGACGAAAATTTGAGCAAAATAAAAATAGGTCCGATTTAGGAGTGGGTCCGAATTAGGTTCCTTTACCCTACAAATTCTATTTTTTTCAAGTTTCATTCACTCAAAAAATTGTCCAAAAACCAATTTTGTGCCTAGACAACGCTTTTCAAAAATCAATTTTCAGACAAATTAAAGACTTTTAAATACTTAAACTCAGTTTAAAGACTGCCTGGTGGGGTCATTCAAAGTTTTTGACCGTTGCACATTTCAAATTTTCAAACATTTTCAAACCCCTTTTCGAAAAAATAGCACTTTCGAACTAAATTTTCGAAATTTATTTTTACAAAAAATCCAAATAATGGAATTTCTATGGTGAAATTATGTAAAATAATATCGGATATAACTACAAAACAATATCTTTAATGTGGAGAAACATTATTTTACAGTCAGACAATGATATTTAAGTTTTTTTGTCAACAATATTTTTGAAATTTAAATGATTTCGAAAAATCATAGTTTCATTCGGGGACTTTTCGAAGTTCTCTAACGGTCGAGTGACCCCACCAGGAAAGACTGTATTCATCGTTTTGACATCGATTAAACTCATATAGAATGAGTAAAAACAAGTGATAAGAGAGAAAATTGAAAAATTAGAGATTTTTGTAGAAATATTTATTCAGAGAATTGCCCTTTTACAAATCTTTCTTTACTTGTTTTTGTTCGAACATTTTCAACTTAAAAATATTCCTGATATACCACAATATTCTCAATGTTTCACTACTATGTTTAAATTGTATTTAGAAAGGATATTAATCAATAATATTAAGAGAAGTCATAACAGAATTGATTTTCTAGATTTGTAAACATCAAATCACAAATTCTCCAAACGCTTTTATTTCTACAAAATCGGAATCTTCTTAGCGAGAAACGCTGTTATCTCCTATAAATTCTTGTTATTTAACTATAATAACTGCTATAAACCATCAGTTATGAATTCCTTACGCTAAAAAACCTTTCCCTGACCAGTTTCGATGTGAAATAAAGCCAAATTTTGTAAAATTCTTTGACAGAAACAAAATTTTGTTAGCGAGGAACACTATTCGAAATTCAGTTTTCAGACAAAGCTAAATTTTTTAGAAGCTAAAAAATAGTGTATATCATGTAAAACTTTGTTTTATATCTTTCAATCTTATTTTACGAGTGTAAAAATAAAGTAAGAAGATAAAATTGAAAAAGGAGACGTTTTGTAGAATTTCGTCACTCAAAGAATCGCTTTCAAATGAGAAAATGAAGTTTCAAATTAAATAGCTATCCTTACAGTGTCACATTTAAATTGCTACTATTAATACCTAATTGATATTCATAATTCGTCATCATGAATGATTATATCGCAAAAGAATTGCCGTCGGATTTATGAATTGATTTCTTTTATGCAAAATGTACACATTTATATTTTTCGAACGATTGCTATCTAATGATTCATTGTCATACAATAACCACAAAATATTAGATTGTAAATATTTAAATCAAATACAGAAGCAAAGAAATCAGTTCTTATTTGTTTGAGCAACTGCTCTTGACTGAGAAGGAAAAATAAAATTTTATAACTACAACGCATGATTTTTAGATCTTGAAAAAGCTCAAAGTTTTCTAGCCAATCATATTGATAGAAAATAATGATGCTATCTCGTTCGTAAAGAAAATTTTTCAAATACAAATAGATTTGTACACACTTGTTGCATATCGTTCGGTTTTTGTGGCTTAAAGTCAATGTACTGAATTTTTTATAATAGGAAAAATAATAAAAAACGAAATAGACTATGAGAATTTGCAAACCTACTTAATGTTACTACTCACTACTTACTTTTTCTCCACAATACGTGAATAGAGATAAAAATAGCAAAATTTTTATGTTATGTACATAGGTCAATAATGTCTATTTTATTGCATTTTTGTTAGTCTTTATATTGCAAATATTGGGGAGTGTAAAACAGTTGTGGTTACAGTATATGTTTTCTTTCTATTAAAAATCCATAAAAATTTTCCTATTAAATTTTTTTCAAGTATTACCGTTTTCCCTCGAACATAAGAGATGCCTCTTGTATTCGAATTTGACAAAAAATTGAATTTTTGTCTCTAATATAAGAGACTCCAGGGGGAAAATATCTATGACGAAAGAAATTTTTCCTTTCGCTTTTCTTTCGCTTCTTTCGTCGCTTTCGTTTTTTTCGTTAGATTGATTTTTCATACATATTTCTTGCAACTTTTATACCTATTCTTTTTCTAATAGCTCAGAATAACCACTACTTTTGTAAATAATTCATCATAACGCTATAAAAAGTATGATTATTATGATATATCAAGCAAAATTTATTTTGCCTAATTTTCCAATGTTTGTTTTCGAAATTCGAATGCGAAATTTCGAAATTCTATTTAATTGTCGAAAAAAAACGTTGAAAAAACACATGAAATTCTGAAAAATTATAAATTTTTATTCGGCTAGTTTTTATGAGCTGCTACTTTATGAGCATAAATATTAAGAATTATAGTTCAAATAGAATTTATAAAACAATAGAATAACGACTTTAAACTTCCTAAATTGCAATTCATTTTTTGCATCATTTATATTTTTGCTTCTTTTCGTCATTTTTGCTTCTCTTTCGTTATCTTTCGTTACTTTCGTTACTTTCGTTTCTTCGCATCTTTCGTCAAAGTTATTTTCCCCCTGAGAGACTCTTAATATAAGAGACACAGGGGGAAAATAACTATGACGAAAGAAATTTTTTCTTTCGTTTTCTTTCGTTATCTTTCGTTTTTTTCGTCACTTTCGTCATTTTCGTTAGATTGATTTTTCATACATATTTCCTTCAATTTTTCTACTTATTTTCCTTCTAACAGCTTAGAATAACCACTACTTTTGTAAATAATTCATCATAACTCTATAAAAAGTATGATTATAAGTGTAAATCAAGCAAAATTTATTTTGCCTAATTTTCCAATGTTTGTTTCCGAAATTCGAATACGAAATTTCGAAATTCTATTTAATTGTCGAAACAAACGTTGAAAAAACACATGAAATTCTGAAAAATTATAAATTTTCTTTCGGCTCGTTTTTATGAGCATAAATATTAAGATTAATAGTTCATTTTAGAATCTATAAAACAATAGAATAACGACTTTAAACTTCCTAAATTGCAATTCATTTTTTGCATCATTTATATTTTTGCTTCTTTTCGTCATAGATATTTTCCCCCTGAAGAGACATTTTTAAAAAATACGTTAAAAATACTTAAATTTTCCGTTATTTAATGAAAAATCAGACAAAATCTTAAAATTTTTCACTGTTTTGAAATTTAAAAAAAGATTTAAATTTTATTCGAATATAGGATATGTCTCTTATATTTAAATATAAAAAACTCCGTCTCTTCTATTTGAATACAAGAGGCATCTTTTATGTTCGAGGGAAGACGGTAGTAACTAACGTCTAGTAGACTTTATACTATTATTTCATCTTATTACATACAAATGAATATTAAAATTCCTTTTAGGTTCTTAAATTATAAAAAATGTTTATAATTTAAATCAATTATAAATATTGTAAATATTAAAACATTTATTTAACGATTATTTAAAGCATGTATTCATGTCATTTAAAACGAGACTGAAAAGTGTCCCACTATGGGCCAGAAATGAAAATTTTTTCGGAAAAATATTTGAATGCTGTTTCTTTTAAGATATAATTAGAGGAATCTAACACACTTCGAATTATATTTTTTGGTGCTACCGTTGTCGAGAAATTCATCATTTTAGTGTTTTAGCAAAGGGTATTTTTGTACTTTCACTTAAATCGCTATAACTCAGCCAAATTATAACTGATTGAGCTCAAACGATTTTTATTGATAGGAATTTGAATTACGCAAATTTTTAACTATAATATGTAATATTTTATAACGATATGTGACCACCAGGTGCTTAAGAATGTCTAAAAATTCGATTTTTTCATTAGACATGTCACTAACTTTAGTCTAGCCCCCTTATAAAAAAAGACTTTTCAAAACTGATTACTGTTATTGAAAGTACTAATAAATATCTAAAAACAATATTCGGCTTTTATTTTTTAAGTCTTCCATTTCAAAGTTATGAATTTATAAGTTTTTTAAAAAGTCAATTTTTGCCATTTTTTTGAATTTGAAGCACTATAACTTTTTTACTAGAAGAGCCTTTAAATATAATGTTTCTTATTTTTTTAGGGCTATTCAATACCTTTCAAAACAAAACCAAAACCTTTACATTTGGCCTCTGGACGTCCGAGAAAAGATATTTTTTCTACAAGCACTTTTTTACATTTTTTTAAAAAAAAATTCACCTTCTTGTCTAATTTTGATTTTAAAAAATTTCTTTGTATTATTTCTTATTTAATATTAAAAGACAAATTTTTTAAGACATTAACCATTAAAAATGGTTAAAAAATAAGCTCTCTAGGTCCAAAAAGTCCTATTTTTGCCCTATGATGAGCTTGAATAGTATATAACTCGGTCAAATCTAAACCAATTGCAATGGTTAAACGCTCGTTAATAGGTATTCAAAAATACTAAAACTTTGCTGAACATTGTGTTATGATTACTAGGCACAAAAAACTGAAATTCTATATAACTTGAGCTAGCAATGTCAAAATGAATTTTTTTCAAAAAATCTCTGCGTTTTTCGTCTTTTTTTGACTCAAATTTACCAAGAAAGTCAGATTTGAGCTAAAATATGAATTTTTAATTTTTGGTCCTACCTTGCTTAGGCACTTTTTGCGTAAATTTTGGGTTTGTTCGTTTCTCACACTCAACCTTTACGTTTTATCTAACACAATGTTCAGCAAAGTTTTAGTATTTTTGAATACCTATTAACGAGCGTTTAACCATTGCAATTGGTTTAGATTTGACCGAGTTATATACTATTCAAGCTCATCATAGGGCAAAAATAGGACTTTTTGGACCTAGAGAGCTTATTTTTTAACCATTTTTAATGGTTAATGTCTTAAAAAATTTGTCTTTTAATATTAAATAAGAAATAATACAAAGAAATTTTTAAAAATCAAAATTAGACAAGAAGGTGAATTTTTTTTAAAAAAAAGTAAAAAAGTGCTTGTAGAAAAAATATCTTTTCTCGGACGTCCAGAGGCCAAATGTAAAGGTTTTGGTTTTGTTTGAAAGGTATTGAATAGCCTTAAAAAATAAGAAACATTATATTTAAAGGCTCTTCTAGTAAAAAAGTTATAGTGCTTCAAATTCAAAAAATGGCAAAAATTGACTTTTAAAAAACTTATAAATTCATAACTTTGAAATGGAAGACTTAAAAAATAAAAGCCGAATATTGTTTTTAGATATTTATTAGTACTTTCAATAACAGTAATCAGTTTTGAAAAGTCTTTTTTATAAGGGGGCTAGACTAAAGTTAGTGACATGTCTAATGAAAAATCGAATTTTTATTCTTAAGCACCTGGTGGTCACATATCGTTATAAAATATTACATATTATAGTTAAAAATTTGCGTAATTCAAATTCCTATCAATAAAAATCGTTTGAGCTCAATCAGTTATGATTTGGCTGAGTTATAGCGATTTAAGTGAAAGTACAAAAATACCCTTTGCTAAAACACTAAAATGATGATTTCTCGACAACGGTAGCACCAAAAAATATAATTCGAAGTGCGTTAGATTCCTCTAATTATATCTTAAAAGAAACAGCATTCAAATATTTTTCTGAAAAAATTTTCATTTCTGGCCCATAGTGGCATAGGTCGGATTACTTTAGCGCATTTTTGGCGCCCAGATCAGTGTATGTTGACAAATTACAGACTTATTAGATTTGTTTGAAAAATAGATTTACAGTTTAAAATAATTTGATAAAATAAGCTTAAAATATAGGCAAAATCGTGTTTATTTGTAAAATTTTAATGCATGAAAGTACGGCGAGCGTTTTTAATTGAAATTCAATTTACCAGAGTCCGAAACGATTTTACGTGTAATTAAAAATGAACTAAAATTTATTCGATTAAATATAAAAGCCTAATCGATTAAATTTTAGTTGGTTTTTAGTTATTTTCAACTACTAGGAAGTTTCCTAGAAAACGGTTAATTTTTTGTCACTATAATAAATTTTGTTAACTTGAAAATAACGGTTAAGTAGTATTCAAAATATTTGAATTTCCAATATTTACCGTTGGTAGCGCTGTAATCGTTTTCGCAGTCAACTTCGCTGTGTTTACATTTTTCAATTTGGAAATTTTATTTCGTAATTTCTTAATTAATGCAATAAGTAACAACATTCTAATAAAGATTGCCGTCAATAACTCGATAGCACAAATCAAACACAGCAAACCGGAAGTCGCTAGCTATTGTAGTTTTCGAGTTCTCGCGCCTCACCAGCCAGCCAAAGTGAAGATATAAGCTGCATTGTTGTTCCAAAAATGCGCTAAAAATTTCTTCCAATAATTTAACTGCTAAAATTCAAACTCACAGCATTTATAGAAATTGACTCTTTCTAAAAATTCGGCAATTTATAAAAAATTGTGAAAACACGTCTTTATTAGTGCGCAAATAATATAGTTTACATTAAAACATATTCAAAATGATTTCGAGACCAAAAAACACTGATACTATGGATGACATCTACAAAATGCAAGAGGATTTCATGAAAGAAAAAAGTAAACAAAATTTTGTACCAGCTGCTAAATTTGTCAAAGTGAATAATTCATTAAAAACAGGTATTTTTATTACATTTCTTCATATATTTAACAGATTATAAAATTATAATATTCTTAGGTAAGAAACCGAAATCCTTATTTGCTCAACAACGTAATTTGAAACAATCGAAATCACAAGAAGAAAATAAGATTGATAGTAATGAAATAATTGTAATAAAGGATGTTATTGAAAGAAAATATGATATGATGATGGACATTGATGATCATATTAGTGAAGAAGTAGAAATCACTGCATTTCCCAAACCTATAAATATAAAACTTGACACTGATGTTGATGAATCTTCTGAAAGAAGCCTATTTTCTCAAACAATACATAGTAGTCAACCAAAACCATCCACTTTAGCTGAAACAAACTTGACAAATATATTTAAAACAATTGATGAAGAAAACACAAAATTTCTACAATCAATGTCTAAAGAACAAATTTTAGGTGAACGTGAAAAACTGTTGAATACACTTGATCCAAAATTAATTGATTTCTTAAGAAAAAAACGCAAGAATACAACACAAGATGATTTTCCAATAAAAAATAAACCCAAGCCACAAAAATTCTCGTTCGATGAGACAATAATAAATGAAGACTTGCCAGCATTAGACATTCTTAAAGATGAAAATGCATCGAACTGGCTTAATATGAATCTCGTTGAGCCTGAAAAATTAGAGTGGACAAAAAATATTGAAAACTTGACAAGAGATTCATTAAAAGCTGGAGCAAAATTTGAAGCGCGATTTGATTGGAAAGGATTTCTTTTACCTTATATTTTTGAAGAAGAAAATTCAAAGAAAGATGATAGAGATCTGTTTATGCATGGAGATGAACCAGATAGACCTGGTTACACTTTACAAGAACTCTTCAGACTTGCTAGATCAAATGTCTTACAACAACGAACATCAGCTCTTACAGCTATTGCTGGAATCTTGAACATTTATAATCAAGGATATTATGATGAAATTTTACAATTGCCCATTTCGAAAATATTTTTCTTTTTACGATTTTCTGTAGATGAAAATGTACCATCAATAATTCAAGCAGCTCTAAAGGGATTATCTGTTCTGTTCTATAATGAAACAGATGAAACTTTACTAGATGGTATTAATGAATCTGCATCAGGATTTTATCAACCATTAATGCGTCAGAAACCGTTAAAAGATACACTTGAGGAAAACAATTTTGAGAGTGCTTTTGAAAACTTACATTTGAATGAAGATAATAACTTGATCAACTGTGATATTGATGATGATGTGGAAGTAAGTGATGAAAATAATTTGAATGATTTTCATTTAGCTGAAACAAATTTGGTTGAGTGTCTTTTGCGAACCAACATTATAGAAAGAATAACATACATATTGACATCAATTGAAACTAATCAAATTATTATCGAATATTGTATTAAAATTTTGATTCGAATTGCAAGAGATTCCGAACAAAATGCTTTAATTATTCTCAACAAGCTAAATTTGATGAAATATCTTGCTCAAATTTATTTACCAAATCTCGAAAATTTAGAGTCATCATATTTAATAATCAAATTATTTCGAATAATTGGATCATATAATATTTCGTTTCTTAAAGCCATTCAAAACTATGAGGTGTTAGATTGTATCATAAGCTATATAGCTATAAAGGATGATTTGAATATGAAACTGATTAAATTACAAATTGAATGCTTTAGATTTTTACGACTCTACTTCTTTATTATACCTGATGAGATGAAATACAATGAACTTCTTATGCCAATGAGATATTTAATTGAATGGCATTATCAGTTTCTTCAATTTACATCGAGCAATCATTTTATCATTCGGACTCATGCAAGTGCACTTTTACATTTATTAGGACGATCAAATATTACAGTGTCGTTTACAATATTTGGTGAAATTTTCAAAATGTGCTGCAGTAAATGGTTTCATATAGCTCAACGTGAAGGAGTTACAGAATTTTCTCAAAAAATCTTGCTTTCAAGTTTGCTTGATGTTGTATGCAGTTTTATAAAATTTGGACATGAATTTTTCTATGATTTTCTCAATGACTATTTTATAAAATTCATGAATTCAATTCATTACAAAAGGATAGAAGATGCTTTAACTTCATCATCATTATTTTTCAAGAATGAAAAGGATCGCAGATGTGTACATAAGCCATTATTTAATCTTGGAACAGTAATTTGTAGAAAACTCAATACGTTACCACATTTGATACTATCACAAGAATATTCTACTTACTTCATGCAGTCAATTCTAATATTCATTAATTCATTTAACAATCAAATCAATGTTAAAAATTTGGAATATTATAATCACTTGAAAACTCTCTTTTATACTAATGGTGGAATTGATAAATATATGACAGAATTTTCTTTGTTGAAAAAACGATATCCATTATCATCAAATTGGTTTGCAATCATTGAAGTTGAATTCATCTTTAATTTGCTAAAGACAAAATTTAATGAAGAATGCTCATGGTTATTTAATGCAGCTTATAATCTATTACAATTTTTAAGTATCAATCAACATCCTTTGGCTCTCGAAATTTTTGAAAAATTTATATTTAACACTAAATTTTATAATACTAATCTAAGAAAGGAGGAAGATTTTGATTATTGGAAATTCATTTTTAATGGAGTTGTAATGTCTAAAGTTAAGGTGTGTATTTTTTTTTGACTTTTAATAAATAATTACCTATATCTATCTTTGATCCCTAATATAGGAGACTCAAAAAAAATATTTAGCAGTAATTGATGAATGGAATGAAGCATTACTGAGTAACACATGGACTTATACACTATTACTTTTCCTTTTATACAAAGTTGATGTTACTTCAAGCTCAAAAAAGATTGTCGAAATTAATTTAAAGGAAGAGGACATAATAAAGACAACATTGAAATTCAATAAATTGCTCAGTGAAAAAAACATTAACAGACTGTCGCAAGATAATATACTTATGCATCTTATGTTGATTTATTTCGGCGAAGATCGTAATTTTTTGGATGCAGATATTAAGGAATTAATTAAGGAGGAGTTAAATTTACTTAAAAAAGGATCATTCAATTTTAATACGAAACTAAATGGCGAGAAAAGCTTTGAAAATTTATATATGATGTTCTTAGATACATTTCAAGCAAATGGCTATGGCGATAATCTTTTTAGCTCTATCGTAATGATTCCATTGGTACAAAAATATGATGTAAAATGGCGTAAGCTGATATGGTCGGAATATGCAATGGACTTGAAGTTCATTAAATGCACAGAAGCAGATTTATTGGTTGACTTAAAAGAGTACTTATATCCAATCGAGAGCGATGAAAGTTTGATAAAGTCTTACAAGAGAGCTCTTCAAACTAATCAATTATGTGAAAAATCTATTCCTTGGATAATTGCAAACCATCATGTTAAATATTTTAGTTCATCTAATAAGAAAACAAGTACTACAGAAGAATTTATGAAAATTGATGATAATTGAATTGAAAATATCTTACATGAATAAAGTCGTTTTTTTTAAAAGTTGTGTACCCAAATTAAAAATTTAATTTTATGAATGCTGTGAGTTTTTTCTTTCTTTTTGCTGTCATTTCTTAGGTAGTTCATCTCGTGTAAATTTAAAATTAATTATTTTAGTGGTTTGTCAAAAGAAATGTTAATTGAAAATTATTGAAAATAGTACATAAAATAATACTTTATAATAATAACTTAAATTTCAAACCACTAAATCGAAATTTTTTAAAATATTGCTTAGAAAACATTTTTCTAACCTGATTGTTGTGTTTTTTTGCATTTTTTTCTTTTAGGAATTTGAAACCTAAAAGAAATCAAAATGAAGTGAGTAAAATTAACATTTTAATTTACTCAACTTATTTAATAATTGGTAAAATCATTTTAGGATTGGCCTTTGCGTCTTCAGTGGATATAAAATTTACCCAGGAATGGGAAAAACTCTTGTCAAGAGTGATGGAAAAGTAAGTTTAGAATGATGCTCGAAAATTGCACAAACTTAAATACTCATTTATTTATCATTTTTAGACCTTCACATTCATCAACAAAAAATGTGAGCGTTCGTTTTTGATGAAGCGCAACCCTCGTAAAGTTAAATGGACTGTACTTTATCGTCGCAAGCATAAGAAAGGTATTGAAGAGGAAGCTGCAAGAAAGAGAACACGCCGTACAGTGAAACATGCCAGAGCTATTGTTGGAGCTACAATGGCTGACATTATGGCCAAGCGTAACATGAAGCCAGAAGTTCGCAAAGCTCAACGTGAACAAGCTATTAAGTGAGTTAATTTTTTTTTATATTTAGTGCAATGTTAATATTGTAATATATATCTAAATTATAGAGCTGCAAAGGAGCAGAAAAAGGCAAAAACCGATGCAAAGAAAGCCAAAACTGCACCAACCAAACAAAAAGCAAAACCAGCTCAGAAACAACAAAAATCTGCTCCTCGCGTTGGTGGAAAACGATAAATCTTTAATCCTTACAGCATTTCCATCTCTCGTACACATTTAATTTTATGAAAGCAACAGTTGTCTGTTGAAAAGATAACACCGTGTGTGAATAATGAAATAAATTTAACCATTTTTTCATAGAAATATGAATCATATTGTTCTTTTAATTATGAATGAGCAGTCAACTCTTATTTTTTCAGAACATAAATCAGATGATTTGAGTAAACAGCTTTCTTGCTATATGTGTCTTGGATGATTTTTTTAATAGGGTGACTATTCTTACAATTTTCCATCATATATAAAGAAAATATGAAAACTTTAAGGACTTTAATAGTCACCCTCTTTGCCCTCGTATTACACAATTTTTTTGACTGTAAATAAAAAATTGTTTTTATCCTTTTTGTAATTCTATTTATTTTTACAAATATCCAAAACAATGTCTATTCAGCCAGTAGTAGATCCTCGAATCGGTCATGAATTAGAAAGGCTTAACGAATCTTGTGAGAAAATTAATAATTTAGAAGTGACTTTAGGTAATTCTCATTGATTATTTATTGTTGACATTTTAAAAATTCTCTTTTATTTACTGAATTTCTTTTGAAATCCTTTTCACTTTAGATGAACTTAAGAGAAATTATCAGGATGTACAGGAAACAAGTCAGGAAGAAATCAAACTAATAAGTAGTAAAATTAAAAACGCTATAGAATTCGCTAGACCATTCTATGAAGCAAGAAAGCAATCGAATGAATTTTTAAAGGAATTAAAAAATGAACAAGCAAATTATGAAAAAGCAAAAACAAATCTCGCTGCAGCTAAAGAAATGGTATATCTTGCAGAGCAAAGCGTTGTACAAGTTAGTATTTTAAAATTTAAAATTATTTTATCTTCAAGTAACAAAAAAAAAAAAAATTCATGCGCAGGGAAAAGCATCCTCTTCAAAAAAGCTAGATATTGCTTTACAGGAAATGATTTCTCATGCCACATCTCGCGTCAATCAATATACAGATGAATGCAATAAGTAAGAACTCAAAATTTATAACGGTTTATAACTTAATTACCTTCTCTCTCTTTCACTCTTTTGTATATCATCGCTGCAACATAATAAATTAAATTTTTCTCAGAGTTCAGAATCGTATGCGAATAATTGAAATTAAAATTCAAATGGCAAGCATTCATGTATCAAAATTACAATCAACTCTAAAGACTTACATTAAAGTATCAAGGTAATTTTTATGCTTATCTTTTCTCTTTTGTTCTCTTTTTCCAACGTTTTTCTTTAATTATCGTTTTGTTTTGCCTATTGTCTTCCGTCGAACATAAGAAAAGGTTCTTATCAAGGGCAAAATTTGTAATTTGCGCAAAGAATGCGCGAAATGTAAACAAATGTTTTACGACATATATATCTTTTCATACAAAATGTCGCCGCCCAAATCCGCCCAAAACAAACCTTGTTTGTATTAGTGAACAACAAATAAAATTTTCAAAATCTTTTAAATTATCAGTTTTTATTTATTCAAATTACTTGCTTTAAATTCTTTCTATCATAATTATATTATTAGAATAGTCTTGTACTAGATATTCTTTCTTAATGAGTGAAATTTAAAAGATTTAAAATTTCCTTTTAGGGGACTTTTTTGTTTGATTAGTGAAAAATTTGAAATTAACGGTCAACTTTGTTGTATGTAAAGATATATATATATATATGAGTGAATGAGTGATTCCATGAAAGGCTGGACAAAAATTTTTTATGAATTTTCTCTTTACAAGTTTATCTCAACTTGTTTTTAAAAATTTTTTTGAACGTTAATTTGGTTGAGTTTTGTTTAAATGAAATAACTCGTGATTTTCATCATTTTAAACCAGAATATAATGATTTCAAACTAATAGCATTGGTATCATCATATAAAGACGATCTAAAATGTTTAAAAATAAAAAGTTTGTTTTTGATTATTTAATGAATTTGTATCATGTATTTTTACTGGTAATTTTTATTTTGAAATTAGTAAATTTACTTGAAACAGGGGGAAAATATCTATGACGAAAGAAATATTTTCTTTGGTTTTTCTTTCGCTTCTTTCGTCGCTTTCGTTTTCTTTCGTCACTTTCGTTTTTTTCGTTACTTTCGTTTTTTTCGTTAAATTGATTTTTCGTACATATTTCTTTCAACTTTTATACCTATTCTGCTTCTAATAGCTCAGAATAACCACTACTTTTGTAAATAATTCATCATAACTCCATAAAAAGCATGATTATTATGAATTAAGAAAAATCAAGCAAAATTTATTTTGAAAATTTTCCAATGTTTGTTTCCGAAATTCGAATACGGAAATTTCGGATTATTAGTCACAGAGCCGACAGATAATCTGCAGATAAATCTGAGGACTATCTGCAGATAATCTGCAGGTTTATCTGCAGATAGTAGCAGATAATCTGCAGACAAATCTGCAGATAATTTTCTGCGGAAAATATCCGCAGATATCTGCAGATAAACCTGCAGATTAAACTGCAGATAATCTGCTGATAAAATATCTGCAGATTGTCTGCGGAAAATATCTGCAGAAACTCTGCAGAAAAAACTGCGGATAAATCTGCAGACAATTTTTCCGCAGACAATCTGCAGACAAAAACTGCAGTTAATCTCCAGAAAATCTGCTGTTTTTTCCTGCAGATAAATTTCTTTTTCAAAATTAATTTTTTATTATTCTAAAATATTTTCCGTTCTTAATGCTTCGAGAAATTTTAAAACTCTAATTGACATAAATCTTAAAATACAATAGTTTTGTTTCATGTTTAATATTCAGTTTAGGATCCAGAGCATAATGATCCAAAAATATTACCAAATAATTGCAGATAAATCAAAAATTCTAGAATATTTGTATATTTGTGTATTTTGATCGCACCCAGGGTAATTTTTCATGTTGTCGTTTTGTGAATCTATAAATTTATTGAATATGATTTTAACTGTTTTCTTCAGTCTATAAAGTTGTGAATTAAAAAAACTTTGAGAAAATTTTCAGAATTTTTCGAGCTCAATATTTTTCATGTTTCAAAAAATTTAGCTCAAAAATTCATGCACTTTGTAATATAAAATTTTTTTAGCTTCAGTTTTCAAAATTTTGCTTTCTCATATTCTAAAAGCTAGATGTTTTTAAAATGAAGGATAAAAAAATGAGTTAAAACAAATTTATAACATCAACTTTAGAGTAAGAATGAGCACATAGCCAATTTTTTGCTATGTTTTTCTAAAAAAGAAGACGTTTTTATTATTGTTTTCATTTTTATAATTTTAAATCGTCATTTTAAAGTAAGAGTAAAATAATAAACTATAAAATATCAAATTATTTCGACTAATAAACTGAAAGCATCTTGATTTTTTAAGTATGGCAAATATTTTAGAGTAATAAAAAATTAATTTTGAAAAAGAAATTATCTGCAGGAAAAAACAGCAGATTTTCTGGAGATTAACTGCAGTTTTTGTCTGCAGATTGTCTGCGGAAAAATTGTCTGCAGATTTATCCGCAGTTTTTTCTGCAGATTTCTGCAGATAATTTTCCGCAGACAATCTGCAGATATTTTATCAGCAGATTATCTGCAGTTTAATCTGCAGGTTTATCTGCAGATATCTGCGGATTTTTCGCAGAAAATTATCTGCAGATTTGTCTGCAGATTATCTGCTACTATCTGCAGATAAACCTGCAGATTATCTGCAGATAGTCCTCAGATTTATCTGCAGATTATCTGTCGGCTCTGTGACCAACAGCCGAAATTTCGAAATTCTATTTAATTGTCGAAAAAAACGTTGAAAAAATACATGAAATTCTGAAAATTATAAATTTTCTTTCGGTCGTTTTTATGAGCATAAATATTAAGATTAATAGTTCATTTTAGAATCTATAAAACAATAGAATAACGACTTTAAACTTCCTAAATTCCAATTCATATTTTTCATCAGTTATATTTTTGCTTCTTTTCGTCATTTTTGCTTCTCTTTCGTTTTCTTTCGTTACTTTCGTTATATTTCGTTACTTTCGTTTCTTCGCATCTTTCGTCATAGTTATTTTCCCCTGACTTGAAAGCACTTTTTGTGAGAGGGTAAAGTTTACAAAATTCAAAATTCAATTTTCAATCATATAAAGTACTCTTACTAAGTAATATTTGCCATAGTTTGTGTGTTTTGATAGAATCTGTTTATTTGATCTGAAGTTTTGAGAAGAAATAGTGAGTGTTTTTGAGTGTAAATTTGATTTCTAAAAATTTGTCCAATTGTGATAGATAGATAGATAGATTTATTTTAACTTAAATACATTCATCTCCTTCTCACGAGATGGATTCTCTCTATGCTTCGCAACAGGACACTTACAGCGGAACTTCGTGGTACAACCATTAGTATGCGTCCTGTTAAAGGTTGTCCTCAAGGTGGTGTTTTGTCTCCACTTATTTGGATTTTGATTGCAGACTTGTTGCTACGAGAACTGAATGATTTCAGGATACCCGCTATAGGGTATGCTGATGATTTCACTCTCATTAGTAAAGGAAAGTTTGTTGATACTGTGTATAACAGAATGTCAGATTCTCTACGGATTGTAAAGCGTTTTACAGAACGTACTGGACTGTCTGTCAATCCCTCGAAAGTCGGACTGGTTTTGTTTACTAGGAAGAAGAAGTTTGTGACACCGGTTCTAAAGTTCGAAGGGAAGGAGTTGTTGCTGTCTCCTAGTTGGAAGCTGTTGGGTCTGGAGTTCGATAGCAAACTTAACTGGGGTCTGCATATAAAAAACCGCATTGCTAAATCCTGCAGGATTCTTGGTCAATGCAGAAGAGCTATAAGTAGAAGATGGGGACTTTCACCAAAATGCAGTCTTTGGTTGTATGAGATGATTGTTCTTCCAGTTTTGACTTATGGTGCAGTGGTTTGGTGGGAGAAATCCCAACAAGTCATGATGATTAAGAGTCTAACTCACTTACAGAGGTTGGCCCTTCTTTCGATTACGGGAGCTATGTCAACTACTCCAACGGCAGCTTTGGAGATTATTACTGGACTTGTTCCGTTGAATATCCGAATTGAAGCTATAGCTCGTGCTGAACTCTTCAGACTTCGCTGTTGGCAACAATTTGATATTAATAAGGGGTTGGTGGGTCATGCAAAACTTTGGGGTAGAATGGTTGACGAGAATCTACTATGGATGGCTCCAATGGATTGTATGATTCCTATCAATGCTTCTTCGCAAAGGTACAGAGTTGTTCTGCCGACTAGAGAGGACTGGCAGGAAGGTGCTCTCATTCAACTTGGTGCTGAGGTCGTTCTCTTTACCGATGGTTCACTATGTGAGGGTCTTGCGGGAGCTGGAGTTTACTCAGCAGGTCTTGTTCTGGATCTCAGTTTCCGTTTGGCCCATCATATCACAGTCTTTCAGGCGGAAGTTTACGCGATTTCTGCTGCAGTTTCGTATTGTCTGGATGGAGGATTGCGAAATTGCAGGATTGTTATTTGTGTAGACAGTCAGGCTGCGCTACTTTCACTTCGGTCGAATATTTTTCAATCAAAGTTGGTTTATGAATGTTTCGAGCTTCTGCAGGAGCTATCTTATGAAAATGAGGTAACACTTGTATGGGTTCCGGGACATTCAAATATCATTGGAAATGAGAAGGTCGATGAGCTTGCACGGCAGGGTTCGAGTGACTTGGCAATGGGTGCTGCTCCGATTCTTCCTCTTTCTAGGTCGTGGGCAACTGAAATTATTCGGGACTGGACTCGAATGAAACATCATGATGCATGGTGTCAGTTGTCTACTTGCTTACAGACCAAGTGCTTTATTACAAAGCCACTTGGACCTTCTACAGTGACTCAGATCAGGGACCTGGAGAGAAGTCAGCTTCGGATTCTCTGTGGTATTCTGTCGGGTCATTATCTTTTCAGGAAACATCTTCTCAAGATTGGCCTTGCAGAGTCCTCTTTATGCCCGAGATGCGAGCTGGAAGAAGACACTGCTTTTCACGTTGTCTGCAACTGTGCAGCTTTGGCTTCAAAGAGGTTCTCGATTTTTGGTGCACATGTTCTTTCGGAAACGGAAGCAAAGAAATTGAAGATTGAGGACATAATACGCTTTTCAGCGGAAATTACTTTTATTTAATTTAAGTGCATTAAGTTAATTTTTGTTAGTTAACTAGTTAGTTTTTGTACTGTTAAGAAACTTTTTGCTAAATGATGTTTAGTTTTATGCAGGTTTTTTAATGCAGACCGGGTAAAACCGGTAATGCTTTTTCCTGCTCATCAGAGATTACAACAGGTCATTTGTATCTACGTAGTACTTATTGTAAGATTTCATTTTGCAATTTACTCTGAATAAATATTTTCCATTCCATTCCAAGGTGTTTGAGTCGCAAAAGGCAACCTGTGCTTCAATGAAGCTAACATATAGNAGAAATAGTGAGTGTTTTTGAGTGTAAATTTGATTTCTAAAAATTTGTCCAATTGTGATAGATAGATAGATAGATTTATTTTAACTTAATGATTTTCATACATAACTATAATGATACTGGGTATAATTATGATGTTAATCTTAATAGATTTTAAATCAGCTTCATAATGATATTGACTGCTTTTGACCTCTTGAATTTTTGGATATTTAAATGAATGATTTGAGAAAATTTTTTTTAAAAAAACCTCAATTCTTGATACAATTTTTGTAAAAAAAGATAAAAGAATAAAAGAATTGTTTGGGTTAAGCTCAAAAATCGAAATGATTTTACATATGACTAAGGTGTTTGAGTCGCAAAAGGCAACCTGTGCTTCAATGAAGCTAACATATAGTGATCATATATACCTGTAATAAACATTTAAGCTTCATAATTATTCAAAAAGAGATGATTCATAAAAATGACCTGTCTTTCGGCTTCAGTTTGAGTTGCAGCCACTTTATCAGCTAATGAGATAAAATTATTTATAGTGTTTACAAAGTCTCTAATTTCTTTGAATTTACTTACGGCAATTTTAAATTTTACAAATAAATCACTATAGTCAACTTCATTGCAGCTCACCTGATTAGTTGGAATTCCAACATTTACTGAATTATTAACTTGATAGGGAGTAATTAAAGCAGGAAAGCCATCATTATTCCACTGATTCTTAACAATTCTATCTTGAGCCGAAAATTTTGAAAACTTAGTCAAAGCTGGAGCTTTTTTTTTTCTTTGATTTCTCAATTTTTTCTACGTAGGATTTGAATGCTGGACATCCTTTAAAATTAGCTGGGTGGTCTCCAGAGCAGTTAACACAGCTTGGAGTACCATCATTTCTGTTGACACGATTGCATTGACCAATTTCGTGCTTCTCCAAGCACTTCACGCATCTTGCTTCATATCCACAATTGTGAGAAGAATGTCCAAATTGTTGGCACTTGAAGCACTGAGTTGGCTTCTTCATCTCTCTATTAATAGCTTCCCAACGAACGATAATTGAATCAACATCCTTATATTGATAGTTGAGCTCCTTCAATGAAATGTTATGTTGCAAACCAATTGAGAATATCGCAAAATCTTCCTTTTTGAAGAAGATTCTCACAGAATTTACCTTGAGTCCTTTATTGACCAACAATTGCTTTAGCTCGTCTAATTGAGTCTTTTCATCAGAATTGATATCAAGGTAAAAACCTTTCAATAAGACTACTCGTGATTTGTTATGATTTTCAGTGAATGAGTGAAAACGAAACTGTTGTGACTTGAGTTTCTCCAAAATTTTAAATTTGTCAGCTTGATTGCTACAAATTACTTGAACTTTTTTGCCAGCCAATTTCAGCAAAGGCTTGGCGTTTAATTGTACATTGTTAATTACATTTCTTACCGCCACTAATGAACTCTCTACGAATATTGCTGTTGATTGCATCGAGAAAGAAGAAATTGATGAAATCACCGATGTGGAACGAATTGAATTTTTTTTGTTTGTTTTTATTGATTTTGCGCCAAGATTTTGCGGATCATCAGGATTTTGTGGACTGACGAGATTTCGTTGATGTCTAATTTTTTTTGCGGCAGAAAACTATTTTTGCCCGATTTGGGCGAATTACGGCCTCTCTTACGGCCCATTCTCACACTAGCTATTAAGTTCACATTTAAAAAACTAATGAGCACAGAATATTCAATTAAAATGCTTTATATCACTCAAAATAAAAATTTTTCCACGAGATAAGAAAAATATCAACTGTCTTGTTTAACCTCTGCAGGGGAATGTCCAGTTGTGAGCGGGAAAAATTTGCTTGTTTTTCGCAAAAAATTCGAAAATTACTATAATAATTGCAGAAATATTCAGCACATTTTGTTTAAAAGTTAAATAACATAATTTAAGTGTTTAATCTATTGAATTGATAATATATTTAAAGAGAAAAAATGAGAAAATGTGCGAAAAAAAATGAGTGATTTGGCGAAACGAGCGAAAAATTGGGCGTTTTCTTCCCTTTAGTGAATACAGGAGGGGTGGACACTTGCGCAAAAGATTTTATGAAATTTCGCTTTCTTCGCGCAATTTCGCTCATTTTAGGCGCATTTTTGCTAAAAAATACGCTATTAGGCTCACGATGGCTGGCTGGCTGTATGTGACAGTGATAACTCGGCAACGGTAAGTCATGAAGAGGTGGTTGATAGCTTGTTAGAAAGGTCTTGACGTGTAGGTAAGCTATCAAAAGAGTTTTTTTGGGTAAGTGTTGATTCAAGGGTGGTCCACCACATGCATGTCCATCACATGGACCAAAAAAATTTTTTTACAAAAAGTCTTAAAATGTCATGAAACGTCGAAAAAACATCTCAAAATTTTTTTTTAAAAAATTGACATGTCGCTAAGAAAATAGGACAAAAAATAAGTGAAATTTTGTTACCAAACACTGATCTGTTACAGTATGGGGAAGATTGATTAGAACATTTTAGTTTTTTGGTTATAACTTTTTATAGAGAACAGTTAGAGACACGATTGGAGACGAAAATGCATTAGAATCTTGTTAGACGTCTAATGGCATCAAAATTTTTCAGATGTTTTGTCATTACCGATGATTTTTCGACGATTTTCAAAAAGCATATGTTATTTTTTTCTTCAAAAATCGCCATTTTGAAATTTGAGAGGCTGTAACTTTTGACCCAATTAAACTACAATCTTGAAACTTTGAAGAGTTATTGTATATATTAAGTTTAATTATTGTGCAAAGTTTCAGATTTTTTGGCCGAGCAGTTTTTGAGTTGTGATGAGTGCAAAAGTCAGACATTTTCGAAAATTATGGATTTTTCAAAAAATAAATATAAGAAACTAAGAAATAATTTCACCTTAACTTTTACTACATTTCATTTGCCTTTGCATAAGCTTTCTTTTGGTATATAATATGTAGGATAAAATGCAAAGGTTTAAGAGAAAAAACAAGAGAAATGTGAAAATGGTCAAATTTTCCGCCATTTTTGCTCAATTTTTTTGACAATTTCACTCATAACTCTTAATTGTGAAAAGATTTATCAAATCTCTTTGCGGTTTCTTAAAATTGAAGTTATTTGATGTTTTCAAGTAAAAAATGAGCAGTCTACAGCTTCTAGTTAAGCCACAGTCAGAGCTCAAAAATGACCACAACAAGAATTTCGTATACAGCAAAAACAAAAATTTTCAAAATCACTGAAAATAAGAGAAATACTGGTAAAGTCTTATTGTATACGAAATTCTTGTTGTGGTCATTTTTGAGCTCTGACTGTGGCTTAACTAGAAGCTGTAGACTGCTCATTTTTTACGTGAAAACATCAAATAACTTCAATTTTAAGAAACCGCAAAGAGATTTGACAAATCTTTTCACAATTAAGAGTTATGAGTGAAATTGTCAAAAAAATTGAGCAAAAATGGCGGAAAATTTGACCATTTTCACATTTCTCTTGTTTTTTCTCTTAAACCTTTTGCACTCATCACAACTCAAAAACTGCTCGGCCAAAAAATCTGAAACTTTGCACAATAATTAAACTTAATATATACAATAACTCTGCAAAGTTTCAAGATTGTAGCTTAATTGAATCAAAAGTTACAGCCTCTCAAATTTCAAAATGGCGATTTTTGAAGAAAAAAATAACATATGCTTTTTGAAAATCGTCGAAAAATCATCGGTAATGACAAAACATCTGAAAAATTTTGATGCCATTAGACGTCTAACAAGATTCTAATGCATTTTCGTCTCCAATCGTGTCTCTAACTGTTCTCTATAAAAAGTTATAAGCGAAAAACTAAAATGTTCTAATCAATCTTCCCCATACTGTAGGCAAAAATGCGCTCTAATCGTCCGACCATCCAAGGCGTCGAGATTGATATATTTTTTGTTATTGTTGTGCGCGATATAAAAGAAATATTGCGTGTGACACGAAAAATGAATTTAAAAAAATGTTAATCAATATTTTTTTTCAGAAAAATAAATAAATTTAAAAAACAATTTTCGTTGCTATTTTACAGAAAAAACATATTATTCATCATATTGGAACAAGCAGAGTTGTAAAAGTAGCTACCTACTTTGCCTACTTTTCATATAGAAATCTACTTTCTACTTTTATGTCGCGTAACAAATAATAATGTGTTGTCATCCAATTTTTTCGCGCAAGTTTCCGTTCCCCGGAGTGAATATTTCCTTGGTTCTTATATTCGAATTTTGCAATTTTTAAATTTTTAAAAAAATCCATTTTTTCGTTGTTTAATGAAAATTCGACTAAATTTAAAATTTTTACATTTTTTTAGAAATTTTTCAAAAATTTCTGAGTTTCGTTTGAATAAAAGAACCTTTTTTTGTATTCAAATATAAGAGATGGTGTTTCCTTTATTCGAATACAAGACCCGTTTCTTACGTTCGAGGAATGACGGTAATAACTATTCTGTTATTTTATTTAATGCTCAATTGCAATTTTTATGTATAGAATTTTATTAAAATGTAACGTTAATCTTTAACAGACCGTATTATGAAATGCGTGCCAATGCGAATGCGAAACTGAGGAGCCTAAAGTTAAAAATTGTCGAATTGGAAACAGAAGTTCAGAGAACTAAGGCAGCCTATAATGAAGCTTTACAGAATTTAGAAAAAATCTCTGATGAGATTCATAAGTTAAGAGAAGATCAAAAATTATTGAATGCCTTCCCTGATGAGGTAATTCTAACAATCTTTTAAGAATAAAGGTTATAATATATTACATACCTATCCTTTAGCAAAATAAAGCACAATCAAACAAGAATAAAACATATCTGTGCTATCAAAATAGCTTATCTGACGATTATGAGCTTGTTGATGAAGACGATGATGAAAACAAGAATGAAACAAAACCAAATGGAGAACAAGATGATCAGCAAAAGCTTACAGATGTGTGGTCAGATATTCCTTTAAATTCTGGTGCAATGACTGCTTCAAATAGTACTACTTCAAGTTATTCTCAAACTTCTGATCGCGAAGATAAGCTCAAAAATGATGAAACAGAATCAAAAGAAACATCAAATAAAGATGACGATAAGAAAAGTGGTAGTTTTAGTTTTTTTCGACGACAAAGTCTCGAGGATGTTTTTGCACAAAGTACACTCTTTGGTAAATTTGGGAGATCACTTGAAAGACGAAATTCGGAATCAGAAGTAGAGACTTCATCTTCTTTCAGCTCAACAAAAAAAGATTTTTTTCTGTTTAGCACTAAAACAGAGGGCTTAACAAACAGTCAAATTGAAAGTCTTTTTCTCCCAGATGAACATTTATAAGCAAATAATGAGTTGCCTATATACTCATAAGTATTAAAGAAAATTGCAATCCACAATTCATTAATTAAATTTAAGTGAGAAAGAAAATTATTATAGCAATTTTAATGAATCAGAATAGCAATCTGGAGTCACAATATTGTATTTTGTTGATTAATAAAATGAAAAAAAAGATATATTAAAAAACTAAAAATTTTTACTATACATTGCTTTTATTGGCTACTTTCCTCGAATTTAGCCGTTTTTTGTATACCAATTTTACTGCTTTGTTCTCAAAAACTACGAAACATTCTGACAAACGGTGAAAAGTGTCTTAAAGCACATTTTTAATAGCAGTTTTTAAGGGTAATTTGATTTGGATAAAATGCCGACTTCAATTTTTAATTTCATTCCGAAAATTGACAAAAATCATGATTTTTTTGGCTGAAAATTTCATTGGCGATTTTCTCAAAAGTTTTCCATTGACGAAAAGTATCTTATGCATTCTAAATTAAGTTTATTTTAAGCACTTTAAGTAACTGCAAACAGAATCAAATTATCTTTTGTGATTGAAAAGTTTTGAGTGATCAAAAATTAGACTAAAAATATCCCGATTTTTATTAAAATGCTCATAACTCGAAAAATACTTAACCATTCAAAATGATTTATATACCATTCGAACCGTCATACACTGGACTACAATCTAATGTACAGTATGAATTTTTTCCAGTTACCATGAGTTTTCATACATTTTCAAAATTATTTTGTATACAAATGGCGAAAATGTAAACAAAATAAATTTTGTTTATTTTCTTCCTCTCAAATCTCTTATTTATCATCGTTTTAAGCTCAAACTGCTACTAAAAACGTTTGAATATATTCTGATATAGTTAACTGGGATATTATAAGAACTCAGGAAGATGTTATAAAAGAAATTTGAGAGGAAGAAAATAAACAAAATTTCTTTTGTTTACATTTTCGCCATTTGTATACAAAATAATTTTGAAAATGTATGAAAACTCATGGTAACTGGAAAAATTTCATACTGTACATTAGATTGTAGTCCAGTGTATGACGGTTTGAATGGATAAGTATTTTTTGAGTTATGAGCATTTTAGTAAAAGTCGGGATATTTTTAGTCTAATTTTTGATCACTCAAAACTTTTCAATCACAAAAGATAATTTGATTCTGTTTGCAGTTACTTAAAGTGCTTAAAAGAAACTTAATTAAGAATGCATAAGATACTTTTCGTCAATGGAAAACTTTTGAGAAAATCGCCAATGAAATTTTCAGCCAAAAAAATCATAATTTTTGTCAATTTTCGGAATAAAATTAAAAGTTGAAGTCGGCATTTTATCCAAATCAAATTACCTTTAAAAACTGCTATTTAAAATGTGCTTTAAGATACTTTTCACCGTTTGTCAGAATGTTTCGTAGTTTTTGAGAACAAAGCAGTAAAATTGGTATACAAAAAACGGCCAAATTCGAGAAAAAGTTTTTTTTCTATAACATTTCTTTTTTTATTGTCATGATAAATTTTTCTCGCTCACAGTCTTAAAGCTGATGAAAAGATGATTTATCGTCACATGTGCGATATAAAGTATATTGAAGAAAGCACAAAGAGCAAACGAACGAGCGAGATGAAAAAGCCCCAAAATGTGATTGATGATGCTTTTTCCTGTTCTCATCTCTTCAATTTTCAATTTTTATGTAGGAACAAAAGAGTAAACGTGTTTGAAAAAGAGTGAGCTTTCTCACATGTTACCGGCATTATTCATTTTTTTTCTTTTATATCATATCTTCTTTGGACATTAAGTATGTAACTAAATGAAAAAGCTTTTTATTAAAATTTAATTTCCGCAATATAAATATTTAAATTTTCACATTATAATACATAATCGCATTTTAACAGTGATAAAGTATCTTAGTTCATTCGTGTAAATTACACAATATTCATCTTATTCCCTTCATCCTTTCTCTGTTGATCTTTATCTAGAAAACAAATGAAAGTGAATGAAGATAAGAATACTTAAAAGAGTGAGATAATTTTGCGTACATACACATCACTTAAAGTTTATTATTATTTGTATGTTTTTTACACGTTATGCGTGTTTGTTTCCATACATACCGCCACCCGAACGAGAGAGAGAGAACATAAATGAGTGAGTGTAGGAGCAAACAGATGAATAAATAAATTTATTAATTGAGTTGCTAACTAAAAAATAAAGAGAGCTAAAATATGAATTTCTCTCTCTATCTCTTTTTTTCGACGATTGCGCGAATAAATTTAATACGGTATTGAAAGGGAAAAAGTATACTTTTTATTTACTCACAGAATTTCATACAAGCTTTTGTTGCCCACTATTTTCTCTTTGCTCATTTTCGCATTCATTCACTTTGTTAGACCAGACTAAAAGAGAATGAGAGCGCAAAAGTCGTCACAGAAGAGTCAAAAAGCAAAATCCAGTTGTAAGAAATCACTGTCGTTGAATGGTCGCATATTTCGAATGCTCTCCAATAAATCGGTATTTTAGAGTCAATTAAAGGCAACATTTTTTTCAATGTTCATTCAATACTTCAACAACAATACAAAAAAGAGTGCTTTCAAGGATTTTTCGGTATATTCAATATATAGCAGTAAATTTTAATGTGATGTTAAACGCTGTTGGAGACACATATGGTGATTAAATAGAAAAAAGTGTGTATGTTTTTCTCCGTAAATATGAAGGCAAATTAGTCATTTTATATTTTTATTTCATTGCTGTCAGCCACTGAAAAGCTAGCCAGCTAAAGAGAAAAAGACAATTTCCAACAAATAGTGTTTGTGCTGTAATAAGGAGACGGAAAATTTGTAAAACAAGTGATGAAATGAAATATATTTTAAAAAGCTAATGTATAAACCGATAATAATTAACATGTTGACCTATTTATTGTAAAATGTACTCATCAAATATCTTTTTCACATAATTATAATTATTTTAAATTTGCTGGCGTTCCAACGCATGAAATGTGAATGAAATTTATTACTCTTTTCATCAAGTCACATTCTTCTCATTGCCCTTTCAATGTAAGTGTTTACTTTGACCTAAAATCAGAAAATATACTTAGACGGTCGTCCTTCTTAATAAACCATGACGTCAGTCTTCACACCCTTCGTATAATAATATTGTGAAAATATCTTATTCTGCTTTTGCTGCTGATGTTGCCGCTATTACTATATATACTTTTTCAGTGTCGATGCCCTTTCTTTCTCCATGCCAGAAAAAAAAATTCGGAAGAAAAATAAGAAGACAATATGAACGTAAAATATAAGGCAAGGAATGAATAAAAAGAAAAAGAAAAGCAGTTAGTTAAAAAGCGAATATTTCAGAGTTTATAAACATTTTTTATTATAAAAATACTTGGCTCGCTCAGTGGCCCCTTTTAGTAAAAGAGAGGCACAACACATAAAAAAGTTGCTTTATAGTGAAGAGCGAATGAGTGAAATGTGTGTATGTATCTATTTTACTAAGTGTGCTTATTGTGATTTAATAATAAAAGTTATTGTGAAGTTTCATTCGCATTAATAAAGAAGTTACCTCTCTTAAGTTCAAGTCAAATTTTATAATCTTAATAACTGGGCAATCGCAAAAAAATTATTCGTAACCAACGACTTTTGGTTTCTTTTTTCTCAGCACTGGTATAACCAGGGGGATATTCACTGCGGCTAGGGGTTCTCGATTCCTCGATCTCGAAGAATTTTAGAGGTCGAGGTCGAGGCCGAGATTCCCCGAGATTCCTCGAAAAAAATTTCTTACATATTTTTTTCAAAAAACTTTAGAAAATAATTTATTTTGTATAGATAAATGTTATTTCACTTTGATATAAACCTAATATGATATGATAATATAATTTTATGGAACTGTAATTGAATTTTTTTAATAAGTATACAAGGAAGTTAGACATATTATAAACGTTTAAATAAACCAATGACCAAGTTTCCGTTTGGCAGATCGGGGTTCTTAAGCGTATTTTTGGTGCCCAGATCAGTGTTTGTTAACTAATTACTTTTTACCGAATTATCAGATTCATTAATGAAAATAGATTCCCAATACAAAATAATGCATCGAATTAAATTTTTATTGTATGAGAAATTTAACCCGTAAAGTATCTATATATAGCACCATTGCGAGCTAAATATGTATTTTGTAAAACATTTTTAGTTTCGAATGATTCATGTTCAATGTTTTAAGTTGTTACGAGTGATTTTTAATCGTTTTCAACTTTCAGTTTTCTATGTAAATATTTTGTTGATTTGAAAAAACTGTTAAGTCAATTTCAAAAAATTAACGAAAGAAATTTAACAAAAAAGCAGAGTGATATTCACTGCGGCAAATATGTTTAAGTAATTTTACCAAATTTGCCATTTCAACAATAAAAAATGTGTTTTATAAAATGTTGCGGGAAATTCAAATTTACATCTAAACTAAAATTTTTTGCTTATTTAGTCTTGTAGTTGTTAAAAACCATCTATTGTTTGTTTTGAAATATTTTTTAATACTTTTAATTTTTTTTCATTTTAAAAAAGAAAATAGACAAAAAACTATAATAGAAAAATTTCTTTTGTTTACATCACATGTCACACACAACATTTGTGATTTTTGCCAAAATTTGCCAATTGTTGATTTTTTGCCATTTGCCGCTGTGAATATCCCCTGCAAAAAAATTTACGAAAAACAACGAAAAATCCGCGACAAATAAATTTGATAACAATTTTCAATATGAAATTTAAATTTGTAATTTCTAATTAATGTAATCAGTGACAACTTTCTAATAAAGATTGCCACCAATAACTCAATAGCATAAATCAAACACCAAAAGCAAACCAAAAGTCACTAGCTATTGTAGTTTTCGAGATCTCGCGCCTCACCGTGAGCCAGCCAGCCAGCCAAAGTGAATATATAAGCTGCATTGTAGTTCCAAAAATGCGCTAAAAATCTGATGCTTTTTTAATAAAAGAAAATTTGAAAAAAAAAATGTAAATCATATATTGAAATATATATTGAAATTTTTGTTTAGATAATGAGAAAAACGGAATTTCTGCTTCCATTTTTTCTTGAACATAAAACAAAATTTTTGAACTATTAAGATTTTTATTCAAATAAAATAAAATATGAGAATATTTTTTTCAAAAACTGTTAAACAAAATCATTTTATCATAATTATTGAAAACTTTACAAAGCGAAATTAATATTCACCTATTACTATGAATTTTGATCGATTTTGATAATTTACATGAAAAAATATAATATTCAAATTTAGTATGCACGATTATTCATTCTTTTTAACAGAGTTGAAAAGTAGGGTAAATTATCGAATTTTGGGACATTTTTTCAACTTTTTTTAATAAAATGTTATGAATCTTTTTAAAACTGCTTTTTAGCATAATAATATGAATATTAAAAGAAAGATTAAAGCTTCCTTTATTAGTATGTTGAGATTGAAGAGGCAATTTTACTGTATTAAAAAGATATAAGATGATTTGTGATTTGTCAAATTTTGGGACAGAAAATCAATTTTTGGACAATATTTAATTTTCCAAAGTTTTGGTTACAAAATAGTTTTCCTTACTTAAAAATATGCTTAGTAGTTGTATTTAAATCTGTACTGAGCAGCGCAATGCAATCAGAAGTCTCTAAATTGAGAAAAATTAATTTTTAAATTGAGCAATTTTTGTTTTTTTATTTTTCATACAAATTTACGTGTTCCAAAAATTGATAAATTTTTCAGAAATTAGTGTTTTTAAATATTCAGTAAATTAATCTAGTGATATTATTAGATCAGTGCATTTACAGAGCTGCTAAGTTTCAATAATAAATCTAATTGTAGTGCTGGATCAATTGTAAAGAATATTATTTACTAATTTTTAAAGATGTGAAATTTTTTAAGAAATTTATGAAAACATTAAGTTTGTGAAATTGACTTTTTCTCTGTTTAAACTATTGTTCTTTGAATTAAATGAATATGATAGGAATATTTATTGGCTTTTCAAGATTGCATTAAAAAGAGGGAAGTGATGATTAAGCTATTATGAATAAAAATAAAAAGGTTTTTAGTGAATGTAAACAAAACTGTCCCAAAATTCGATAATTTACCCTATATCTACTTTTCCAACCCTGCTTTTTAATAGATAACTATAAACAAAATTTTTTTCGAGATTCCTCGTCCTCGAAAATCGAAAATTTCGAGACCCTGAGGTTTTTCGAGGTCGAGAAATCCCGGGATTCCTCGATCTCGATCTTGAAATGAGAACCCCTAACTGCGGCAAATGGTAAAAAAATCGACAATTGGCATATTTTGGCAAAAGTCACAAATGTTGTGTGTGACATGTGATGTAAACAAAAGAAATTTTTCTATTATAGTTTTTTGTCTATTTTCTTTGTTAATATTATAATTAAAAGTAGTAGAAATATTTCAAAACAAACAATAGATGGTTTTTAACAACTACAAGACTAAATAAGCAAAAAATTTTAGTTTAGATGTAAATTTGAATTTCCCGCAACATTTTATAAAACACATTTGTTATTGTTGAAATGGCAAATTTGGTAAAATTACTTAAACATATTTGCCGCTGTTAATATCCTCCTAAGTATAACTTAGATTAGAAGTTAATGTCATTCTGTAGTACTAATTAGTACTACAATTTAAGATATTAACATTGAGAATCGATGCTTTCAATTAAAATTTATGATGATTTAAAGGACCGTTGGTTACGAATTTTTTCGTGAAAAAGTGTCTCTTAATTTTTCAAAATTGACATTTTCTCTTCACTCACTTTATCAATCTTGTTTCTGTTTATTATGACTTAAAGTTAGAGAATTTGTCTTTATTTCTACAGTAAAGTAAATTTAAATTGAATCTGATTTCAAAATGAAAAATCCAGAGTTGTTATGTGCGAAAAAAGGTGCGGCACCTGAGGTGCGAAGGTGCGAGGTGCGAAAAATTATTTTATTCTTTTTAGTTGGCTTTAGTTTAAAAACGTTGATTTTTAAGTTTTTTTACTTATAATGTTTCATTTTTTAGCGCATTTTTATTGATATTTTAACAAATAGCTTTAAACCATCTTTCTAACAATTAGTTAATGTACTTTAACGTGAACTATCAATTAGTATTTGATTTAGCAGTCAGAGCTGTTTCAGAGAACTATTTTCAATATTTACAAAATTCCTATTTGAATTTCGCTCAGGGTCAGAGTTGTTATGTGCGAAAAATTTTTTTTTGCCGGAAAAATCTGTCCGGTGGTTTTTTAGTCGTGATAATTATAAAATAACATGGGAAAAATATTTTTTTGATTTTTTTCAAAAATTTCGATTTTTCCCGGCCCAAAAACCGTTTTTTACATGCATTTTTCGCTTATTTTTGTGTTCAAAAATTCATAACTTTTGACCAACTTATCAGAAAAATATGGTTGATAGCTTGTTAGAAAGATAATTTTAAGACCTTTCTAACGATATATTATTTGTAATATATAAGTTAAAACTATGGTCACATAAAGTTTTCTCAAAGAAGTGATTTCCTGCAAGTTTGCACGCTCTACAGCATGTGCTGCCGTCTAAGAATGCCTTTATAAAAAAATTTTTAAAATTGCTTAAAATAGCTTTAAAATGATAAGAATGATTAAAATGTGCAATAAAATTGATTTTTCAAATGATATTTATAAAGAAAAGTGCATAACAATTTTCTTAAAAATAGCAATTTTTCTTAAATTTCCTTAAATTTAAGTTGTGATTTAAAAATGAAATTTTATTTGAAAAATCAATTTTATTGCATATTTTATCATTTCTTATCATTTTAAAGTTATTTTAAGCAATTTTAAAATTTTTTTTATAAAGGCAATCTCAGACCGGCAGCACATGCTGTAGAGCGTGCAAACTTGCAGGAAATCACTTCTTTGAGGAAGCTTTGTGTGTTTTGAGTAAAAATAATGCAAAATTATAATTTGAGACATTAAAATAATTTTTAGAAGCTTTTTTGAATTTTTGACCTAAATAAATGCCAAAAAACCACAAAAAATAATGTTGCTTTTGTGACCATAGTTTTAACTTATATATTACAAATAATATATCGTTAGAAAGGTCTTAAAATTATCTTTCTAACAAGCTATCAATCATATTTTTCTGATAAGTTGGTCAAAAGTTATGAATTTTCAGACACAAAAATAAGCAAAAATGCATGTAAAAAACGGTATTTGAGTCAGGAAAAATCGAAATTTTCAAAAAAAAATTCTAAAAATACTTTTTTAATACTATTTTATAAGTGCTATGACTAAAAATTTAAAAAATTAAAATTTTCCAAAAGAAGACTTTCTGAGACCGGCAGCACATGGTGTAGGGCGTGTACTCTAGTAGGGAATCAATTTTCAAAAAAAACTTTTAAATTTTTTGTATAAAAATAATCCATATCAATTATTTAAGACATTGAAATAATTTTCATGAAGCTTTTTTGAATTTTCAAACTAATTAAATTCAAAAAAATCATGAAGAGACATCAAAAACGATGCTCTTGTGACCACAGATTTAAGTTTTATATTGCATATAATATATTGTTAGAAAGGCCTTAAAATTATCTTTTTAACAAAGTATCAACCATATTTTTCTGATAAGTTGGTCAAAAGTTATGAATTTTCAAACATGAAAAAAACACAAATGGATATCAAAAACAGTTTTTGAGCCAGGAAAAATCGAAATTTTCGAAAAAAAAACCAAAAAAATTATTTTTTCTTGCTATTTTTTAATTATCATGCTTAAAAACCAAAAAAATATTTTTTTTAAAAAACTCAATTTTTTTTCGCACCTCGCACCTAACAACTCTGGAAAAATCAAAATAAAGTGGAAATTTTTAAAAATTAAGAAATCAGTGGATCACAGAGTTTATTGTTAGACATTAAATGAAAGTTTAAACCATTCTATATCTGACTTTATGGTAAGTTTTGATGAATAAATAGTGAATTATTACGCCATATTTTTCATTAAAAATGTTTGTTTATCACTTCAAAATTTATTGTATTCATTAGATTGCTCTTTAACTTGAATTGCTCTATAGTTATTTATTTGTAATAACCAATCTGAAACACAGAATCTTGATGAAAGTAAAAGAAACTTTTCAATATTTTTACAAAAGTTTGTAGCAACTTTTGAGCAAGATATTGTTCGAATGTTTTTCCACTGATTTTATTCAAATAAAAGCATTTAGAGATATGATTTACACACAAAACAATATTTTTTTCTTAAAAGAAGTGGATAAAACATCAAGGGCAATTCTCTGAATAAACATTTCACATAAACATTCACTTATTTCAAATGAATTTAATAGATGTAAAAGTAATACAGATAGCGATTGAGCATACTTTTAAGCTTCTAAAGACTTAATATGTCTGAAAATTGATTTTCGAAAAACGTCTATCAGGAACAAAATTTGAAATTTGTAAAAGCGTTTGTAGAGTTCAAAAATTTTGTTTACAAAATCATGAAATTCAAATTTTCTTTTATTTAGCTTCTTATTTTATACTCTTTTCATGATAAAATACTTTTCATAACTAAAACAAGAGAATAAAAACACAATTATAGAGAATAATGTGAGAAATAAGGAATTAAATGATTTTCGAACAAAAACAAGTAGAGAAAGAATTACAAAATGTTTTTTTTCGATTTTCGCTCATTCAGAGAATTGCCCTCAACTAATGATGTAGAAAGAGAAATTGTGGAAATAAAAAATTTTCGAAATAACTGAGCTACAACAACAAAATTCACGATTTTTTTTGCTTTTGCCCATTAATTTATCAATAGCAAAATGAGAGCAAGTTAGAAAAAAATTTGCTAAATAAAAAAATAAATTATAAAAAACGCAATCATTAATTTCATAAAATTTTCTCTAAAATTAATTAAAAACTTATGCTTTTAGCTCAATGAAAATTTTTGTTTCTCGATTCAAAAAAATGTGACATCATTTTCAAAGTAATAAAATAATTTATAGCCACAAGAACAGATAAAATAAAAAATCGTTCATCAATCACATTCAAATTTAAATTTGCACACAGTAAATCACATAAAAAAATCTTATTTGATTTTTTACTCATAAACTTTAGTAATAAATGTGTTTTTATAGAAAAGTTTAATTGAAGGACATAAAGTATTAAATTACGACTATTTGCAAAAAAAAAGTTGTCTGGTGCGAGAATTTTTGAGATTAGATGAGAATTTTTGTATATTTCAATATTTTCCAACATTTTCATATAGTAACGACATATAAAAATTGCCACAATGCGATTTAAAAATCATAATTTTTTTATTTTATTGTGCAAAACTATACTGTGTGAGAATGACCCGATACTAGACTTAGACTTAAATATTATTCGTTGGATTTTGTTATTTCATTTGTGAACACTTCTGAACTTTGCCATTTGAAAACGCAAAACATAAGAAAAAGCGAGAGCTGCTGCTTTTAATTTTCTTTTATTGGCGACATAAATCTCGAATTCATCGCCAAAAATATATAGTTCATTTTTAAAGTTGAACTTTTTCTTTATCTGCTGTTGCTGGCATGTGTTATTGTATGCTCTTTGCAAATACAGTCGAATCTATTAGAATCATTAAAAAAAATGAACAGTTTACGAATAATTTAATAAAAAAGATTTGTTGTTTATAGTGGTAGTTATAAAAAAGGGAGGAGAAAAATATATATGTGATTGAATGAATGTCGCCAAAATAAATGAGTAGATTTATTTATTTTGGCAAAAATTCGATTAATGGAAATAAAGGAATGAAAAAAAGTAAGAACGAGTGAAGTAAAGAATGAAATAAAAGGTTCAATGCTCCATTCATAATAAGAATATTAAATATAAATCTATATATTTGATTTAATTTAAATACGATGATGACTAGTACAAATCTGAAATGAAATCTGTTGTGTAATAACCACCTATATGGTGAAAATAATTTTATTATTATGCTCATGTAAATAAAAATCGCATAGAATAGAGAAATGAAAGCAAAGAAAAAAGACGAAGGCAAAAAATAATGAAAAAAAATTCAGACTTGCAAGTTGTAAAACGTGTTTAGAATGTTGTGAGTAACAGCTACTACTAGCTACTAGAACATTTTTTCATTGCATTTTTTTCTACCTTAATCAATAGACGAAATCCCATCACGACATCGAAACTCGCATTTTGAAATTATTATGATCGTTTCTACATCTCCCTCTGTTTATTTTCATTTCATTAGATAGAGAAAAAAAGCAAAATAAATAAAACAAAGCACAACACACTCTCGATACTTAAATGTAAATTTGACTGTTGTTTGGCTTTATTTGCTTTTTTCATCATCAGATTACTCAATTTAGCACTCTCATTTTCGCCTTATTCATATCGTAGCATATCTGCATACATGTGTATATATATGCACATAAAATCATTATATTCTCGACGGTAAATCCACACAAAAAAGAAATCACTTTTTTTTGCTGATGATAATGATGGAAGAAAGAAGAAAGAAAACTATATTTTTTATATAAAGTTTTCTCGCTATGAAATATGAAAGGATAATGATGAGAAAATGAGATTTTTGATTCTGTTTATATATTATTAGAATATTCAGTAGTAGTAAACTGAAAATGATATTAAATAATGATTCAAAATAACAAAATCATTCGTCATCATTAGGGGTTCTCGATTTCCCTCAAACGGGAATTCCCGAAATAATTTTGTCATACAAAATGACTCAAAATGTCTATGGAAATTTAAAAGTCATTGAACTTATGACATCTTCGATAATATTTTTCATTTTATTATTGAAAATCAACATAAAGTGAGTTGGTTTGAAAAATGCTTACATTGACATAATGAAAATTTTAAAATTTTCTTGCTATTTTTTCTTCATTATGGAACAGCAAAAAAAATAGAATGAATTTGATGGCTATTTTATATTTTAAAAACAGTTAAATATAAGCCTGGGAATACGAACAGAATGTTTAGTCGTTATTTTTCAAAAAAAAAAAAAAATTTGTTCAGAAATTTGCGCGCTGAAGGGTGAATAATAATAATAATCAAATCGCGAATAATCAAATAATAAATGACCATTATCATCGATATCTTTCAATATAATTGTAAAATTTTTAAAGGTAGAACATAACCAATTGTACAAGCTTTTACGATGGAATTCTTTCTCATTTTGGATTTTTACAACTTAGATTTATATATATATATATATATATATTATATATATTATATATATTATTATTTGACTATCAAAGATGGGCACCAAAAATGGTTCTCGCAATCGTTGGTACTTAATTCAAATTAAGTACCAATAACGGTTTATCCGTCTCAGAAATATAAGATATTAAATTTTAAAAATTCTTCATGTAAAAATGGTTTCATTAAGAAATAAAATTATTTTTTTTATTCATTTCTTTATTTCTCACTCATGAAAAAGGTCTTAAATAAAAGTTAGAATTTAAAGAAAATTGCCAAATATTCATTTTTCACGTATCGTTTTGTCAGAAAATAATAGGGTTCGCAACAAGCGGCTTGCAAGCGCTTGCAAAATTTAAATTCCTAAATTTCAGTTAATTATGAGCGAAGAAAAATATTTTTTCTACTGTTTTATTAGGGTTTATTTTATTTCAAAATCAATAACTGAACATCTCAAGAGTTATTCAAGATTCAAGACTTTCAAAGATATCAGAAAAGTAATAATCAATAACCTTCTGTATCGCAAGTATCGATTTTAGTACAATTTACATAAATGAAAATTATCTTTTTAATTTCTGCATTTGTAAGTCTATTACGAAGTCGAGAGTGAATGAAATGGTAAGCGGACTGAATTCTTTCGGATTTTGCAGATGAGCATCAAATAGCATAAACTTTTGATGCAAATTTGAAAAGATTAGGAAATTCCATTGAATCAAAGAGTGTCCAATAATCATATGCTTCCAGACCAAGAATTGTAGCTTTACGTGATTCATTTATCTACTTACTTGTCAATGATACAAGATTAAACACTGATTTTTCAAAAAATTTTGCAAATTAAAGAAATGTAAACAAGAAAATATTGAAAAACTTAACGTTTTTTTTGTTTTGAAAACACGTGAATGGCTTGCAAGCGGCTTGTAAATTTCCGAACTCTAAAAAATAATTTATTTTAGCCGAACATAATTCATGATACTTTGTTTACATTTGAAAATGAAAATTTTTATGAAAAATGTAAACTTAAAATTTCGATGACAACAAAATATATTCAAATTGAACTTTTTCAGATTTTTTTGTTTATTTGTCCTATGATAGGTTCAAACAAAATAAAATTTATTCTCAAAAAGTGATAAATAGATATTCTAAATTTAGTTTTTATTTAGTAAAATAGTAGAAGAATTTATCTTTTATTTAATGAAACCAACATAAGAATTGGTTCAATAATAAGTGAGAAAACTTTTAAAAAAATTTGAGTAAAAAAAATTTGTACCGTTATAGAATCATTTACCATATTTTTTCATCATTTTTATTTTGATAGAATGAAATATTTATTTAATTTTTGAATTTTTTTGAAAATTTTTATAAAAAAGTTAAACTTTGTATGGGAAAATTGCTTTTCCCGAAAATTCCCGTTCCCAAAAATTTAAAATTTCGGGAACCCGGGAATTCCCGTTCCCGGAGAGAGAATCTCTAGTCATCATGGCTTTAATTAGTTTTCTCTATATCTTTCTATATACGAGTCAAGGCTTTTATTGTTACTTCTGAAGCTTCCTTTCCTTTTAAAATGCGGTCTCAATTAATCTAAGCTAAATAAATAGCTTGTTGTCTTATATGCATATAACAAACAGTAACATACAACAGATATTACATGAAAGAATAAAGAAGAACTTTTTTCATAAAAATTTTTTTAAGGTCATTGATCCTTAAATAAGAAGGGCCAATATTATTTTATACATACAAGCACAGCGAACGATAGAGAGAAAAAAGAAATAAGCATTACTCTCTTATCATGATGATATGTAACGCCAAAATTGAACGATGATGACATCGAGCGATTACATGCCATTTATTTTCTGCTTATGCCTGAAAAATCTATGTTGTTAGTGATAAAATAAAATTTAATTTCTCTTCTCATTTATAAATTATATACCTTTTTACTCGTTGAAATTTCTTTGGAAAAATTTCAATTCACGACAAAAATATTGTAATTTTCTAAAGATATTTTTCACTATACATTGATTTTAATGTGCTTTAGTTTTTGGAAAACAGTGAATTTGATATTAACATTGGATATTATTTTTCTTTAATTTTTTCTGTTGTTAACTCATATAAATATTATTATGAAGGCTGTCAACACTTTGTAACGATGTATATGTGAAGCATAGCTCTTGTGTTATTATTTTCTCTCAACAACAGCCACTTTTCGATATATTCTCTTTTTAGGAAGTAAACTTTTTGTCATCCCATATCATGTACACGCACGTCACTTTTCCTTCTTTTATTGCCAAACCTGCACAATGAAGTGGATCAATAAAAGAAAAACAAGTTGTGACGGAAATTTTCGTAAAAAAAAATATTTTACGTTCTCTTATTGTTTCCTGTATATATACCGCGGCATACCAATGGGATTTTGTAACGTATTTTTGGTTACACGGGATAATATATTTTTATCAATTTGTTAAGAGAGGAATAAACAAATATATCAACCGTTGAAACTCTGTAATCTTTAAGGTATATACATTTTTTGAGTAAGCAGCAGAAGTAATAATAACATAAATTCCGATTTTTATTTCATACCAATTGAATGTAATTTTAAAGCGTAAAATAAGTAAAACTTTGGCAGTTGGACATTTTTTTTTTTGAATACAACAAAAGTGGGTGATTCCAGGGATAATGGGACAATGAATTTTTCAATTTTTTGAACTCTCTAAATTGAATTTTAAATATTTTTTTCCCGTTATTTATGAATGAAAAGTTTTTTTGATTTTCCAACAAATAGAAGCTTAATATTAATTTTTTACATAATATTTGGTAAGTTGAAACGAATTATGTTAATCAATCATTTGAATCTTCTATTGGTGATGAAAAAGAAAAATTAAAAATTTGCCGATAAATTTACAAAAAACGATTTTTTAAAATTTAAACCAATGTTGTAACAAAAAAATAGCGTTGTTTTCTTAAAAAAAATTATAGATCTATAATAAATAAAAAATTGAAATAATAAGATATTTTTCGAGCTCATTTATAAGTGTTACGTTTACATTAAGCTTAAATCTATGAATTCAAATAGATTTTACTTAGTAATATTGAATAAATTAGACATAAATTGCAAAATAATAAAATGTCGCAAAAATGAAGCGGAGATTTTTCGTTGTATTTTTGATATTTCTCTTTAATTACTCATTCATTTCTTAAATGGTTTTGCTATATAGTAGAAAATCACAAATAACACATAATTCTGGTTAAATTCTAATGATTAAGTAGTTAATAAATGAGAAAATTCAATTTTAGAACCAAAAATCTCCGCTTCATTATCCGTGGAATCACCCAAGTATAAATCTTTATTTATATCTGTATGGGCAACGAAGATATAAGAGAGAAAAAATATTTAGGTAAAACAGAAAATCAAAAAATTTTTAGAGCATTTTTGGAACAACAATGCAGCTTACAGTTCACGTATATTTTTCCATATTAAATCAAAACAAAAACTGAGCAAAATCTCTTCTATTTGAATACAAGAGACGTCTCTTATATTCGAGCGAAGACGGTAGCTGGCTAACGGCACAGTAATGAGATCTCGAAAACTACAATAGCTAGAGACTTCCAGTTTGCTGTGTATGATTTGTGCTATTGAGTTATTCGCAAGAAACAATATTAGAATATGGTCATTGATTGTATTAATTAGGAAATTACGAATTAAAATTTCCATATTGAAAATTTGTAAACAATTTTTTGGCGCGAAAACGATTGCAGCGCCACTAACGGCAAATTTTGGAACTTCAAATTTGAATATTACTCTACCGTTACTTTCATAACAATAAAATTATAATCAGAAGATTCAGTAAATTAAGCATCAATTAAAACGCTCGCCGTACTTTCATACATCAAAATTTTATAAATATGATTTCTCTTATATTTTAAATTTATTTTAAAGTGTGAACCTATTTCTCAAACAAATCTAATAATTCTGTAATTTGTTAACGTACACTGATTTAGGCACAAAAATGTGCTTAAGTATCCCCCTACTACCACACGGACACTTTCCATGTCATTTTTCCAACTACTTGAAATTTTTTATGAACCAATTGGCTCTCAATTGGATAAACTGGAATAAATACTCTTATGAATATTTTTCGTTTATTATTTTTAGTTAAAAACAGGTTAGCTGTAAAGTTTATCTTTTAACTAAATATTTAAATTGGATTACATCAATCATCATATGAGAGTAATCGAAACTTTTTCTTTATCATCGCACGATACATCGTCTTCATCTTATGTTCGTCTCACAGTAGTAGCTAATCTCGCATTTCATTTCACATATAAAAGTAATAGAATAATAAGTATTTCTAACGTGAAATTTTAACTCTATTATAATTTATAAACATTTTCTAGCTAGTGAAATAATTTTTTAGCGCATTTTTGGAACAACAATGCAGCTTATGCATTCACTTTGGCTGGCTGGCTGGCTGGCTGTCCCTCTGAGATCTCGAAAACTATAATAGCTAGCGACTTCCGGTTTGTTGTGTTTGATTTGTGCTAAAAAGTTAGTGCGGCGACGCTTATTTATATTTCTGTCACTAGTCATATAACTTGGGAAATTGCGAATTACTTTTCCATATTGAAATTTGTAAACAAAATTTTTTTCGCGAAGTTGACTTCGATCAAAAAAATTTTTCAGCTGCGCGTAGCCAACTTCGCGAATTTTTGAATTTGATCGTTATTTTCAAATCACCGAAATTTATAAAGACGATTTCGAGAATTTTAATAGATCAAGATTATTAGCAGCAATTACATTACTCGAGTTTTCATAAAATATATTTCTATATGAAAATGTAAACAAAACAAAAAATAGCTGCTAAATTCCTAATTAACTGCTATTTGCTACAACTTAAATTTCAATTATTTCATTCGAATTCTCACAAATCTTACAATATTCCAGTACATTGCATTCCAATACATTTGAAATTTATTTTAACCAGTATATCTTATCGCATGAATCTGTTTTACAAACGCATCTAATATTTTTGTAATTTGTTAAAAACTCTGATCTAGGCATCAAAAATGCGCTTAAGTACACCGATCTGCAACACGGGTACTTGGTCACTGGTTTTCAAAAGTATATAGTTTAAATCGAGGGGGTGACGACTTCTACGAAAGAATTTTTTTACGAAGAAAAAATAAAAATATTGAAGGGATTTCGAAAGTTTACGAAAAATTTTTAATTAGATGAAAAAAAATTCATTAAGAATTTGTTCGTTCTTCCTTATTCGTCAAATTCAGCAGATCTTCATTTTATTAAAATTCATGATGCAAAAAAAATGAGAAAAGTATCTATTAGGAATTCTAACGAACTATCATAATATATAGAATAATTAACTCATGACGTGAAGGACTCTTTTATTTTAAAAAGTATATATCATTAACTCTCAAGCTTAATGTTTCATTGTGCACTTAAACAACCGCCTACGTTCAAAATTTTTTTATTATTCACAGAGCTCTTTGTCACATTATAGAATTACGTTGAATGTATAAAAAAGAAAGTATAGTTACACGAACTGAAAATGGCATTTATTGAGACTCTCGACATTCTTCAAGTTAATCATTTTTAATGAGTTACATTCTTTAATAGGTTTAAATTTTAAAAAAAGTCAGAAAAAATATTAAAACCTGTCAGATAAGCAGAAAAAGAGACACTTTGACATGTCTTGTCCGAGCGGGATTCGAATCCGCGTCCTCTGAATTCCGGTCAGATTCTCTTACCACTAAGCTATCGGCGGACATCTCAAAGTCTAGCAGAATGCCAACTTAAACTCTTATTCTGCTTTAAGTCATCGTTGCTGACAGGATTTACTTTATAATCCAACAAAACCATTAACTTGTAAATCATTAATTTAGTAATTTGATATGATTAACATTCAAATTTGTTTTTATTTTCCAAGAAATAATAGAATGTGTCAATCGGCAATTTGACCATTACATTTCAAATTGCAGAGGGCGCTTTTTTGGAATTTTTGAACAAGAAAAATATTATTTTGAACAAAAACAAAATGAAAATTTGCAATTATTTCTAATTAACTGATATTTCATGCTCCTAATTTATTAAATTATGTATTTAGACGATCTAATAAGTACATTAAAATAGAGAATTCATTGAAATATTGGTTAAATATTAATTTTACATTTTTGACACGATTGACACATTCTATTGTTTCTTGTTATTTTCTTTATCTAAGTAAGAGCAAATATTGTAGTAGTTAGTGATAGTGATTATAAATATAAAAGCTTTATATTCAATATATTTATTCTCTTTTACTACATTTGTCATTCAAACTGATAGATGGAATCCTAGCGAGACCTATTTTTCATCCCCAGATACTCATATTTGAATTATTTAATTAACATCAGTCTCGACGCCTTGGATGGTCGCCGACTGGAGCGAATTTTTGTTTTAATATATATATCAGAAAGTTTGGTAACAAAATTCATATATTTTTGTTAGTGTTATTATCTTGACAACGAATTGATCAAAATCGCTTCTAACATGACTTCCTTATGTTTCATGACACTTTTTACACACTTTTTTAGTGGTTAAATATTTTTGGTCCCTGTGATGGACATGCGTTATATGCATGATCTTGGGTCGACATCAACCCAAAAACACCTGTTTACGAGTTATCATTGTATTTTTAGCGCATTTTTGGAACAACAATGCAGCTTATATCTTCACTTTGGCTGGCTGGCTGAGACGCGAGATCTCGAAAACTACAATAGCTAGCGACTTCCGGTTTGCTGTGTTTGATTTGTGCTATCGAGTTATTGGTGGCATTCTTTATTAGAATTTTGTTACATATTGTAATTTCTTAATTAATGCGAATTTAAATTTCCATATTGAAAAATGTAAACAACGCGAAGTTGGCTGCGAAAACGATTGCAGCGCCACCAACGGTAAATATTAAAACTACAAATATTTTGAATACTAAACCGTTATTTTCAAATCAACAAAATTAATATAAGATTCTGTAAATTGTAGTCCGAAACCGTTTGGAATTTTAGTTGCAAATAACTAAAAATTATTTGATTAAAATTTAATCGAATAAGTTTTAATTCATTTTAGTCGAAATTTTTCTTCGAATAAATTTTAGTTGATTTTAGTTTTTTGTAAAACGGTTCCAGACTCTGATAAATTGAACTTCAATTTAGAACGCTCGCCGTACTTTCATGCATCAAAATTATATAAACATGATTTTTCTTATATTTTTGATTTATTTCGATCAAATTATTTTAAGTGTAAATCTATTTCTCAAACGAATCTAATATTTCTGTAATTTGTTAACATACACTGATCTAAGCACAAAAATGCGTTAGTAATCCGATCTATGGCGGACACTGCTAAAAGCACTCTTTTTTGCATAACTTGTATTTTTCACATAAATCCGCTAAAAGACCAAAAATGAAACATAAAATAAAAAATATGCGAAAAAAAATTATTTCAATTGGTTTTCTTCTTATCAAGAACAAATGAATGAATGAAAATTTAGTGTCATTCAACTTGCGGCTCAAAAAATATTACAACCTTCGAAATTGAGGCAACAAAAAACAAAATAAAATTAGACAAATTTATTTTTAGACAAGATATTAGGATGCCACGAATGTTGAAAAGTGAATGTGTTTTTTTTTTTTTTTTGTCAAAAAGAGTGTTTATGCAGACACTGTAAAGTGCTGCTCTATGCACTTCTTCAACATTATTTAAGTGAGATGAACACTTTACATGTAATCAGACAAATTGTACAATATATTGGTTGAAAAATTGCACTTAGCTCATGCAATTTATTTTTGAAAATTAAAATCTTCTTTCTTTACGTCGTATCGTTGCTTTCATATGTTGTCTGTTAATAGAGGATCAATCTTGATAAACTAATATTTTAATTTTTAAGTCACATAAGAATGTTTAAGAACATTGTTGAAAGTGGACTAAGTCATTTACTGGCATGTCAGTATATATTTCATATCTTGTACATTATGTATAATTAAATAATCCTTGAGTCTTGCATGCATAATGAATTTCAACATATCGTTATCTCTTTTTACTCATATATTCTTACTTATTTTTTTGGAACTATAAGACACTTTCTTTTATGCAATTTAAATAAGAAGCTTTGAAAATGAATTATATTTTTTTTTGTATAACTCACGTAAACATGTATCTTTTCTCTTCTTATCAATGTACATGCTCGATTCTTTTTATTTATAATAAACGTGAGAATAATGAAAAATTTTCTCGCTTAAATAAGCTCTTAATGCAATGTAATATCTATATAATTATATTATCAATGTAAAAAAATTTTTTTAATATTCAAAAAAAAGCCTCAGTTCAATAAAATAATCAATGATAATTCTTTAAAAAATTAAGATTTGAATCTTGAATTTTCTCAAGAATATCTCATCCATCATCGATACCATAATAAAACATCATTAGCTTACATTTTACCAGTGAAAATATACTAATTTTTAAATAAATTTGACAATTTCTTTAAATAGGGTAAATGATCTAATTTTCGGACAGATCTATTTTCAGGACAATTTTGTTTACATTTCCATAATTTCAATAATTTCTTTTTATACTCACTTATCTTAATATAAAATATCTGGGCAATCGCAAAAAAAAATTGTTCGTATACAACGGTCATTTAATCCATTATTTCTCTAAACTGGAACAACATAGCACTAATGTTAATATACCATTCTGTAGTAATAATTAATACTACAATTTGTGATGTTAACATTGAGGATTGATGATTTTAATAAAAAGTTCTGTCGATTTAAAGAACCGTTGCTTACGAACAATTTTCGGGAAAAAGTGTCTCAATTTTTCGAAATTGGCATTTTCTCTTCAGTCACTTCATCAATCTGGATTCTGTTTGTTTGAATTAAAGCTAGAGAACGTCTTTATTTCTGCTTTATTTTCATTTTCAAATGTAAACAAAATATCATGAATTATGTTCAGCTAAAATAAATTATTTTCTGACAAAACGATACGTGAAAAATGAATATTTGGTAATTTTCTTTAAATTCTAACTTTTATTTAAGACCTTTTTCATGAGTGAGAAATAAAGAAATGAATAAAAAAAATAATTTTATTTCTTAATGAAACCATTTTTACATGAAGAATTTTTAAAATTTAATATCTTGTATTTCTGAGACGGATAAACCGTTATTGGTACTTAATTTGAATTAAGTACCAACGATTGCGAGAACCATTTTTGGTGCCCATCTTTGATAGTCAAATATATAATATATATAATATATATATATATATATAAATCTAAGTTGTAAAAATCCAAAATGAGAAAGAATTCCATCGTAAAAGCTTGTACAATTGGTTATGTTCTACCTTTAAAAATTTTACAATTATATTGAAAGATATCGATGATAATGGTCATTTATTATTTGATTATTCGCGATTTGATTATTATTATTATTCACGCCTTCAGCGCGCAAATTTCTGAACAAATTTTTTTTTTTTTGAAAAATAACGACTAAACATTCTTTCGTCTTCCCAGGCTTATATTTAACTGTTTTTAGCGCATTTTTGCAAAAAAATACGCTATTAGGCTCACGATGGCTGGCTGGGTGTGTCAGTCATAACTCGGCAACGGTAAGTCGTGGAGAGCTGGTTGATAGCTTGTTCGAAAGGTCTCGACGTGTAGGTAAGCCATCAAAAGAGTTTTTTTGGGTAAGTGTTGACCCAAGGGTGGTCCATCACATGAATGTCCATCACATGGACCAAAAAAATTTTTTTACCAAAAAAGTCTTAAAATGTCATGAAACGTCGAGAAAAACATGTCAGAATTTTTTTTTAAAAAAAAAAGACAGTCAAGAAAATAGGACTAAAAACATGAGAATTTTGTTACCAAACACTGATCTGTTAGGTAAAACTGCGCTCTAATCGTCCGACCATCGCGCGTCGAGATTGATGTATTTTTAAAATATAAAATATAGCCATCAAATTCATTCTATTTTTTTTGCTGTTCCATAATTAAGAAAAAATTAGCAAGAAATTTTAAAATTTTCATTATGTCAACATAGGCATTTTTCAAACCAACTCACTTTATGTTGATTTTCAATAATAAAATGAAAATATGATCGAAGATGTCATAAGTTCAATGACTTTTAAATTTCTGTTGAATGAAACAAATTCGGTTGTTGACAGCCAAACATTTATCTGTATTTTGATTCATCTTATTCGCGAATTGTGATGTCAAAATCAATTAGCATCAATCCATTACTCTTTTTTAAGGACTCATTTCATAGTTCATGTGATGTTATTATTAAGAGCAATTGTTTATTTGGATAATTCGAGAACACTCAAATGAAAACTTGTCATTTACCAAATTTTCCTTTTAATTGTTATTTTACACTCTTCATAATGACGATGTTCGTTGCATTGCGATTAATTACAGAAAACAAGTGAAATGAAAATATTTTCACTCTTTAAATGGAATTTTTTCAGGTGAAAAAAGTATGTGATTCATCGTTTTTGTTGTTGTACTCTTATTTACGATTTTATACATCATTCGCTTACCAAAAAGAGCTAAAAGTAAAATTATAATATTGTGATGAATTGCAGTTACAGAAATAGAAAATAGTACAAACGAAAATGAAATGTGTTATAATATCTATTGTAATGAAAATTCTAGCGAAAATCATAACTAGGTTTAACACACAATTGATGTTGAACAATTATTATGTATAGGTAAGCCTCTCTCCCGTTGCTGTTGCCAGAATGTGTACAATTGAAAAGAAAAATTTAATTATTTATGTTTTTTTGCTATTATTCACTCTCCATACATTCGCACATACTACAAACTTATTGGCAATTCAACGTTAAAAATACCTCTCACGAATTAAGCGTAAGACTAAAGCTGGTCAATGTTAATGTGAATGACATCGATGAATAAATAAATTCACTTTAAATTGCATATGCACATGTATGCATTTCAGATCTTGTATGTTCTTATTTTAAATTTTTTAAAAAAAAAAAAAATTTAATGAAATTTTAAAACTCAAATGGGTGATTCCACGAATAATATACGAACAATGAATTTTTAAATTTTTTACTCTATAAATTGAATTTTAAATATTTTTTTTCCCGTTATTTATGAATGAAAAGTTTTTTTGATTTTCCAACAATGAATTTAATCAATCATTTGAAAATGTTTTTTATATCGTCACATTAGAATATGACAGTAAATTGAAAAGAAGGTCCTTCCTTATGAAGAAAAACTTGTCGTCATCGGAAATATTTACAAAAAACGATTTTTAAAATTTAAACCAATGTTGTAACAAAAAAAAGCGTTGTTTTCTTAAAAAAAAAATTATAGATCTATAATAAAATAAAAATTGAAATAATAAGACATTTTTCGAGCTCATTTTTAAGTGTTACGTTACATTAAGCTTAAATCTATGAATTTAAATAGGTTTTACTTGGTAATATTGAATAAATTAGACATAAATTGCAAAATAATAAAATGTCCCAAAAATGAAGCAAAAGATTTTTTTGGTATTTTTGATATTTCTCTTTAATTACTCATTCATTTCTTAAATGGTTTTGCTATATAGTAGAAATCACAAATAACACAAATTCTGATTAATATATAATGATTAAGTAGTTAAAAAATGAGAAAATTCAATTTTAGAAAATCTCCCGCTTCAATTAATCCGTGGAATCACCCATTTATTAAAATAATAATGTGTGCAAATACGCATGAACTGCGACAAACCTATTGCAATAAAATGTATAGTGAATAGTTCTCATTCATGTTAAATATTCTCTTTTCATTACTATATACTGAGAGTCCTTATTTTTCAATTTTTGGTTTTCTCTTTCCCTTCACCCTCTAATGTAGTTCTCACGGCCCACAAGCAAGTGTTTTACAGTATATATTATTTTGATGTCTACGTATCTTAAAATTTTACTCATAAAACTTGATGAACGATGATTTTAATATTGAATGTGCTGAATTTTTTTTTCTTTTTAGAACGAAGAGAGCAAAAATAAGAGATTGTGTTGCTTAGTTTTTTTACTCTCACTTACATGTGAATGCTCTACTCTCGAGCACATGTGCACTACATAAGCATAACAGCTTTTTTACGCAAAAAATTGTTCGCATTCAGTAACTAGTTGAATAGTGAAAGAGTAAGATCTTAAATTTAAAAACAAGCTATTGGTAGTTAAAATTATTAATAAAAAAAGTTTAAGTATCGTATTTCAGTTCAATTCAGTTCATGTTTTATTTATTAAGACCATTTAAAAGAAACAACATTGTTTACAATATTTTGAATGTTATTTGTGGTGTGGCTATTGGCAATTCAACAAAAACTGGTGAGAAGTTAATATTTTTAGGAAAGTTTTGATATTAATTATGTATTGAGAGTCAAAATATTATTTAAGATTTAAAAGAAGAAAATTAAAAAAATGATTTTTAAAATAAAGGTCGTAATGATGTTTCTAGAGTAAAATAATAAACTAAGGCTATGTTAAGTTAATTTTGTTATAATTTTGTATTAATCTTTTTTGGAGATAATCGTTTATCCATGGAAGTTTAGTTTCTGCATGAATTTGCTCTNTATATTGAAAGATATCGATGATAATGGTCATTTATTATTTGATTATTCGCGATTTGATTATTATTATTATTCACGCCTTCAGCGCGCAAATTTCTGAACAAATTTTTTTTTTTGAAAAATAACGACTAAACATTCTTTCGTATTCCCAGGCTTATATTTAACTGTTTTTAGCGCATTTTTGCAAAAAAATACGCTATTAGGCTCACGATGGCTGGCTGGCTGGCTGGGTCAGTCATAACTCGGCAACGGTAAGTCGTAGAGAGGTGGTTGATAGCTTGTTCGAAAGGTCTCGACGTGTAGGTAAGCCATCAAAAGAGTTTTTTTGGGTAAGTGTTGACCCAAGGGTGATCCATCACATGAATGTCCATCACATGGACCAAAAAAATTTTTTTACCAAAAAGTCTTAAAATGTCATGAAACGTCGAGAAAACATGTCAGAAATTTTTTTTTAAAAAAAAAGACAGTCAAGAAAATAGGACTAAAAACATGAGAAATTTTGTTACCAAACACTGATCTGTTAGGCAAAACTGCGCTCTAATCGTCCGACCATCCGCGTCGAGATTGATGTATTTTTAAAATATAAAATAGCCATCAAATTCATTCTATTTTTTTGCTGTTCCATAATTAGGAAAAAATTAGCAAGAAAATTTTAAAATTTTCATTATGTCAACATAGGCATTTTTCAAACCAACTCACTTTATGTTGATTTTCAATAATAAAATGAAAAATATGATCGAAGATGTCATAAGTTCAATGACTTTTAAATTTCGTTTGAATAAATCTGTTGACACAATACATTTTTGATTCATCTTATTCGCGAATTGTGATGTCAAAATCAATTAGCATCAATCCATTACTCTTTTTTAAGGACTCATTTCATAGTTAGGATTTATTAAGAGCAATTGTTTATTTGGATAATTCGAGAACACTCAAATGAAAACTTGTCATTTACCAAATTTTCCTTTTAATTGTTATTTTACACTCTTCATAATGACGATGTTCGTTGCATTGCGATTAATTACAGAAACAAGTGAAATGAAAATATTTTCACTCTTTAAATGGAATTTTTCAGGTGAAAAAAGTATGTGATTCATCGTTTTTGTTGTTGTACTCTTATTTACGATTTTATACATCATTCGCTTACCAAAAAGAGCTAAAAGTAAAATTATAATATTGTGATGAATTGCAGTTACAGAAATAGAAGATAGTACAAACGAAAATGAAATGTGTTATAATATCTATTGTATGAAATTCTAGCGAAAATCATAACTAGGTTTAACACACAATTGATGTGAACCATTATTATGTATAGGTAAGCCTCTCTCCCGTGCTGTTGCCAGAATGTGTACAATTGAAAAGAAAATTTATTTATTTATGTTTTTTTGCTATTATTCACTCTCCATACATTCGCACATACTACAAACTTATTGGCATTCAACGTTAAAAATACCTCTCACGAATTAAGCGTAAGACTAAAGCTGGTCAATGTTAATGTGAATGACATCGATGAATAAATAAATTCACTTTAAATTGCATATGCACATGTATGCATTTCAGATCTTGTATGTTCTTATTTTAAATTTTTTAAAAAAATAAAAAATTTAATGAAATTTTAAAAACTCAAATGGGTGATTCCACGAATAATACGACAATGAATTTTTAAATTTTTTTACCTCTCTAAATTGAATTTTAAATATTTTTTTCCCGTTATTTATGAATGAAAAGTTTTTTTGATTTTCCAACAATGAATTTAATCAATCATTTGAAAATGTTTTTATATCGTCACATTAGAATATGACAGTAATTGAAAAGAAGGTCCTTCCTTATGAAGAAAAACTTGTACGTCATCGGAAATATTTACAAAAAACGATTTTTTAAAATTTAAACCAATGTTGTAACAAAAAAAGCGTTGTTTTCTTAAAAAAAAATTATAGATCTATAATAAATAAAAAATTGAAATAATAAGACATTTTTCGAGCTCATTTTTAAGTGTTACGTTTACATTAAGCTTAAATCTATGAATTTAAATAGGTTTTACTTGGTAATATTGAATAAATTAGACATAAATTGCAAAATAATAAAATGTCCCAAAAATGAAGCAAAGATTTTTTGTTGTATTTTTGATATTTCTCTTTAATTACTCATTCATTTCTTAAATGGTTTTGCTATATAGTAGAAAATCACAAATAACACAAAATTCTGATTATATATAATGATTAAGTAGTTAAAAAATGAGAAAATTCAATTTTAGAACAAAAAATCTCCGCTTCATTATCCGTGGAATCACCCATTTATTAAAATAATAATGTGTGCAAATACGCATGAACTGCGACCAAACTATTGCAATAAAAATAGTAAAACAAAACTAGATGAATAAAACTAGGTCTCATTCATGTAAATATTCTCTTTTCATTACTATATTACTGAGAGTCCTATATTTTCATTTTCAAGAACGCACATATTTCTTTTCCCTTCACCCTCTAATGTATTCTCACGGCCCACAAGCAAGTGTTTTACGAAAAAAAATTTCATTACATTTTGATGTCTACGTATCTTAAAAATTTTTACTCATAAAACTTGATGACGATGATTTAATATTGAATGTGCTGAATTTTTTTTTCTTTTTAAGAACGAGAGAGCAAAAATTAAGAGATTGTGTTGCTTAGTTTTTTTACTCTCACTTACATGTGAATGCTCTCTTCTCGAGCACATGTGCACTAACATAAGCATACAGCTTTTTACGCAAAAAATTGTTCGCATTCAGTACTAGTTGAATAGTGAAAGAGTAAAGATCTTAAAATTTAAAAACAAAGCTATTGGTGGTAAATACTAAAATTATTAATAAAAAAAAGTTTAAGTATCGTATTTCAGTTCAATTCAGTTCAGTTTTATTTATTAAGACCATTTAAAGAAACAACATTTGTTTACAATATTTGAATGTTAATTTGTGGTGTGGCTATTGGCAATTCAACAAAAACTGTGAGAAGTTAATAATTTTAGGAAAAGTTTTGATATTAATTATGTATTGAGAGTCAAAATATTATTTAAGATTAAAAGAAGAAAAATTAAAAAATGATTTTTAAAATAAAGGTCGTAATGATTTTACATAGAGTAATAATAACCTAAGGCTATGATTAAGTTAATTTTGTTATAAATTTTGTATTAATCTTTTTTGGAGATAATCGTTTATCCATGGAAGTTTAGTTTCTGCATGAATTTGCTCAGTGCTCTCCCACCAAGGACGATCAAGGATCATTTTCAAAGTTCTGTTTTGTAGCGTTTGAAGTTTTCGCGTATGAGTTGCGGCGATGATGCCATGAAATGCTGGATATCCATATGTCAGGATAGGTCTTATTGCTAATTTGTATAATAGGAGCTTATTTGTGATGTGTAGTTTTGATTTACGATTTATAAGAAGGTAAAGAGTACGAATTGCGTTATTTGCTTTTCTAGTCACATTTTCAATATGATACTTAAAAGTTAAGCGTTTGTCAAGGTGCACTCCTAGAAGTTTGATTATCAATCGGCAAGATTCACAGGTTCCAAAAACTTTAATTGGATCCGTTGGAATTTCATTTTTCCTACGATTTGTGATGTAAATTGCAGCAGTTTTGTCCTTATTTATAGAAATTTTCCATTTGGTATCAATGATTACGTCTCAATACTTCTTGATGCGACTTTAAGTTTTGATGAAGTTGTCAAGTGATGTAACGCAGTTTTGTAAAATGAAGTGTCGTCTGCAAACATGGTGGTGCAAACATGGATATCCGCCGTGTAAATGTTGTAGAGCGTTGGACTCAGAACTGCACCTTGTGGAACCCCGGCTCGAATTGAGCGGATGGTTGAATATGAGCCATTACAAATCACTTTAAACGTTTTCTCGGACAAGAACGATTTTGTGATTAAGATCAAATTAGTTGGAAAATCGAAATCAATCATCTTTGCAATAAGTCCGTCATGCTAGATACGATCGAATGCTTTCTCAACATCTAGTGAAAGCAGTCCTGTTGACTTTTTGAACTTTTGAGCATGCTTGATGATTTTGTAGAGTTGATGAGTAGTGGAATAGTTACTTCTAAAGCCAAACTGTTCCTCTGGGATGATGTTATTGAATTCAATGTGATGTTACAAACGAACAAGAATAACTTTTTCAAGTATTATGCTCAGCGAACTGAGGAGCGAAATAGGTCTGTACGATGTAGGATTTGATTTTACTTTTCCTGGTTTTGGAATTGGGATAACTTTTGCAAATTTCCACTTGTTGGGAAAGTAATTTAATTGAAGACAAGCATTTACAATGTTGACTAAATGAATAATACTGCGACGTGGTAGTTTCTTAATGAGTCGATTTGAGATTTGATCAGTACCAGGACATTTGGGATTTTTCAGATTTTGAATGATTGAAAATATTTTATCGGCATCAGTGAAAGTTGGCAATTCGTTTGCTGGCAATGGTTGCCTAAGGCCAGAGACCTTATTTTTAATTAGGGAAGTGAAGTCCGGAGAACTTCTTTCAAGTGGGTTTAGATGATTTGATTCTAAAACTTCCGCTATCTTGTTGGCTTTTTCTTCGGGAGTATTTTGAATACCATCTGCAGTTTTAATTGGAGGAATATTTGAATCGCGGTTCTTTAAAAATTTTGTTAATTTTCAAACATTGGTGTGATTTGGTTTTATAGTACTAAGTTTATGTGACCAGTTCTCATTTTTGATTAAGTTGACTCTCTCTTTGATCAATCTTTCCAGGAATCTGACCTGAGTTTTAAAGTGACGTCACGAGATCTTTGCCATCTTCTCTTCATTGTATTTTTAATTTTAATCTTTTCGATAAGGTCATCTGGAAGGTTTAGCTTGTAGTTGGAACAGGTCTTAAGTAGAACTGCTTTATGCTGAGCGTCTAGGATAGTTTTTGTAAATTGATTTATATAATCATCAATATGTTGTTTTTCTGTCATTTGATAGGAAGTATCGAGGTTATTGTGTATGAAATCTTGGAATTTATTCCAATTGGCTTTGGAGAAATCAAGGAATGTCTTGGGTCGGAAACCCAGTTCGACTGAAGCATCAATTGTGAATGTCACTGCGCGATGGTCGCTTGCTAGATCTATAATTTTGAGATCATTGATTTTGTGAATTTTATTTGTAACTACTAAGTCTATTGTTGAAGGTGAATTGCTAGAGTAAGATGGTATATAAGTGTGTTCATGTGGATATTCAATAAAGAAATTGTTCTGGCACAACTCATGGAAAATGATTTACCCAGAGTTGTTATAGGCCATTTTGGAGGCCGCCTCCAAAAAAGGCTGGCCTCCGAAAAAGGCCGCCTTCGGGAGGCCTGGAGGCTGGAGGCCGGAGGCCGAAAAAAAATTTTATCGGAAAAATCTGCTCTGTGGTTTTTTAGTCTTAGTTTTTTTTTTACTTAATTATCATTAATAAAACATGAGAAAATTATAATAAGAGCGATTCTCAAAAAAATATATAAAATGCATAACTTACCAAAGTATTGTAATGGCCTCTGCTAAAACTTTTTTGAAACTCATTTGTAAAATATGATATTTATATCGTTAGACAGATAATTTTAAGACCTTTTTAACGATATATTATATGAAATATTTATTAGTAACTTAAGCTCATCAGAGCACCATTATTGATGACACTTTAAGTTTTTATGATTAACTTCATAAATAGCTATATGTGCTATATGCACTACTGTGCATGCTGTTTTACAGAAAAAAATTTTTTAGTAAAAAATTTTCATGTAAAGTGAAAAATTTGTAATATTAAATTTAAAATATTAATTTAAAAAATCAAAGTTATTATTTTTAAGCTTTCTTGAATTTTTCTTCAAATTTAACTTCATAAAAATTAAAATTAAAATTTAACTTCAAATAAAATTTTTTTAAAAAATTATTTTTTTTGGCCTCTGGCCTGTAACAACTCTAGTGGTAAATCATTTACCAGCATTGTTTGCTCTAGTGCAATTCCAATACTGATGCTTAGCATTGAAATCACCACATACAAAGAAGCTCGTTCTGCCGTTGGTGAGTTTCCTGATATCGTTTATGAAGTGCGAATTGACTTGATTAGTATCACCTCGTCCTGGAACGTAAATAGAATAAATATTGATGGAATTATTATTAGTTACCATGATTGATATCCCTATGTTCTCAATGTATTTAGTGTGTAGTGAAGGTAGAAGACTGTGTACAATTGATTTGTGAACGAACAATGCAACTCCACCCTTGTCATGATTGCTTCTGTCAGCACGATAAATTCTGTAATCAGAATCTGCTGGAAGTCTATGTGTGTCTTTAAGATGTGTTTCACTTATGCATGCGATATATACATAGTTAAAGCGTAAATAATAGTATAATTTGTGGATCTTGTTTAGGATGCTGTTTGCATTCCAATAAAGAATGTTGAGCTTGTTTAGGTGACTAACCATTGTAAGGCACTGCATATTTGATGGCAACCAACATCATAATTTGAATTTGCTCTTGCTTTGTTCTAGCACCAGAGAGTTGTGTTGTAATATCCATGAAAATTTTGAACAGTTCATCATGTGAATATAGTACGTTTGAATTTTGTTGAGCTTTGGGATGCCTGGCTAATGGAATAGCCGATTGGTAGGGAGGTTTTGTCCAGGCTGGACCCTGGGAATTTGGAAGGAATAGGAACTGGAATTCCTCTAATTGTGCAGCATGTTGAAATTTAGCTGATTTTTTGGCTTTTGTTTATTTGGTCCATGATGCTTTGGATTTAATAAACTCAGTTCGTTTCGGACAATTTGAATAGTTAGCAGTGTGATTACCTCCACATAATGCGCACTTAAGTTTTGTTGTAGCTATTTTTGAGAGCGTTTCACCATCAGGGACTTGTATAAGAGGACACTCCTTAGACTTATGATCGCCAGCACACCTGATACATCGAGATATTAAATGACAAATTGCAGTGCCGTGACCATATCGAAAACAATTCATACATTGTGTAGGACCTTTCCTTGTATGGCGAAAGTTTTGCCAAGAGATGCGAATGTGATTGATAGTTTTGACATCTTGAAGATCAATCAGCGTAATCTTTTTTTTCTTATAGAACGACACAAAGTAAACCCAATGTTCATCATAATTTTTCTTTTTGATGTTTAGATCTTTGATGGTGACTGGATTTAATTTAGCGCTTACTAACGCTTGTTTAATTATGTCAATCTCAAGCTTAGGCAGGCCATGGATGACGAATTTTGAGAAATGTTCTTCACGAAGTTGATGAGTGTAATAATGAAATGAATTTTTTGCAAATGATTCTTGGATTTTTACAAAATCAGAATTGGTGCTAACAAACACTTTGATTCCTTCTTTAACGAGTTTAAACTGAACATTTGAACTTCCTATTGAATTTGTAACTTCTTGTATTTTAGAAATGCTTTGTCCAAAAACAATTAATGGCGGGAATTTTTCTGTGGATATTTTTTGATAATTAGTCTTATTAAATGTTTTTGTCACCTTTAATGGACTAGGCGAACAGGAAGAGCCTTCATCTTCATCTTGGAGATCGTCATAAACACGCTTTTTAAAGCGACTAGGTGATAGAAACACATCCAATTTTTGTTGGCTCGCGCCATGCGGTATTTTAATTTTGGATCCCATGAAGGGACTACTTTTGTCACTAAAAAGCACTTGAATCCGATAGATTAATTTAAAATCATAATAAATAGTAAAACTGAACAGAACTAGGTGGTCAATTTATAGTTTAAAATTATTTAAATATAATTTATAAAAATTTTGCGTCTTCACTCGAAGAGGGGCAAACGACTCTTGACTTTAAGTATCGTAGACCACTATTGATATTCTTTTTCATAATTTATGAGAATTAAGTCATTGATATTAAAAACCAGAGTCCGAAATCGTTTGCAATTTTACTTACAAATAACTTCAACTAAATTTAATCGATTAAAAATAAAACACTAATCGATTAAATTTTAATTGATTTTTATTTGAAAATTTTAATCGATTAAAATTTAATAGAATTTTATTTGAAAACATCTGAAAAAATGTCATAAACAATTTGTGAAAATAATGAATTAGTTGAAATAAATTTGACAAATTAATCAATTCGGTTGGCTCACTCATTCATAGATTTGTAATCAAATTCCCTTTAAGTAAATGTATTGATATTTGACATTCGATTTGAGTTTTTCAAGAATATTTGTTTCAAATTCCAAACATCTCTGTTTTTAGACAAACAATTTTGGTTCTTCGCATTTTTCTCTACAAAACTTTATTGACCTTATAGATTTTATTGCTGAATCTTATAATAAGAGTCATAATAAGTCTACAACAACAAACCGGAAGTCTCTGCGTTGTTTAGAAGCAAAACTAGAAGCGCTCAAAGTAGACAACAACAAAGATTTCACTAATTCGAAAAAGTCGATTAGAACTGAATAAAACAAACATTAAATAAATTAATCAATGTATTCTAACAAGTTTTAGAGAGTTTATAATAGATTTTAAGTGATTTTTGGAAATCGACTTTTTCGAATTAGTGAAATCTTTGTTGTTGTCTACTTTAAACGCTTCTAGTTTTGCTTCTAAACAACGCAGAGACTTCCGGTTTGTTGCTGTAGACTTATTATGACTCTTATTATAAGATTCAGCAATAAAATCTATAAGGTCAATAAAGTTTTGTAGAGAAAAATGCGAAGAACCAAAATTGTTTGTCTAAAAACAGAGATGTTTGGAATTTGAAACAAATATTCTTGAAAAACTCAAATCGAATGTCAAATATCAATACATTTACTTAAAGGGAATTTGATTACAAATCTATGAATGAGTGAGCCAACCGAATTGATTAATTTGTCAAATTTATTTCAACTAATTCATTATTTTCACAAATTGTTTATGACATTTTTTCAGATGTTTTCAAATAAAATTCTATTAAATTTTAATCGATTAAAATTTTCAAATAAAAATCAAATAAAACTTAATCGATTAGTGTTTTATTTTTAATCGAATTTTAGTTATTTGTAAAACGATTTCGGACTCTGTTAAAAACAATATTATTTATAATGTTATAAATTGAGTGCGTGTCATCAAATGAAAGTCTAAGATTTATGTGAATTTATAGATCAAGTATTCTTGATCAAACGGTGAAAAATTATATATAAAGCTTGTGTTTAAAGCAAGAGGTTTTGGGAAAGAATTTTGTCGTGACAACAGTGTATGAAAAAGATTCATAGAGTGGGTGATTAAAAAAATTTCAAATGGTGGAAAGTCTTTTCTCTTTACTTTTGTTTCATATAAATCATTGATATTAAACAAATTTTATCAAAGTATATAAAGTTTTCTGAGTATTGATATGATATTAATTAAAAGAAATTTTTCACAACTTTATCATTGAGAGATTTTTTATAAATGTATCAGCATCATTTTTGATAAATAATTTATGATTTTTGCCTTTCTCTCACACACTGACTTGTTCATTCGAAACCTTTTACGGTCAACCAAAAAAAATGAATGAAATTTATTCAATTTATGGCATTTCTTCTTCTAATGCATTTCATCACAAAAATATTTTGACATTTTTCCTTTCTTCTCATTACAGATATTGAAATTAAATGCAAAGTATGGAAATAAAGTAGCAGAGAGGATCTGTTTCATCATCATCATTCTTATGAAAGTTTTTAGGTTGATTACATGTTTTGTGGTGGACGAAACTTTGTGTATCGTTGATCATTAATAATTAAATATAAAATAAACAAGAATTAGTGAATTAGCACAAGGAGAAAAATATGCAGAGTATAAAGTGAAATAAATTGACATTGTTCTAGAGTTACACGAAATTCGAAAAATAAAGTAATTGTTTGAGAAGATGATGATAGACTAATAAAGCGTGTGTTCATTAAGCACAACATTATACATATAATTCAAATGGCTCATATTACTCGCATATCATTTCGAACTATTTATTTACCAAGAAGCCATTTATTATTAATTACTTTTATCCTCTTAAGCTTTTCAAAATGCAATGAGACATTATCAAAAATACAATCATCTGATAAAATTTTACTCCAAGAGTCTGTTGTCATTCCTTCCTCAAAGAATGCAGAAGATGAGGCAAAAAAACTCTATCAAGAGGCTTTAAAGCAATATGGTGATTTAGGAAAAACTTTAAAAGAAATTTGTGAACCATGGAAGACACGGGGTTGTATTTGTATAGGAACATCTGAAGAAGTGACGCTCACTTGTCGACATGTCGGTTTTAAAAATGTTCCACTAAATCTACCACAGGAACTCATAAAATTGTAAGTAACAAACTATTTTTTAGAAAAATAAGATATTTTTTTACAAGATGCAAAAGTGATATGTAAATTTAATTATACTTTTATAGAAAAAGAAAAGTATGAATGAAGTGGCATACACTTTTTATTCTCTTTAAAAACATTGATGAGAATTTTTTACTTTTACTTTCAACTTGCTATCAGTACACACATACTTGTTCTCTAATATTGTAAGAAATAGAAGAGAGCAGGAGAAATATCATAAATGAAGCTAAAGTAAATGTGAAATGAATCCCTCCTTAAAGTGAATTCAAGTGCGATAAATTCTTTCATTATTATTATCATTATTTGTTATCCAAAAAGCGAGTGGAAAGAGATAAATGTAATTGTCGTTTTCAAGTGACTGAATGAGAAAAAATTTCAAGAGACGATAAAGTGAAAGAATGCTTTTTATGTCGAGTAGAAGAAATTTTATTTGTCTGGAGCAGTTTAGTAGATGCATTGTAAGATTATATGTACGCATTTTCGCATTTTACCCATAAAACGAATCGCTCATAGCATTCTTCTTTATTCATCTTTCGCTCGAAGAAAGTTTCTCGAGATCTCATTCTATAAGGATTAAATTGTACATCACAACACTGCTATTGGTGCTGCTGTTGTGCTATATTATATGAGTGTGTTGTGTGTTATTTGCTTTACGATTATTATTCCATAAAGCATTTCAACGAAAAAAATGAAAAAAGAATGAGAAAAAAAAATAAAACTTTTTCCATCATTATTATTGATAACCGCAGGGTAAAAGCTTTTGTTTTATATTAACAATGTCAAACAAATTTTATTTTTTTTTTCATCAGACTTGAATTTACATACCCAAGGCTGGGACACTTAATTTTCAGTTAATTTTTAATTCAATTTTATTACCTCTTGATAGAAACTATCAAAATTATGATTTTTGACAGAAATAGTCTAAAAATGATTATTGCTGCACCAATACTGCACTTAAAAACAAATAATAGACTGATATTCACTTTTCATAAATTTTCTATGAAAAATCATCAAACCTTCGTTTCAATATACATATAATAATACATGTTCATAATGGCAAAAAATCTAACAAATATCAGATTTAATGAAATTTTGATAGAATATTAACTTTTCTCGGGGTTTGTCTTATATAAAACTTAAGTAATAAATTTATTATCAATTTTATGACTGTCGTATGTCTGATTGGTGGAAGTTAGATTTTGAACACAACAGACATCAGTCTACATGCCATGCGAGCAATAGCTCCATTTGCCCAAAAGATTTTTTCCATCACACGTATTGGTTCAATATTTCCAAATCAGCTAATATTTATGAATCATAAATTATGATTTATTTATTTATGTATTTTACAAAAAAAGGATTTGAGCTACATGATAGTGTGCATGAATCATTATTCCATACCAAAAAACGATTTAAAACCAAAAGTTTCAAATTTACTTTTCATCAATTGAAATATTTAGTTTTCTTAAGTTTTTTAACGCACATGCAGCAGATTTTTGTGTATTTTTCAAAAATCCGGTTCACGAGCTGTGCAAGTCGTAACTCGAAAACAGAAAATCGATAACAGATGCTTTATAATTCGGTGGGAAAGTTTCGATATATAGACTTACTGACAATAAACATTTATCGAATGTGTGCCGAGCCAAATGTTTATATGTGCAAACTTTTGATCAGTATATCAGATATGTCAAAAAATACCAAAAAGTTTTAAAAAGTCATTAAAAGTAATTTTAAGGACCGCAAAAAGGCGTACTTGTTGCCAGTTAAATAGTAGCAAGAACATTTGAAATTTGTTGTCAAATACACTGATTAGTTAAACCATAAATTTGCTCCAATCTTTAAACTTTCTATATTCTTTGCTTGAAGAAATATTCATTAGGCCTAAGAAAAGAATTATTCTTAAGATATTCAAATTAGATGATGCTGTATGACTTAATCTAAGAGTTTGGCAACACAAAGCATTTATGTCTTCCTTTCTCATCTAAGACCAAAGGGTAAAAATAAAAATTTGTCAATCACTTGTCTTATCATTACCAATAATACCTCTAATATTTAATAAAGTCTATCGTCTTCAGTTTCAATAATAAAGTATATAACGGAAATATGATAATTTAACTCACATTAGCTTCTCTGCAAAATGCAAGACCGTAGAGTCAATTCTATTACTATCGTGGATCTGGTGTCGGAGATTACGTTTGAAATAAAACAGGCATCAATCTATGTGTCTTGTGAATCCATAATATGATTCCATATTGAAAAATTCAGTGTCCGAAACCGTTTCACGAATAACTAAAATTCAACTAATTTTTACTCGGTTAAAAATAAAACACTAACCGGTTCAATTTTAGTTGATTTTTAGTTGAAATTTTAAACCGGTTAAAATTGTTCGGATTAGTTGACTTTATCCAAACAAACAACTAAAAATCAACTAAAATTTAAACAGTTAAAAATTTCAACTAAAAATCAACTAAAATTTAACCGGTTAGTGTTTTATTTTTAACCGAATAAAATTAGTCGATTTTAAGTTATTTGCAACTAAAATTTCAAACGGTTTCGGACTCTGGAAAAATTCCCCATTATACACATCTGGGTCAAATGCAAACTTCTCTAAAATTTACATTAGAAAAGTGGTATTTGAATGAAATATTTGATAGTGTCATCTTATAAGGCTTAATTGCTTCGGCGCCGCTAGAGGGCGCACGAAGTTTGTTTTTTGAATTTTCATTTTTTCACTTTTTTCCACTTTTCTCAAAATCTAAGCATTACCGCCTATGTACACCAAGTATTTTTAGATGGTGCCTGTAATTTCCGATTGAACAAGCCAACTTTCATGACAATTGGTCATTCCTTGCCCGAGTTATACTCAAAAATCCGCGGTGGCGTGTCGGTGCGTCTATGGGGATTCTACAGTTCACAGATTACATTTTTCGTCAAAATTTTTGAATATTCGTAATTTGTGGTACTTTATTGAGGCAACATCAACTTTTGAAAGAAAATGGTATCGGCTAGCCTAGTGTGAAGATTCCGCATATATGCGAAATCACATGTGAAAAAACCTAATATATACCCGCATGCATGGGTTTGCTCAACTCTCTCGCTAAAATAAAACATTCAATTAATCTAAAACTTTATATAAGCATTAAGTATATATTAATACCTATTCAACAAGACCTTAATTAGCTCAATTGGACAAAATTAGACTGAGTTATGCACTTTTAAAGCCAACAACAATCAAAAAATAACGAATTTTGGCTCTAAAATCCTTATTTTTCAGTCAATTTTTATGGTTAATATCTTAAAATGTTTGTATTTTAAAATAAAATAAATAAACAAGTAAATTTAACAATAAAAATTTTCTATTTAAAGAAATAAATGCACTTTTAATAAATTTTTTTTATCATATTACATTAGTTTATAGAGCAAAAGACCTCTTTGCCGCAAATAAATATTACAGAAATGTATATTAGTAAGTTTCTGATGCTTAAAACTATAAAATAAGATACATTTCATGAAGTTCACTATTCAAATTCAATTATTATAACAGCTTAAAGTCAAAAAATTGTGAAAAATCGTAAAAATTGACATTTTTAAAAAATTCATAAATTCATAACTTTGAAACGAAAGGTTTAAAAAATAAAAGCTGAATATTGTTTTTAGATATGAATAAGGGCTTTTAAACACTGCAATCTGATTGAAAAAATCTTTTTCTGTAACGAGCTAAAGCGAAGTTAGTAACATGTCTAATGAAAATATATGAGTTTTTTTTAGTATTCTCAAGTACCTGGTGACAACATATCTTAACAAAAGTATTACATATTATATATCAAAATGTGCGTATTTTTAATTTTTCTATTTTAAAACTCATTTCAGTCTAATCGGTTATGATTTGCACAAAAATACCATCTGTGCAATCACAAAAATAGCGATTTCTCGGCAACGAGATGTCTAAAAATTATGTTTTTATGTTTTTTGGAATCGTCTAATTATGTTTTATAAGAATAAATAATAAAAATCAGTAATATTATTCGTCAGTGACGTGTTAAAAGCGCATTCTCCCGCAACAGATTAGTTTTGTTTCAAAATTCACTGAAAGTTTCAAAAAAATTTATTCCGGCCTTTTTGAAGTCTGTACAATTTAAAACATACACTTGGGTCTAAATATCCAAAAACTACTTTTGACATGTTTTCTCGACGTTTCATGACATTTTAAGATTTTTGGATGAAAAAAATTTTTTGTTGCATGTGATGGACATCCACCACATGCATGCCCTTGGGTCAACACCAATCTAAAAACTTTTTATGCCATCTTCAAGACCTTTCCAACGAGTATAAATATGCCTATATTTGGAAAATTTCGATTTTTGGTCCATGTGATGCACCTGTGCGGCACATGCATACACTTAGGATAAAATGTCCAAAAATAAATTTTGACTTGTTTTTTCTATGTTTTATGATATTATAAGATTTTTTGGTGAAGAAAAGTTTTTTTGGTCCATGTGGTGGACGTCTACCATATGCATGCCATAGCTCGGCATGGAGAACGAATCTCGCGGAAAGCTTCCGTTACACCGGTCTCATAGTCAGAATTAGGTTTTCTCTTTTTGAGAATATTCTCGAGAATTTGAGAATGAGAATTTCTCATTCTCATTCTCATTCTCAAAATTTTTTTGAGAATTCTCAATTGAGAATTTTTATAGAATTTTTCATATGAAACAAAAATTTTTTGGTAAAATTTTCTAGTAAAGAATGAGAATTTTTCAGGATTTTTAAAATTTTTCTGACTTTTCATACAAGAAATTCTTGAAAATTTTTTCAAAATGAAGATTCTTTGTTGAAAGAAATTCGATTTTAATAGTTTGAGAAATTGCTTTTATGAGTATTTTATATTCTTTCCCGAACAAGTTTCTGCTATTAAAAAATTTGGTAAATAGCTCTTATAGCAAATGTATGGTTATGTTAACACAATATCGCAAAATATTTATTATTGTGTAGAGTTTCTTCTTATTAATTATTCTTCAAAATACTTAAATAAATTTTCGAAAGTATTAATACAATAAAATCAAATTTACTTCTTCAAATGATTATCATGATTTTAACAAAACTGATAAAAGCTTATACTAGACTTGTAGATACAAAATAAATAATAATAAATTTTATTGATTAATTATTTTTAATCCCAACAAAATCAATTAGGAGCGAAGGAATCTTTCATTTTCTTCTTGTATCATATCAAAAATGATCATCTTAATCCTCATTATTTTGATTTTATATGAACAACTTCAAAATATTAAATTTTTTTTTCATATAAAAAATTGAGAATGAGAATTCGAAAAACCCTAGTCAGAACCAACAGATTGGTGCAAAAAGTTTTGAGAAAAACCGTTTTTTGAAAGACTAGTTACGGAGACAGACAGACGAACAGACAAAGTGGGGACAATAGCGCCTTTTTTCTAAATCTGATGGAAAATGCGCTAAAAAATTATTTCCAAAAATTTCGATTTCTGGCTCACAGAATTCTATTAACATAGGGTTTCTGAAAACCATCACTTATGAGAACTACGCTGTTGCTGTTGTTAGAAAGTCCGGGAATTCCCGATTTCGGGAAATACTCCATAAAAATGTGAAAAATTTTGAAAAAATTTACAAAATTTTGTGCAAGTTAAAATTTTTTTAACTATTTTCTCATATAATGATCATAAACAAATTAAAACGTCAAATTAAGCGGTTTTTAGCAAAATGTGAGAAAATTTTTCAAAAAAAATTTTCACTTCAAATCATGAAATCAATAAAATTTTCAATAGTAGTTGTTAAAATTATGTTAGATATGTAAAACTGGGTAGTTTAAACTAGTTTTTTGAATTTTTTTGACTGTTTTCATAGTATTTTTATCCAATTCCCGTTCCCGGGAATTCCCGGGAATCCCGAAAAAAACTCATTCCCGTTTCCGATTCCCGAAATTCTCAATTCCCGGGAATTGGAAAAAGCCTATTTTTAATAAATAATTACTGTGTTATAATATATAAAGTATAAAAAATTTCTTTTAATGTATTAATGATAAGTTTTTATGTGATGATCTGACAATGATGAAAATGATTTTGTTCTGTTATAAGGAATTTGAAGCAACAAATGAATTGCCAGACAAAAAGTGACCTAATCTTAGATCAAAAATTATTTGAAACTGAAAAAAGCCGCTCAACATCGGTGGATGTAGATCTAATACAAAGAATTATTTTATATAGTTTTCAAGTTTTTTAGTTTCTTTAACAATATTTGAAACATTGACAGTAATAAAAAATCTAATTCACTTTCATGAAACATTTCTTCAATCATTTAAATTTTCTCAAATTTTTATTTCCACGTCCTTTTTTAAATTTTTCTAAAATAATGTCACTAATAAATTGTTCAAAATTTAAAGACATGAAGCTTAATACCTTTCAGCTATCAATAGAGTAGCATCTTATCTGCTTAATGCTTCAACAGTAACTCTGATTGGATCTATTGCTGTTTCGAGTATTTTGAGTGCTTCGAAATCAAATTTATCAATAATATGTAAAGAAATTAATTCATCAAATGTTTCAAAAAGAGCTTCTTTGCTTTTAATTAAATGACTTATCATTTTTAATCAAGTTCCATTGATATTTAACATCTAAATGCAGTTCAACTTCTTTGCCTAACAAGTTGATGTGACAAAAACCATATTTTTAGCGCATTTTTTGCAAAAAAATACGCTATTAGGCTCACGATGGCTGGCTGGGTGTGACAGTCATAACTCGGCAACGGCAAGTCGTGGAGGTGGTTGATAGCTTGTTAGAAAGGTCTTAACATGTTTTTTAAAAATCTTAGAATTGTTGCCAAGAAAATAGAAAAGTATGTGAAATTTTATTACCAAACATACTGATCTGTTAGGCAAAAAATGCGCTCTAATCGTCCGACCATCCAAGGTGTCGAGACTGAAATATTTTTAGCGCATTTTTGGAAAAAAAATACGCTATTATATTCACGATGGGTGGCTGGCTGAGATCTCGAGAAATTACAATAAATAGCATGTTCCGGTTTGTTTTAAACGAATTGTGCTATCGTGTTGGTGTGCAGAATCCATTTAATATTGAGTTAAATTGCTGTTGAAAATGATAATTTGCGAAAAATAAATTCAATAGAAATTTTTCTAAACATAAACAAATATGGTGGAGTGTGTTTAGTAAAAAAAATTTTGAATTCACATTTGACCGTTACTTCAATATATGAAAAATAAACGATGAAACAACGAAATTAAATTACATTAATAGTTAAACTATAATATGTAAAGAAATTTGGTAAACTTTTGTTAATAACAACTGACCTGTTACATTCCAAAAATGCGCTTAAATCAAGTATATTATACTGATTTACTCATATTTTTTGATTTTTTTATTGATTTTCTTATCAAAAGCAATTGATTTCAAAAGAAAGTTTTAGTATGATTGAACGTTTTGTGTTCAATTTTTAAAATTTAATATATAAGAAAAAAAGCATTTAAAAAGTGCTGTTTTGGTGTTGCTGTTAACAGCAATCAGAAAACCTAATGTTAACATAAATTTGAAGTAATTTTTTAAGAAAATTTTTAGCTATTATGGTGTATAGTTGTGGTAAATCACGTACTCTTTCGATGTTATTCTTAACTTATTGCTTGAGACTTAATTTGGTTTATCACAAAAGACCTTCACAAGGATATCTTTTTTCTCTTTTATTGTGTACATATATACACATAAGTATCAATATATTGAAGTACCATTGTTTATTTATTGTTATTTCAAACGACATATCATGGCTATATAAATTACGCTTCTCATGCTTTCTATGAACTTCATGAAACGTATAGTCTTATGGCTTTTAAGAGAATATATGAAAAAGTTTCTCATATATCGCAACTATTTTTAAAAAGTTCAATTGAATATTAGGAATAATGAAAATGCGTGATGAAATCAATTCATTTTACTGTTTGCTTTTAAGTCTGAGCTTTGTCATAAATATGTGCGCACAGAATGACATGTTATCTCATCGCAATTTTCAAATAATCGTTTGCCATATGATATGGTCATTTCTCCCAAAATATATAAAATCCAGGCAAGGACACTGAAAGATCTTTTCAATTTTTTAGGATCTTTTGAGATCTTTTCAAATCTTTCAATCTTTGTAAATTTTTTTCATTTTAAAACATTTTCTTACTCTTCTCACTACATAATAGTATCTATTATTGTATTTTTAACTCCTTTTAAACATTTGGATGAAGAATCAATTGAGAAATCAAGCAAAAATCAACAAAATTTAAATTTGATTTTTTTGTTTACAAATTTCGAAATTTTTCAAAAAAAAATTTCCAACATAAACAAAAAGAAATCTACAATTTTAGCTAAAATACAGCATTAAAGTTTAATATTCTACTAGGGAAAGATAATAAAGGATGGCAAAAGATGTTTCTGTGTACATAAGATCATTAAATTCAACAAAAAATGCGAATTTTACCAAATCAAAAATTTGCGATTTTTTAGGATCTTTTAAGATCTTTTCAAATCTTTTGGGATCTTTTCAAATCTTTCAGGATCTTTTTTCGAGTGTCCTTGCCTGGTATAAAATAAATAGAATTTGTATTAGAAATGCACTTAAAATGTTCAGAAATCTTGAGTTTATTAAATTGTACTTTTAAAATAGTTTTAATAATTTATTCGAGTAATAAGTTGTTTGAGCGTGAAATGGAAAGTAAATTTTTTTTGTTAAATTTAATGGTGTTCGGTGTTCATTAAAATCCTTTTTCTTACTTGAAGGTATTAAAGAAATATTCATGTAAAAGGAAAACTTTTCTTCTTAATTCTTTCGTATCTTTCGCTCCAATTATACTTTCATTTATTCTTTTTATACTGTACAATTTTATCTCCTCACCCTTACATATATTCATTTTGGTATTTTTAGGATAAAGTATCTTTCTACTAATTCAATTTAATTTTAGTTATTTGTAACACTGTTGTAATAATGAACAATATCTTCATAAATGATGTTGGATGCATTTTCATTATAAAGAAAATTTAAATTTTTAGATAATAAATAATAAAATAAAAATCAGTATTATTAACCGTCAGTGACGTGTTAAAAGCGCATTTTCCCGCAACAGATTAGTTTTTAGCAAAATTCATTTTAAAAAGAATTTCAACAGCGTTTTGTTTCAAAATTCATTGAAAGTTTAAAAAAATTTTTTTTCGTGCCCAATTGAACCAAGTCTGTACAACCTAAATTTTACACTTGGGTCAAAATGTCCAAAAATCCCTTCTGCATGTTCTTGATGTTTGATGACATTTTAAGAATTTTTGAAAAAAAAATTTTTTTGGTTCATGTGATGAACTTCCACCACATGCATGTCCATGGGTTGACACCTACTTAAAACTCTTTATACCATTTAATTCTACACTTCACTTCCGTTTCTGGAAAGATTAGTTGCGGAGACAGACAGACGGATAAAGTGAAGACAATAGCGTCTTTTTTCTAAATATGATGGAAAATGCTCTAAAAAATGTTTTTACTGATTATTTTCACAATTTTATTTTACATGTACATATGAGGCAATAATTTTTACAAGCATGAAATGGACATAATATCGAAATTATTTTAATATAACTTACAGAACAATAAATTCATACTCAACTACAAGGACACAAGATTTCTTCTTCATTTAGAAAAACGTTATTTATGTGAGAATAAAAAAACTATAGAATCAAACATTTTAAGAAAAAACTTCCAAAAAGATCTTAAAAATTTTTCATTTTATGACTTTCAATTTAGGTTAAACAGATGCACTTTACAATATGAGCAAAAAGTCATTGAAAACAAGATCAGACAACATTGTTTTTATATGCTTAATACAACTTAACTTGTTGCATCACTGCACTGCAATGTATAATTTTTATCATTTTTAGAAGAAATTTTTTTCCACACATGATATTGAAAAAATGAAACAAATGCTATGCACTTTATTGATGAAGAAAAATTTTCAGTTCAAAATTGTTCAAGTGTTTGTTTTAGGTTTTGTAATAAAGTTATTTCCCATAAAATATCTTAGATAACTCAAACACTTTCCTTGAACTAAAAATTGTAAAAGAGATCATGAAATTTTAATGTTAGGAAACGAGAAAAGAACGAAAATTGACAAGCGGTTGTCAATTGAGTTAGTCCATCTAGCAGATGTATTTTTAGCGCATTTTTTTGCAAAAAAATTAGGCTTACGATGGCTGGCTGGCTGGCTGTATGTGACAGTGATAACTCGACAACGGTAAGTCGTGGAGAGGTGGTTGATAGCTTGTTAGAACGGTTTTGACGTGTAGGTAAGCCATCAAAAGAGTTTTTTTGGTAAGCGTTGATCTAAGGGTGGTTCACCACATGCATGTCCATCACATGGACCAAAAAAATTTTTTTACCAAAAAGTCTTAAAATGTCATTAAACGTCGAGAAAACATGTCAGAAGTAGGGTTCGGCACTTGATGCATGTAGTCAAGTACATGCAAGTTAATTTACTTGAAAATGTCTCTAATTGATTCACTTTAAATTAAGTTCGGTAAAAAACTATGTAAACTTAAAAATTATTGACTTTCATATAAATTTACCAAAATACAGTATGGGAACAAGTGATTAGAAACTTTTTAATTTTTTGAATAACTTTTGTTAGAAAGCAGTTAGAGATATGATATAAAGACAAAAGTTCATTAGAATTTTGAGAGACACATTATGGCATCAAAATTTTTCCATTTTCTAACATTTACTATAACTTTTGCCCAATTTTCAAAAAACATACGTTATTTTATTCCTTAAAAATCGCCATTTTTGAATTTTCGAAACTGCAACTTTTGACCCAGTTAAGATAGAGTCTTGAAACTTCACATAATTATTATATATATTTAGCTTAATAACTGAGTGAAATTTCAGATTTTTTGGCCAAATAGTTTTTGAGATATGATGAGAATAAATGTCAGACATTTTCAAAAAATTAGGTTTTTTTCAAAAAATAAATATAAGAAACTAAGAAAAAAACTTACTCTCAGCTCTGGCAACATTTGATTTGACTTTTTATAAGCTTTCTTTTGGTATATTATATGTAGATTTTAGTGCAAAGGTTTGAGAGAAAAGTCAAGAGAAACATCAAAATGTCTAAATTTTCCGCCATTTTTTGCTCATTTTTTTCGACATTTTCGTTAATTTTTCCCAAACGTAAAAGAATTTGTCAAATCTCTTTGCAGTTTCTTAAAACTGAAGTTATTTGATGTCTTCATGCAAAAAATGAACAAGCTACTGCTTCTGGTTAAGCCATGGATTATGCTCAAATATGACCACAACAAGAATTTTGTAAACAACAAAAACAAAAATTTTGAAAATCATTGAAAACTACCGAAATACTGGTAAAGTCTTATTGATATTGCTTAAACATATCATAATATAGCTTAAGCATCAATACTTAATCAAGCTTTCGCTTGTTTTCAATGATTTTCAAAAATTTTGTTTTTGTTGTTTACAAAATTCTTGTTGTGGTCATATTTGAGCATGATCCATGGCTTAACCAGAAGCAGTAGCTTGTTCATTTTTTGCATGAAGACGTCAAATAACTTCAGTTTTAAGAAACTGCAAAGAGATTTGACAAATTCTTTTACGTTTGGGAAAAATTAACGAAAATGTCGAAAAAAATGAGCATAAAATGGCGGAAAATTTAGACATTTTGATGTTTCTCTTGACTTTTCTCTCAAACCTTTGCACTAAAATCTACATATAATATACCAAAAGAAAGCTTATAAAAAGTCAAATCAAATGTTGCCAGAGCTGAGAGTAAGTTCTTTCTTAGTTTCTTATATTTATTTTTTGAAAAAAACCTAATTTTTCGAAAATGTCTGACATTTATTCTCATCATATCTCAAAAACTATTTGGCCAAAAAATCTGAAATTTCACTCAGTTATTAAGCTAAATATATATAATAATTATGTGAAGTTTCAAGACTCTATCTTAACTGGGTCAAAAGTTGCAGTTTCGAAAATTCAAAAATGGCGATTTTTAAGGAATAAAATAACGTATGTTTTTTGAAAATTGGGCAAAAGTTATAGTAAATGTTAGAAAATGGAAAAAATTTTGATGCCATAATGTGTCTCTCAAAATTCTAATGAACTTTTGTCTTTATATCATATCTCTAGCTGTTTTCTAACAAAAGTTATCAAAAAATTAAAAAGTTTCTAATCACTTGTCCCCATAATGTATTGACTAAAATTAATAAAATTTGGATGAATTAGAGACATTTTCAAGTAAATTAACTTGCATGCAACTTGAAAAATACATGTGCATGTACTTGACTACATGCATCAATTGCCGAACCCTAGTCAGAAGTGTTTTTGAGACATTTCGACCCAAAGGTGGTTCACCACATGCATGTCCATCACATGGACCAAAAAAATTTTTCACCAAAAAGTCTTAAAATGTCATGAAACGTCGAGAAAACATGTCAGAAGTGATTTTTTTAAAAAAAAAACCGACTTATAGTCAAGAAAATAGTACTAAAAACATGAGAAATTTTGTTACCAAACACTGATCTGTTAGGCAAAAATGCGCTCTAATCGCGTCGCGTCGAGATTGATATATTTTTAGCGCATTTTTGGAACAACAATGCAGCTTATAATTTCACTTTGTTCGTCTGTTCGGCTGTTCGGCTGTGTCGCGGGTTTTGAGATCTCGAAAACTATAATAGCTAGAAACTTGCAGTTTATTGCATTTTATTTGTGCTATCGAATCAGTTCGGGAACATAGTTATAAAGTTGTCACTTATTACGATAATCTATAAATTACGAAATTAAATTTCCATATTGAAATTTGTAAACAAAATTTTTTCGCGCGAAAACGATTGCAGCGCCACCAACGGCGAAAATTGGAACTAATTAAATTTGACTTGATCGTTATACAGAAAACAATATTTTGTCTCGAATCGAAAGTTGTGAACGAAATATCAAAAGATTTGAATAAAAGCGTGTCTAATTCTAAATTGTTGACTCGTATTATCTTTTGTATTGGTTTGTATTATTTATTTTATTATCAATTCGAAATCGAAATGTAACGAAAAATTTAAATTTTTAGTGCGCGAAGCTGCGCATAAGTTAATGTGTAAACAAAAAGCAAAATCTAAATTGCAAAAGTTTATTGAAAATTTTTTGTGCCTAAGTATCAATTTCTTCGTATCGTACCTGAAAATGTTATTCAAATCACATTACACAACACACAATCGATTCGCAAACATATAACCACAATCGTTTCGGATCAAGTTTTCAGTAGCAGTCATATCGTCACATTACAAGAGTCCTGGGCAGTCGATAATGAAAGTTACAACATTCCAGACTTTGAAGAAATATCGCGAAATTGATTAATGGGTCGACCGCGAGCATTCGGAACGATCAACTTCTGCAAATTGAATATTGAGCCTCGCATTACAGATCGGATCAAAATTGAAAAAGGCAACTCGAATAATCACGTCGAAATAAGTGGCTTCAAATTGGAAAATCGATTAACAATAATCCATCATCGAGTCTCGATTTACTGAAGGAAACACTTTTGGAAGTAAAGGATTATATCGACGAGAGTGAAAATATTCTGATTCTTGGCGATTTTAATCACGAATTGAAATTGGGCAGTCCACTCGAGTTGTTCATGCTTCAATCTTTTGGCACAAGACTGTTCTCACCACGCGAATTGACAACAAACGCTCGAACAGTTATCGATGGAGTGTTTGGACGAATCGAAGATTATAATGTCGAAGTTTTTATCTATGAATCGTATGCATCTCATCACAAACCATTAGTCATCCGAGTACATGAATTAAAAATATCTCATTTAAATACACTATGAATTAAAAAAAATGTATTCAAATCGTTAACTATCTTTTTATTCAACTTGTTAATATAACTGATCTAGGCGCCAAAAATGCGCTAAAGTCCTCTGATGTACGCAGAGACTTTCCCATCATGTTTATTTTAAAATAACATCACATCAAAAAATGTCTAAGAATTTGTGTTTGTTAAAAAAAATAAAAGATTGTGCTAATGGATCTATAGCACCATAATTTTTATGTCATCTGCATATTGAGGCATAGTAAATATGTGGATATCATTTTATTATGCTCTTCTCTGTGTAAATTATGCACAAAAAAGTAAGTTGTAGCATAGAAAAGAAATGATAATACTGAAAAGAGTCCGTTTCATAAGTGTAAACATGAAATCAAATTCAGTTTAGAGGTGAAATGTTAACAGTTTCCATCTGTTAAATATCAACAAATCTTTTCTGTTAAAAGATTTTGACAGATTTCCAACTCTAATTTTTGTACATATAAAGAAAGGATTATTTTTCCTACCGATTCAAATCGATCGTTCTCAAAAACTGTTGTAGTAGACGATAAACTGTGAAAGTGTGTTATAAAAAAGCTAATTAGTAGTTTTTGAGCATAGTTTAGTTTTAATTTCAACATCAAAGTTATATCCAAAATTAAAATTTTGAGACCCAAATAATAATTTTTAGCCAATAAAAAATACTGTCGAAAATTTTCTTAAACTTTAAATTAAGTTTCTATTGAGATGTTTGAGCAATCGAAAGCAGATTTTTTTCGTGTTTAAGAAGATATGAGCGGCCAAATTTCATAAATCAAAAATCCCAACTTCTTCTAAAATGGAAATTGATTGATTGAATAAAAAATTCATACAGTATAAGGTTTGTCTTAAAATAGACTACCATTTTCCATACGTTTTCAAAAATGTTTGGTTTTCATCATGGCGAAAATAAAAGCAAACAAATTTGACAATTTTCTTTCATTTTAATCTTTTTAATTACATCATCTGTGACAGGCAGAGGTCTGTGACAGGCAGATGTAACAAAGTGGACGAGTGGAAGCGTCAACAAGTAAGGAACTGAAAGATTGTGAAAGAAAACACACGAAATTCGGATGCACTTAAACAATATATCTTTATTCAATGAATGCTCAATTAATTTAAAACAAAATATGCACAAAATGTGCTGATAGGGATTTTTTAATGTATGTTATTGTGTCAGGCAAAAAGTGCAATGACTAAGAAAACGAAATTATAAATTGGCATTATAAAATATTACGTAATGAAATGATTCATTATTTCTGCTACACAGACAGGCAGACGACTGTGACAGGTAGTGCCTGTGGACAGATTTTGACAGGTTGCCAACCCTGCTAATTAGGGTAAAGCAACGAATTTTCGTACGGCACCGAATTTTCGTACACTTTTTGTTTACAATTATAAATTTAATCATAAAATGTTTCAGAAGCACTTTTACACACTATCAAACTCTTTACTAGATTTGTTTTAGAATAACAAACACCACAAATCAATTCATCTTAGTAAAAATTTAGCCATTTTAATAAAAATCAATCAACATTTTTTTGAACAATCGTACGAAGTAATTTTTCACAAAATTTTTTCCTTTTTTCCTGATTTCGTACATCTTTAAATTTTTACCTAACTACTGGATCACGAGTTACTAAATGATGCTATTCAATTAATATTTTGTTCCTTTTACGATTTGGACACTGCAAAATAATTATTCACTAAATGGATAAGTCACAATCACCGAAATGAACCTTGATTTCGTACACTCAAAAATACATTGAAAAATAATTTCTTGGTAAAAGCAAAATTTAAAGTTTTAAATTTTTCTTATTTCAGCAGTTTTATACTTTGATATCAATAGAAATAGGATTAATATGAAAGCAAGAACGCAAATGAATCAAGAATAGTATGTAAAATAGCTTAGATTAAATGAGCAAAATTTAAGAATTTAGTGTACGAAATTAAGGTTCATTCAGATTTTTGTTAATAACTCAAAACATAAATTTATCTGGCTTTCATTTTTCTGTTTAAAAGAAGAAGTAATTAAGGATCTTTAATTTAATGGGAAAATTTTTAACATTCTTATTTCAGACTAACTTAATAAAAATATAGAAAGCTAAAAGCGTACTTTATTTGCTTGCTGGTTGCTTTCTTATAAGCTAGCTTCTGTTTGGTTGCTCAATGGCTATTCGGGAAGAACGAAGAAACTTGATTCATGTCCATTTATTTCTATTCATTTTATGGAAAAGAAGTCTATACTTGCAATCTGAACATGAATATTTTATTTAAATAAAATAAAAAATTTACTGAATGCAATGTAAGATTCATTGTATTTTCAAAAAAAAAAAAAATGAATGTTCATTACCTATCTTACATCTTACATTTGTTATTAAAAACTCTTTCTATCCTAATGTATGTATTCATGTTCATTATCAATTTTTTTTATTTCCACAGAGATTTGGGAAGTAACAATATAACAGTATTAAAGAATCATTCATTCACATCTCTACCAATATTGGAAGAACTGTAAGCAATGAAACTTTATTTGAACATATTCATAGAAATAAATTGATTTCATGTGAATAATTAATTATCAATATAATCATTCGCCTGTCTCTTTTTATCTCTACTTTTTTATATATATATATATAGAGTACTGTCAGATAATAGATTAACTACAATTGAAAAAGATGCCTTCACTGGATTAAATAACCTGAAACGACTTGTATTACAGAACTGCGATCTCATACGTCTTCCCATTGATGCTTTCGAAAGTATTAAAAGTTTGACATCACTGTAAGTAATATTTTATTATTGTATAAAACATTTTCAATGAATTTTTTTAAAAATCTTCTCACATAAGAGAAAGCATTTTCTTTTTTATTATCAGCGAAAAAGATTATCATGATCAATATTTATATATTTATAAATATATATGTGTTACTTACAACTCTCTTAAAGAATGGTACATTGTGGCTGAAAATTTGCAAAAGTTCTTTTTCTTGCTCACTCTTTTTAGCTTCACATATTTTCTTTGTTGAAAAATTTTCTTACTTATCATTTCATCATCATTACCCGGTTACATAAAAGCTCAAGTAAAATACATGAATGATTAAATTGAAATGATTTCTTAAACAAAAACTAGAGAGAGAGAGAAATAAAAAGAAAAGCTTTAACTTTTTAACTTTTCTCACATTCACATTTTTTTGCACTTACAAATTTCTGCTTCATCTGCTAAAGTTCCATTTTTATGAGAAGGCCAAAAAAAGCACTCGAGCTAAAGCACTTAAATGTCATTACATCACTGCCACCATCATCCCCTCACATATTCATTTTTCACATGATTTTTAAAATGGATAGCAATTCCACTCTCATATTCTCATATTTTGAACAGACATTTAGACAACAATGCAATTGAAACTTTCGATAACATTACATTAAGTCATCTTCATAGTTTGCAAATTTTACGTTTAGAAGGAAATTTGTTGAGACGTGTTCCATCAAAAATTTTATTCAGTTTATCTGCAACTTTGGAAGCTTTGTAAGTAAAGAAATTACATAACAGAAAATACTAAATACAGAACAATAGTATAAAATAAGCATTTCTCCATTGTTTCTTGTTTTATTTTTTCATTTGTATTCTTTTAATTATAATTCTAAAAATTGTCCGAGGGGGCTAACGGCTTCTATGAGAAATCTCTTCGTGAAGAGCAAATATGCAAACCGAAGGGCTGGACATGGGGCAAAAATTTTGCCCTTTTTTCATACAAGAATGGGGCAAAATTATGCCCTTTTTTAAATTTTTTTTGCACTTCTAAACTTGAGATCGCGAATTCGAACCTCGTTGGTGGCTGACTTCATCTTTTTTTGGTTTTTTTTGCTTTAGAAAAGTTTTTTGAATAAAAAATCATGTACATATTGGTATCAAATCAAAATTACAATCTTTTTCAGAAATTTATTTTTGTTAAAAATTTATGAAAATTAAGCAAATGACCAAAAATAATTTTATCTTTATAAGTTTTATATCAAATACAATCAATTTAAAAAAGTTTTAATAATAAGAAAGATGAAATAAAAAGAATTTTTTAAATATTCCGTATCAAGATTCGAATTCGAGATTCCACAGTGATCTAGAATTTTAAAATTTTTCCAGACTAGGACACTCGAAAAAAGATCACGAAAGATCTCAAAAGTTTGCAAAAAATTGTAAAAATCGTCGAGCGTTCTTGTCTATCGTCTTTCTTCGAATATAAGGACCTTTCGAAATTGAATATCGAATTGAAATTGTGAGTTTATGAAGCATTTGTTTTAATATACATCAAAGCTGAACTTATAGATAATTAGAAGATCTAACTTTTCAGCTTTCTGATAATACGAGCTTAATACTTCACAAACTCAAAATTTCAATTCGAAAGGTCCTTATATTCGAGGGAAGACGGTAGGCACAGAGTTGAAAAAGTAGATCTACTTTTCATATAAAAACCTACTTTCTACTTTAATTTTAGTTGGTAGCTAATTTTCCAACTCTGGGTAGGCACCAAAAATCCGCTAAAGTAATCTGTCCGATGGCGGACACTTTTGGTATCATTTTTTATTCTTTCTGAAGAAGATTCTTTTCTGGTAGAAGCTGTTACCACTCGGAAATGCCTCATTGCTTGATATTGAGAAAAAGTTATCCTCAAAGGGGTCATTTTTAAACTGACGGTTAATCATTATTATTAATAAGTTTTTAATAATAACTTACTGTTTCTACAACTAACTTAAAGTTATTTCCGCTTTTTTTACTGAAAACAATAGCTTGATTGAAAAATGCACAAAACCTATTCATACGAAATATTTTAAATTACATGTAGTATGGAAAAATAAAATGCATGTAAATTGAATAAATTATAAAAAAGCTTTTTTCAAACGTCGACATTATCGTTTTCATTGCCATTTTCAGAAATCTCGCAAATAACAGACTAACTCAACTTGACAATGAAGATTTTCCGGTGATTAAAAATTTGCAATATTTGTAAGTAGTGTGTGTCTGCATCCTTGAAAATTTTTCTCATCATCAATAATTGTATATATTTAATAGGTTTCTCAAACGCAATAAAATACGAGAGATATCGTCGGGTGTATTCAGAAATCTTGCCAAATTAAAAGTGCTGTAAGTAAAAATTGTAACATACAACTTTTTTGTGTGAATATTTGATGCTAATACTTAATGAATGTGGAACAAATTGTATTAACAGCCTTATCTTTATTCTCTTTGTTTTCATTTCATTTGAATATATTCATGTTATACGAATCTGCACTTATTTTAAAATATATGCATTTGCCACATGCCAACAACCAAACGACGAACGTATGGATATATGCATATCCATAGTGATCTGGATGACAATCAACTCGAGTCCTTATCGTCAATTGGATTGAAAAATTTGACCCAGTTACAAGAGCTGTAAATTGCTATCTTATTACTTTTCTATCATATATTCCATTTCTTTTTTACTTTGAATATTTTTTCTTATTCTATCATACTTCGAACATGATATGAAGATTATAATGAGCAAGGAAATTCCCTCAATTAATTAAAATTTTCTTCTTCTATTTTCTTATATTTTATACATACAGAATGCTCTCTAATAATAAAATAATGTCTATTGAAAATTTGCCATTGAATCTAGTGACTCTTGAATTAAGAGCCAATCCATTGAGAAACTTTCATGAAAGTGCCATAAAAAATTTAAAAAGATTGAAAAAGTTGTAAGTATCGCAAGAACTTAATGAAGCGGGTTAATAATTTCAACAATGTGTAATGTATTTTTATTCTACTTTTCGTCAACTTCAATTTCATTTTACCTCTATGTCTTCATAACTAATTAACTCTTCGTCTTAAAAGAGTATTATCTGATTCTCGTCATTTAAAAGAGTTACCATCATTTGAGGGTTGTGCTTCATTAGAAACATTGAGAGTCGACCATGCTGATTTAAGTCAAATTCCCGAAGCATTATGCACTCATTCGCCGCGATTAAAGAGTCTGTAAGATAATCTGTATTTTACATAATAAAGCATCAAAAAATTATTTTAATTTTATTATTTTTATTTTAAAAGTGAACTGAAATTCAACAAGTTAAGACATGTTCCAAATTTAAAACAATGCTATGAATTGCGACTGTTGAATTTGGCATCAAACAAGATTTCGTCCCTTCATAATAAGCCATTTGAGAATTTAAGCCAATTACATGATCTCCTGATACCATATAATCAAATCGAAACAATTCCACTTGATGCATTCAGTGGATTAAAAAGATTACAAACATTGTAAGCGCATAAAAGAAATTAATCAGAGTTGTTATGTACTCAAAAGGTACTAGTACCCGAAAGGTACTGGTACCTCAAAGGTACTGGTACCTCAAAGGTACTGGTACCTAAAATTTTTTTGGTACTAGTACCTTTTAGGTACCAGTACCTTCGAGGTACTAGTACCTTTCAGGTACCAGGTACCTAAAAATGGGTACCTTTTGGGTACCAGGTACTCGGTACTCAAAAAAAATTTTATCGGAAAAATGAGTTCTGTTGTTTTTTAGTTGTTATAATTATGAAATAGCATGGGAAAAATATTTTTTTGATTTTTTTCAAAAATTTCGATTTTTCCGGGACAAAAAACTGCTTTTTATCTGCTTTTTTGCCAATTTTTTGTTCAAAAATTTATAAGTTTTGACCAACTTATCAGAAAAATATGATTGATAGCTTGTTAGAAAGGTAATTTTAAGTCCTTTCTTACAATATACTATACACAATATATAAATAATAACTTTGACTACAAGAGCAACATTTTGATGACCCTTCGTGATTTTTTGGCTTTTTATTAGGTTAAAAATTCAATAAAAAGCTTTGAAAAAATTATTTTAAAGTCTTAAATTATTGATTTGTATTGTTTTCACACAAAACATACAAAATTTTTTCAAAAAATTGATTTCCAACAAATAGAGCATGCCTTATAGCATGTGCTGCCGGTCTAAGAAAGTAATTATAGAAAATTTTATAAAATTGCTTGAAATGTCTTTAAAATGATTAGAAATGATAAATATATCAAAAAATTGATATTTTTCATGATATTTTTAGAGAAAAGTGTACCATAATTTTCCTAAAAATGACGAATTTTCATAAATCATTAAATTTGGGGCTTAATTTAAAAATAAAAAATCATCTGAAAAATCAAATATATTGCATATTTATCATTTTTTGTCATTTTATAGTTTACTTCAAGTGAATTTAAAATATTTTCCAAAAAGGCTTTTGTGGACGACAGCATATGCCATAGTGCATGCATTCTTCTACAAAACTGTTTTTTTTTTTGGAATTTTTTATGTTTTACTTAAAAACAATCCAAATAAATAATTTAAGACATAAAAAATAATTTTTTCCAAGGTTTTTTGAATTTTTGACCAAATTAAATGCTAAGAAATCCTAAAGTGATACCATTGATGGCACTCTGCTGATCATTAAATGACAGTATACTTATATTGTTATGTATCGTTAAAAAGGGCTTCAAATAAGCTTTCGAACAAGCTATTAATCATATTTTTGTGGTAAGTTTGTCAAAAGTTATGAATTTTTAATTATAAATACATAACATAGATATGATTTTAAAGGCCTAGAACCCAAAAAAATTAGTAATTTTTAAAAAATTTATTTTCTTCGTTGTTAACAAGCAAAAATGTGTTTAAAAAAATAATAAATAATTTTTTTCAAAAATTTAAATTTTCGGCAGCCGCAGAGCTCTAACAGCTCTAGAACTAAATTAATTTTATTATGATAAAATTTGATATTACTTTTCTTTTTTTGGTTTCTCACTATATTACTGCAAATATTATTATTTAGTAATGTAAAGAAAAATGTCTATTTTTTATTTTCTTGTTTTTTGAATATAATAGAGACCTAGAAGGCAACAACATCAATTTCATTCATGAGCAAGCATTTTCAAGCTTCACTCAATTGGAAGATTTGTAAGTTAAGCAAGACGAATACGAAATACACTTTAGCATCAGTTACTGTCACTTACATTTGCTTTTCTTTTACTATTTTATTTACTATATTTTCTTATTATGTATAGGAATCTTGGTGAAAATATTTTTCCAACATTGCCAACAGACGGTTTGCAGCGTTTACTTCATTTAAAAACATTTAATAATCCAAGACTGAGAATTTTTCCACCGATTGAAGCTTTTCCACGCATAAGAACACTTGTACTGTCTTATGCCTATCATTGCTGTGCATTTTTACCTCTACTGACAAGTAACAGAAAAGTTATTGGCAGTCCTTATAAAGAAGAAGTATTTTTCCCAACTGATGAAAAATTTGATATGTCGATGTGGAATAATTCAATAAATGACATTTGGCCAGATTTAAATATAAACTTTACGAGTGCATTTCACTCACAAATGGATGACATTCTACAATCATATTCAAATCCTTATGCTGATTTTGGCTATCCAAGTATAACGAATTATCCTGAAAATGATATGTACAATGGTGAAGAGTCGAGTGTTGTTCAGGTTCAATCTTATGAAACAAATCCAATGCTTGTTAAATGTCTACCGACACCTGGTATTTATATACATACATAGTATAATTAGATAATGTCTATTATTCTTTTTCTATTTCTTTTTTAAACAGGACCTTTTCTTCCTTGTGAAGATCTCTTTGATTGGTGGACACTTAGATGTGGTGTATGGGTTGTCTTTTTACTTGCTCTTTTGGGAAATGGAATTGTTGTATTTGTATTAATATTTTCTCGATCAAAAATGGATGTACCGAGATTTCTTGTATGTAATTTAGCTGCAGCAGATTTCTTCATGGGTATTTATTTGGGTTTTTTGGCTGTCATCGATGCCTCAACTTTGGGTGAATTTCGTATGTATGCGATTCGATGGCAAATGAGTGTTGGTTGTCAATTAAGTGGATTTTTAGCTGTTTTTTCATCAGAATTATCTGTATATACATTAGCGGTTATTACATTAGAGAGAAATTATGCAATTACACATGCAATGCATTTGAATAAACGACTATCGCTGCGCCATGCGAGTTACATTATGAGCATAGGTTGGATTTTTGCACTAACTATGGCAGTTCTTCCTCTTTTTGGAGTATCTGATTATCGAAAATATTCTGTATGTCTACCAATGGAGGTTTATAAAGGATATGGAAGCTTAACATATGTAATATTTCTAATGTTTATCAATGGAGTAGCATTTCTTACATTAATGGGATGCTATTTAAAAATGTATTGTGCAATTCGTGGCTCACAAGCGTGGAATTCAAATGATTCGAGAATCGCAAAGAGAATGGCTTTATTAGTATTTACAGATTTTCTTTGTTGGTCACCAATTGCCTTTTTTTCTATTGCTACAGTGCTCGGATGGCAATTGGTCACACTTGAACAAGCAAAAGTTTTCACAGTCTTCATATTACCCTTAAATAGGTAATTTAAGCGTGATTCCCGTATATATTATATATTGTAATTATTTATTATATTATTATTGCAGTTGCTGTAATCCCTTTCTCTATGCAATTTTAACAAAGCAATTCAAAAAAGATTGTGTGATGCTTTGCAAAGCAATAGAAGAGTCACGTGTGACGCGAGGTATCGGGAGATGTCGACATAGTTCGAATTTTTCAAATCGTCAAACGCCGGGAAATACAAACTCATTAAATGAACGCTCTTCTCGCGAATTACCTCCGTTACTTCCAGCTCATGTATGTAATTGTAATCGTGGCAAGATTATTGATCAAGAGGAAGTTAAACGTCAATTAAAAGTATCATCTCAACCAAACATGATGGCTAGATTTTGGAAGAGATTATTTTGTAGTGATGGAAAAAAGTTCGAAAGGCGAAATCATAGACACATGGACTATTCTTATCATATTGCTGAAATTAAACAAAAGAACCATCATAAAAGAGCAGGATCAATGTCTTCGAGTGATGGAAATTTCAGTTCATCGCGTTCTGATTCATGGAAACATGGCACTCCACATCATTGTGGTGTACCTCTGAGATTACTTGATCCAAGAAGAAGACATACATCGTGGTTGATTACAAGAAAAACTTCACAAGACTCAAATCTTTCCAGTTCAAGAAATGATTCGTCTGGTTCTAATAACACGACTGCAACTACAGCAAGTTCAACTTGGCGTATTTCACGTTCTAATGGTTCAAATATTGTAATTCCTGGTTTGAATATACCTCCTTCTTTTGCCACATCAAGTAAATAAAAGCATAATGATGATTGCTATTGAAAATATTGATTTATATGTTTTTCAATTAGATTCTAGTCGTCAATCATTACCAGGAAGCAAACCTCGGTTGGTACGTCAATCAGCATTTCATGATGAAACACAAGAGCCGGCAACACTACTAGGTGTGAGATATCTTCCGACAATACCCTCTGCACCTGATTCGAGTGTGCAATTAGATGATGAAAATGAGAGTGAAAATTTTTTAGTTAATCAGGAATGTGTTCATTTACAAAATCAACAAACATACCCTACTGCCACAACAGAGAATTCAGAAAATCTGTCTAGTCCTCAAAGCAAGCCGCCATGAGTTTGCAACGATAATAACAATAACAAGTAATGATAACTACCTGGTAGTTTCACTCGATGATTTTGACGGTTGAAAATTTTAAACCAAACGTATTTTTCACACCCCTTTTCGAAATTTTTCTGAATTTTCGAAAGTTTCGAAATAAATTTTCGAAAAAAATTTCTGCAAAAATATCAATATTATTAACTTATAATAGATTTGGCTGTAAAGTAATGTTTGGTTTAGTTAAATAGCATTACCTTTTGCATTCAGAGCTATTAATAATTAGCTAAATGTTGATATTTAAAGTTTTTGTTAACGATTTATTTTCAATTCAAACGATTTCGAAAGAAAGCGTTTTACACCCCTGGGTTTTTTTTCAAAAAAAGCCCCTAACGGTCGTGTGAAACTACCAGGGATAATTTTTTAAGTAACGATAATGTTGATTTATTTTTTATATTTAGACTTTTTGGGTACTGTTAAACAGTAATAGAGGTATATGTATATTAAATTTCTATTATCGAGAAAAACATTACAATGTAAATTAATAACTCAAGAATATTTATGAAGGTTTGCTTAGAGAAATAACGTATGCCTGTTGATCACAAATGCAAAGATGACCTCGAAAATCTCATGAAAATGTATAATTGATAGAGAGAGAAAAATAATATTCATATACACATTACTTTGATGATTATTTGCAAGGAAATAAATCATTCATTGACTATTGCTCTCGATAAGAAAAGTTAATTATAAAGTCCCTCATGTAATGTAGATGAATGTACATCATAAACATATATTTATAATAAAAGTGATTTATAATGATGAAAATGATTTTTACAAAAAGTAAAATGTGTGTCAAAAAATGTCAACTAATATTGAATAGAATCAATAAAGATATAGTATAGTATGAGCTCAATATTGTGCTCAGTGTCCATGAATAAATTTCATATCCTATAAATTACACAAATCATTAAAATATTAAATTTTAAAGATAATTCCAGAGTTGTAAAAGTAGCTAACTACTTTTCATATAAAAATCTACTTTCTACTTTTATTTTATATGAAAAGTAGATCTACTTTTCCAACTCTGGATAATTCATTGCATTTTTAGAAAATGAAAATTAACTACAGACAAAGTTAATTATTTCATGCTTTATTCAAATATACTTTGCAACAAGGTATGTATGTAACCTTATAGCATATTTATATGATTTATGATGAAAACGACAGGGAGAAAAAATTTAAACAAAATTTGTTTTTGCCTTAAAATATTCAAATTATAATAAGGCTAATTGTGATCTTAAAAATCATCACCACGAGAGACTACTTCTTTGCATGTTGGTCGTAACAAAATTGTATGCTCATATTGTGCAGTATAGCAACCTTTTGTATCACACAATGGTGGATAAGCTTCAACAATCCCTTTGTCACACAAATCTTTCAATGCCATTTGATATTTTGTTGCACCCAATCGATCAAGCCACCTCTTACAAAATGCTAATGTACTAAAATTTTTGGTAATTGTTCCAAGCAATTGTTTCGATGATTGCAAACGTAAAGGTTGATAAGTTGCTTCAAAACTTTTCATATAATGTGAACATTCCATATCATCATGAACTAATCCTCGTCCTTTTAATAATATATAAAAAAATATTAGTACAAGAAATAATTAACAATTGTATTTAGTCTTACCAGTTGATCCAAAAGTTTCAATGGCATAAAATTCTCCCTCTTCCATAAGTGTTGAATCACCTCCTTTAACTATTGGCACAGTTTTACCAGCATGAATTCTATAAGGAGCAATCGAGTGACCATTTAAATTTCTAATTGATTTAACTTGATAAGTTTTTCCATCCAACTCAACTTCATATGATTCCATTACTTCTTGAATTGCAGCACCAACATCGCATAGTCTAACATCAATGCCAGACTCTTTTATTCCTGTGTTAGTTGCATCTTTAACTGCATCCAATAACTTCTGATAACGAGGATTATAAGCTAATGTAAACGCACAATCAATAATTCGTCCTTTGATGTGTGTTCCAAAATCAATTTTAACAACATCATCATATTCTAATAAAATTTCAAATTATTAAATCATTATTAAAATTATACAATAGAATATAATTTTTTTAAACAATTCAAGTTATACTTCCATTCTCAACAATGGTAAATTTTTAAATTTCAACTTAAGTAATGCAAAATACAAGTGAAAATATTTTTACTTACCAAGAATGGTCGGATCTCCACCATTAGGAGTATAATGAGCAGCACAATGATTACGAGAAACACCAGTTGGAAAAGCAAGTCCAGCATCAAGTCCTTTTTCTTTGATTAGACATCGAGCAGTTTTCTCAAGTTCCTCACAAATCTCAATCATTGTCATACCTGGACGAATATATGTTTGCATATATTGACGAGTTTGACGATGGGCTTCAGCAGCAAGACGAATATCATTGTAAATATCTTCTTGAGTAAGATCAATTGCTTTCTTTTCTTCGCATGTAAAACGATCGATTGCAGTGCGATCATCAACTGGATATTTCACAATTTCACCAACCGGATAGATGCCGTTTTTGAATAAATCGATAATTGGAATCGACGGAGGATTTGTTTGACCATATTGCTTGCCTGCTGTTGCTTTCTTTGTACCGATTCCAAATTCCTGGCCATTTGCTGCTGCTGTTGAACCACCAGTCTTCTTTTTATTCTTTTTACGCTTTTTCTTTTTCTTATCACCAGATTCACCGGCATTTTCATTTTCATCCTCATCCTCAGATTCATCTTGTAATTTTTCATCAGTTACTGCATTCTTTTTATTAGTAGCAGTTAGATCTTCTGGATCTTTATTTTCTATTTGCTGTTGTGTTTTTGCTGCAATAAAAAATTATGAAATATTAACCTCACAATATTATTTAATACGCAACTATTTAAATACGACGTAAATAAAAAATTATTTGAAAGAATGCTTTATCAGAAATTTTTAAAGAATAATAAGAGGTCTATTGATATTTTTTTCCATGTGCAGGTTGCAAATTTTTGTTTTTCGCAAATTACTACTTTATTTTATTAATTTACCTTTGTTACGCTTCTTCTTCTTTTTCTTCTTATTTCCACCATCTTGTTGATCAGCTTCTTCAACATTATCTTCAGCAATCTCGTCTTGATCGCTTTCTTTTTCCACATTAACTTTTTCCTCCGTTTTTTGATTCATTTTGACTCTTTTCTCTCAGAAAAAAAATTCAATTTTTAAAAGAACAGTTAGAAAATTTTTTTCAATCTAACAAAATAATGATTTTATTTCAAGTCTTTCTACGAAATACAAGTTCAAAAGAAAGTAATTATTTTTGTAAGGAGATAAAGTGAGATGTTTAAAAGCAACAGATGATGATGATGGTGATAATAGTGATATTGTGACAAAACTACAATGTGTAATCAAGATTATTGTCACTTATATCGGTCGGTTCAGTTTCAACAGATGCATTTGGTCCATTAATATCTTCTTTTTCTTCAAGCATTTCTGTTAGGACAGTGACTAAATCACGAGCTTCTTCCAACATACTTTTCGAATGATTTAATTCATCTTCTAAATTTGCAATACGCTCATAAAGCTCTTGATTTTCTGCAAGTGTTTCTTGCAAAGCAATTCTTCGTTGCTCAGCCAATGATTCCCAATAACGATCATTTATAGGTTTTTCTGCTGTGAGATCTTCTACAGTAATTTCACGATGCAGTGGTGATGAAGAAGATGATGGTTCTAACAAGATTGTTTGTGAAGATTTTGAAGTTGTTATTGTGGTAGATACTGGATATTTTCTCTTCATATTATTTTCCAAATCAGATTGTTGCTGTTGAAGTAAATCACTACAATTAAAGAAGATGATTAAGTAATAATAACTTAAAGATGATAATAATACGCATATTAACTTACTTATCAAGGCTGGTTTTCTTTGCCAATGAATCTTTTGTAATGAATGCTGGTGATCGTCCAACTAAATTTTCTTTATCAGTTCCAACTTGATTTCCACCAACTTTCTGTAGATTATTGAAAACTTTTCTTGAATTTTTAATATTCTCTTGTTGTTCGGTCGGTGTTTCGACTTGGATAAAAACCTTTGTAGGTACAGATGAACTCATTTCTTACGATTGTTTGTTTTGTTTTGTACTGTGCTGCTTAAAATTCCGTTGAATCTGTTCTTGTATTGAATTGTTTCTTTTAAGGTTTGGCAGTTTTTTCGTGGAATTTTTGCGCCAAAATTTTTTCTATCTAATATTTGATTTGATACCGATATTTTACCTTCTCCACTTATTAAGAAAATAAAGAATAATGTTATGATTATAATGATTTTATTTAATACTTTAAATATATTTAAATAAATGAAAATCAATAAAGAAACTTTTAAAATTTAAAAAATTTCAATGTGGATTTTTTTTCTGCGCACTGAACAACTTTTTAATAAAATCGAGTTATCTTTAATCTTTGAGAATAAAGCATAATAAAGTTAAAAAAAGTCGTTATTTAGAATCAACAAATAGATAAAATATAATAGAATCATAAAAATTATCATTATTATTTTTTTTTTCAAGTTTTCAACTGTCAAAATAAATATAAAATGTTCTGTAAAAATAGATCAACCTTTTCAAAGAAGTCGCCATTGAAGAAATCTGATTGACTTGATAGAAATTAAAAATTTTTTTCAATAGTAATTAATTGTTTAAAATATAAATAAATAAAAAATAATGGAAGATAAGACGACACTGAAAGATCTAGATTCGTGGATTGAGCAATTGAACGAATGTAAACAGCTTACCGAGAGTCAAGTTAAAATTCTTTGCGAGAAGGTAAGAAAATTTTTACATTAGCATTTTACCAACAGAAATCGATTTAAAACCTAAGTAATTGCTTCAAAACTACTTCCATGTCAAACAAATTAGAAAACCAAAGTGTTTCTATCCATCAAAATATTAAAAATAGAGTGAAAATGTGATGTGAAAATTTTTCAAATGAGAGAGTCAGTGTGTGCGAATATAGATATTCTGAATAATGTATAGAGAGTGAGAATAAATGCGGACTTAAGAAAATGAAGGAAAAACGCAAGAGATCCTATTTCCTTTTAAATAAATTAAATTGTCATATATTAAAGATTACGTCAAAAAGATTACATTAATATTTACAATTATGAATGGTACATAAAAAGGGAACGAATGTGACGTACTTCAAAAATAAATGAAATCATCGATTTATAGTCACTCTGAAAAACAAAATGGATAAAAAATATACAAAAAAATTTTTATGGCAAAATTGAAATATATGGCAACATTTTCGTAATTTTCTGTAATTTTCATATAATTTTCTCGATCAATTGAATATATTCATTTAACACTCAACATAACTCATAATATATATATATATATATATATATTTATATATATTTATATATAGGGTAAAGGAACCTATTTATCGGCGTATCCTAATTATCGGCGTATTTTGGAAATCACAAATTCATCACTATAAACTCATTCCATTGATAAACTAATGATTTATTATGATAATATATGACATTTTAACACTATTTAGCACTTCATTTGATCAGCAGATTCTTTATTTTACGCGAAATGTTCAATTTTTCAATTTTTAAAAATAAATAGAAAATTTTGCAATATTTTCATTTGACAATTTTTCACTAAATAAATTCACTTTTCCCACTGTTAATAACTTCACTAAACTACATTTATCTCGAATTATACATTGCAAAGATTATAATATAATTTAAATGATTATAAAAGAGCTAAATTGAGTGAAACTTGATGGAACCTATTTATCGGCGTATTGGAACCTAATTATCGGCGTATGAAAATTGCGATTTTAGTTGCGCTTCACAAAAAAAAATACAGAGGTCGTCGGCAAAAATGAAAACAAAAAATTTCGAAATTAAATTTTTCATTTGAAATCAATTTTCTTATTATTTAGTGTATTATAATGTCTTTAGGAAGTGATAATAAGTGTAAAAGAATAGTTCTAAATAGTGTTTAAAAGTTTTCGTGCGAAAAGTAAAGTGTAAACATATACGCCGATAAATAGGTTCCGAGATACGCCGATAATTAGGTTCCATACGCCGATAATTAGGTTCCGTATTCAAAAGTGAAATTGTGACTAAACTATTTATCGCTCACTTTTAAATAATGATTCAAATAAAAGTGCTTCGCTTTATACAATATATATTTCAAACAGAATGGAAATCGGATTTAAATTAAGTGAAATATAGTGTTTTGAAATTTTTTTTTTCAAAATACGCCGATAAATAGGTTCCTTTACCCTATATATTATTCTTTAAATTATATATTGGATCAATATATACATTTGATATCTATACGTGATTATTGTTAAATTTAGTGATAATATGAATGGGTAATATCATCAATGAATGAGTTTAACGATATATGTTACTAATCTCAGTAATTAGGAATCTACCTTATATTCTTTTTGTGTATGTGGAAATTTTTATATACACCGCTGTATGATCGATACTTGTTTGACTGACCGGACTGAAGGTCCATTCAAAATTGCATGCCGCATCTATCAATGTCTCATTGAATATTATTTGGAAACTCACATTACATCTTATATTCACTTATTTAGTGCATTATTATTATTTTATCTTAAATATATTGATTCTATTACCATTTATTTATTCATAATAATGTTTTACATTCTTCTCAAGGTCATATGCGCGTAATGTTCACAATCTAAGAGTCATAGTCTAACAATAAATATTATTTTTGACAGGTGATAAGTAACGTAATAGTAAAAAATAGTGCATAACTTGGTCAAATTCTAAGTTTTAAGAAAAAAATCTGAGTTACCTTTAGCGACATTTATGAAGGATTCATTTTTTGGTAAAATCTCTTATTTTTTTGCAAATCTAAATAACTTAACCGTTCCATGTACATAATATCTACTGAAATAATGCTCTTGGAGCTTCTTAAAATGCTTATTCTAATTAAAACACGATTCACATTTTTTTTTAAGAAAATTTTATTTACCAAAGTAATTTTTTTTTTTTTCTAAATTAAATCTTTTTAGAATCTTTTTAGTATATCATTCTTTTTCACAGATAAAGAGTTGAACTAATAGTTAAAATACTCAAACTAGTAAAAGAGTGTAAATTTGATAAAATTTGACTCAAAACAAAACATCTCAAAAGAAACTCAGGTTTTTAGCGCATTTTCCATCATATTTAGAAAAAAGGCAAAAAGGCGCTATTGTGCCCACTTTGTCTGTCCGTTTGTCTGTCTTCGTAACTAGTCTTTCAAAAAACGGTTTTTCTCAAAACTTCAAACCAATCTGTTGGTTCTGGCTATGAGACCGGTGTAACGGAAGCTTTCCGCGAAATTCTTTCCCCATGACGAGCTATGGCATGCATATGGTGGATGTCCACCACATGGACCAAAAAAACTTTTTTTCACCAAAAAGTCTTACAATGTCGAAAATACATTTCAAAAAAATGATTTTTGGACATTTTATCCCAAGTATATGCATGTGCCGCACAGGTGCATCACATGGACCAAAAATCGAAATTTTCAAAATATAGACATATTTATACTCGTTGTAAAGGTCTTGAAGCGTATAAGATGGCATAAAAATTTTTAGATTGGTGTTGACCCAAGGGCATGCAACATATAATTACAGAGAAAATTGAAAAAGTAGAGTTTTTTTGTAGAATTATTTATTCAAAGAGTTACCTCTTATCAATATTTATATTAATATTTTTATTTTTAGGCTAAGGAGATCTTGGCTAAAGAATCAAATGTGCAAGAAGTAAAATGTCCGGTGACAGTGTGTGGTAAGCTAAATGACTTATTTAATTTTGTTGATACAATTTTAAAACTATTTTTTAAGGTGATGTTCATGGCCAATTTCACGATTTGATGGAACTTTTTCGGATAGGAGGTCGATCACCTGATACTAATTACTTATTTATGGGCGATTATGTCGACCGTGGCTATTACAGTGTTGAGACAGTCACTCTTCTCGTTGCACTTAAAGTTCGCTATCGTGAGAGAATTACAATTCTTCGTGGTAATCACGAGTCGCGACAAATTACGCAAGTTTACGGATTCTATGATGAATGTTTGCGAAAATATGGAAATCCAAATGTGTGGAAATATTTTACTGACCTATTTGATTATCTACCCCTTACTGCTCTCGTTGATGGACAAATATTTTGTTTGCATGGTGGCTTATCGCCATCGATTGACACACTCGATCACATTAGAGCTCTTGATAGATTACAAGAAGTTCCACATGAAGGACCTATGTGTGATCTATTGTGGAGTGATCCTGATGACCGAGGTGGATGGGGTATTTCACCTCGTGGAGCAGGATATACTTTCGGTCAAGTAAGAAGAATATTATCTCTTTAAATTCAATATTAATATGTATACTTGTATATTTTTTATTTCTTTTATTTAATAGGACATTTCCGAAATTTTTAATCATACTAATGGATTAACTTTAGTATCTCGCGCTCATCAGTTAGTTATGGAAGGCTATAATTGGTGTCATGAACGCCACGTTGTCACAATATTCTCAGCGCCAAACTACTGTTATCGATGCGGAAATCAAGCAGCATTAATGGAATTAGATGATTCATTGAAATTTTCATTGTAAGTTTATTTTTCAAAATTGACATTTCAAAAATTCAAATTTTTATATAAAATAATTTACAGCCTCCAATTTGATCCAGCACCTCGCCGCGGTGAGCCACATGTCACAAGAAGAACTCCTGATTATTTCCTATAAGTTTTTTATTATATATTAACCATCAAACAATGAAAAAGAGATAGAGAAAAAAATGAAGGAAAACTCTTAAAGATTGCATATACATACACACAACAGTTAGAACACTACCTATTCTTTATAAAAATTCGCATATTTTTAATTAGGTTCATTTCCAGGAAATAATAATGTATGCTATAAAAACAACAAGAAATTACATACCAGATAGACATAAATACAATTCATTACTGGGTTTTATGACAGTCTGATATTGAAAACAGTTTAAACTTAAATATGATTACAAGGAGGAATTTTATCAATGATTTATTGTTGGGTAGTGAAAAAATTTTTATCTTATTTTATTTGTCAAACAATTTATGTTTTTTTCTTTTTATGTGCCCCGTATTAATTTTAATGTAGAATTTTAAACAAAAAATGTGTATTCAGAGTAAAAGTAAATATCGAGAAAAATGCGAATTATTAAAGAAAATTGATGTTTTTTTAATTATAATATTACACAAAAGGAACATTTCTTCATTTTCTTCTTCTTCGTTCTACTTTAAATTACATAGTTGTAATAAAACATGATATGAAACATTTTTAATCACTTCAAAAAGTGTTGAGATCAAAATAGTTGAAATATATTATGGATATAAAAAAAGAAAAAAATAAATAAAACCTAGCGGAAAACTCTGTGAAAATAAATCTTCACAAACTTACACATTTCAAGAAAATTATTAAAAGAAAGAAAATGCTGAATTGCGAAAAATTTATTTAATATTTTAAGTAAAAAAAAAATAATGCCGCGAAATCACGATTTTAGATAATGCAAGTGGATGATAGAAGCATATTTTTTCTGTTTACATCAGAGTCCAAAATTGTTTACAATTTTATTTACAAGTAACTAAAAATCAAGTAAATTTACTCGAGTAAAATTTATTTTTTATTCGAGTAAATTTACTTGATTTTTACTTGACAAATTTTACTCGAGTAAATTTACTCGAAATATATTTGAAGATTTTTACTCGAGTAAATTTACTTGATTTTTGTTTGACAAATTTTACTCGAGTAAATTTAGTTGATTTTTAGTTATTCATGAAACAATTTCGGACTCTGGTTTACATATATACAATATTTCGATAACACGATACTTTAAGAAAAAGACGAGGGCTTTATTCATTCCTTGAGTATATTCGTGAAAATTTACATTTGAAACAGGAAAATAAAACTAAACAGTGAAAAATGCATAAAACCAGTGAGCAAGTTTGGCAGATCGGGATACATTAGCGCAATTTTGATGCCTAGATTAGTGTTTGTTGCAAACTACAGATTATCAGATTAATTTTAATGAAAATAAATCGACAATTCAAAATATATCGATCGATTGTATTTTGTAAAACATTTTTAGTTTTTAATGATATAATAGAAATTTAAATACTTTGTAAAATATATTGATTAGAAAATAACGGTCGAATCAAATTCAAAAAGTTATCGAAAAATGCGCTACAAAAATTTTATTTACATTTCTCAATATGAAAAACCAGAGTCCGAAATCGAATAAAAAAATACACGTAACTCGAATAATTTTATTCGAATAAGCATACAATTTTTTATTCGATTTCGGACTCTGTGAAAAACTGATTTTTAATTTCTTAAATTGTGTGACTACCGTCTTCCCTCGAATATAAGGACCGGTCCTTCTATTCAAATTTCGTGAATTCAAAAAGTTTAACGTACTTTTTTCCATACTAAATCAAAAGAAAAACTGAGCAACGGTCCTTTTATTTGAATAGAAGGACCGGTCCTTATATTCGAGGGAAGACGGTAGTGAGATTTAAAAACTAATTTGCCGCCAGTAAGTTTTTAGTAAAAAACTAAAGCAAAAAACCGGAAGTCTAGCTATTATAGTTTTCGAGATCTCAGAAGGACAACCGAACAGTCAGCTAAAGTGAATGAATAAACTGAATCGTTGATCCAAAAATGCGCTAAAAATTCGAGTTTTAAGTTTAAATTTTTTAAAAAAAAAACTATCAATTTCGTCTCTATTTTTTGTTTGCGATAATTTATGACTTCTTTTCTACTTTTTATCTACTTACTAAAAGATTAAAATAATTAATAATTTGAAAATATTGTAGAACAAAAAATAATTGATAAAAGAAAAGTAATAATTCAATTTCATAAGGCAAATTTAATTTCATTTATTCAAAAAATTTTAATTCAAAGGTCCAAAGTAACAAATTTTAATGATGAATTTGCTGCAAGAAAAAAGTTTTATAATGAAAAGCGTCGTCTTTTGATATAATGAACATTTATAAAAAAATCTTTAGAGAAAAAATGCAGTATACTTAGCAATATTAAATATGCATTTACAGCAAATATTTAAAGTTGATTTTGCAGTTTTTATTTGTTGCTTATGCATATTGATAATAGGGGTTCTCGAATACTCGATATCGAAAGATTTTCCGGGTAAAACCGGGTATACTCGAAAATATTTTTTCATACATTTTCAAAATTTTTTTTTAAAATGTTGATGATTTTTGGCTTCTTTAAATAGTTTGATTCAATGAAAATTGTTAACCTAATTTTCAGCGCATAATTTTAACAAAATATATCATCAAAAATTGTAATGCTCGACTAAAAAGTTTTAGTAAAAAAATTTTTTTTGGCGCCGCCCCGCATACACCGAAGCTGTATTTTTTCCTTTCACTTTATTCCATTTTTCTCTAAATCTAAGCATAATTTACTATGAAAACCTTATATAAGCAGGTGTCCGTCGTAATTACCGATCGAACAAGCCAACTTTCATGAAAATCGGTCACTACATGCCCGAGTTATACCTAAAAAACTGGCGTGTGGTGTCTGTACGTCTGTGAACACGCTACAGCTCACAGATTACATTTTTTTGTTAAAATTCTTGCATATTCGTAATCTGTGGCAATTTATCAAGGCAACATCAACTTTTGGTAGAAATTGGTGCATATGTGTAGCGACTAGCCTAGTGTGAATATTGTATTATTTCCAATTTTCGACGCTAGTGACGCTGCAATCGTTTACATTTTGTTGCATGTGCCAATAAAAATGTTGTGTGACAATTGTAACGTCGACAAAACATGTCAGAAGTGGTTTTAGAGGCATTTTGACTTAAAAACAGCGGCGCCGAAGATTTTTGAAAAACTAAGTTTTTCTTGATCAGTAGACATTACTGATCTGCTCCGTAAACTTAAATTATATCGAATTTTGTTAACTTTTCTTCATATAAATTTTTTTAAGAATTTAAAGAAAATATGAATTCAAAAAATTGGAAAAATTTTTCACATAAAAAGTTAGAAAAATTCTATGAAAAGTACTGTTTCGACTATACTCGAAATCGAAAATTGAAAATTTCGAGTACCCGGGTAGTATCGTACTCGAAAATACCGAGTACTTTCGATCGATATATCGAACCGAGAACCCCTAATAGATAAAGCATATACTGGAAAGTAAAAGTGAAAGATTGACATTTCAAAATAATTTCGTGCATTTCGAATTATCATTCGTTATTTTTTTTATTGTGTTATTAAACAGATTCGATTTATAATATTAATTAAATGCATGAAATTATTTTAACATTCACTTAAATTTTTTGTTGTCATCAAAAAAACTATAATCATGTATCTTTTTTAAGCAAGAAACATGTCTGTTTTGCTTTTCAATCACTCTGCAAACGAAAGAACACACTTAGAATTTTAAAAACAATTATCATACACTAGTATATGGAACTGAACTGAGAAGAAGTGAATTTTCAGTAACTTTGAGTTATCCTACTATTGCTTTTATAAAATTAACAACAGCATCTTACACATTATATCATCCCACAATGAACGCAAAAAAAGTATTTGATTTACTAATAAATGTCTCCGTCTTAACTTTGTTCATTTATTTATTTTTCAAATCCCTTTAATCATTATACATATAATTTACTTTTAATGCTCTTTTTTCAATAATAAATTCAACGTTTAAGGCGTATCAAAAACGCTTTTCGAGATTAGAAGATGATTGCAGAAAGAAATTTTCCATTAAAAAAAAAACAAGATTTTTTAAAGCTGGAAATGAAATAATTTTTAAGGTTAAAAAAAAATAAAACTGGAAAAAAGAAACTTGAAAATAAAATATCTAAAAAATTAATAAATTTGTTTGCATATTAATCAATTTAATTCTTTTTTTGTACAGAATCTTGTTCAAAATCTAAATTTCAAAAATTACATTAATTAAAATTACATGAGGAAAAAAATCTTTTTTTTTTTTTTGGAAAAGCACGAGTTAAGATGCTAACATCTATTTAATTACAACAAAATGATAAACAATAAAGGCACATTTGTTACTATAAACTAATAAGCGATTTGGGATAAATATGAGTTCATTTATTATTCTTCCATCATTGCATTCCAGTCACTATTTTTTGAAGCATTAGCTTGCTCATGTTTAAGGAAATTTGCCGTTGCATGTTTCTTCTTTTTTAATTTTTCCTGCTTACTGTTAGTATTGTTACTTTCACCAAAGAGATTTGCTGATGACGGTTTTAATGATTTTCCATTTGTTACCACTAATGGATCGAGATTATTATTATTATTAGATACTTGATTTTGATTAATTGTTTCGGATGATTCCTGAGAAACTTGAGTAGAAATTTTGGATTGGTCTTCTTTTTCAGTTGAACTATTATCGTTAATTGACTTTTGTTTTAATTCGGGTTGTGGTGTTAAAATTTCTTTTGGTTCAGGAGATAACTCTTTTATCTCAATAAGTTCATTTATTGGCTTAAAAGTTACCTCTTTTTTCGATTCTAGTGTCGTTTCTTCGTCGACTTTATCCTCTTTCTCATCTTGATTAACTACAAGTACAGAACTTTTTGCTAAATCTCCAAAGCGATCAGAAATTTCAGCATGACCCATACGAACAAGTTCTAATGCAATATTTTTATCAGAATCTTCTTCATATAATTCGATTCCAGGCACTGGAGAGCTTTCTCGTTGATTTGTTTGTTGTGATGCAAAAGATTTTCTCTCCTTGTATGTAACTACTTTACTTATTAATTTCTTCCACTGTGCGACTTGTACTAATGACTCAAATGCTTCAATTGATTTTCTATCCCATTCTTCAAATTGACTACCAGTAATTTTTGGTTGAACATGAGCAAGAAAACATTCAATTGCTTGAAATCTAAGTGAAAGAAAATCCGCACGCAGCTCTAAAATATCCCTTTTGCCTACATACTGCTGATCACCATAATCCAAGAAATAAACATCAAGTACTAAATCATTGCTCTCATTTGGTTGAATCGCTACTATTTCTGCTCGATACCATTTATTATCAGCCAAGTACATTGCTGCAACGATTTGACCCAAGTATGGTTCCCGGATTTGATGTATTTCTTGATTTTCCTTTTGATTATAATATTCTGTCATTGCATCAACTAGAAAATCAAGTTCAGTATTGTTTTGTCCACAAAGTTGTACCCAAAATCGTGAGGGTGTTGCGCATGCTGACACAAAAATTTTAATAGTTCCATCATTATTTTTTGAAAATCGTTCTGGAGAGGGAAGCAAACACTCACGAAGCGTCTCTGTAGCTGTAATGCTTGAATTACTACCAAATGGACTTAAACTTGCACGCGGTGATCTTTTAAACTCATCTTTTTTATCATCAATATGAAGTGTTTCTGATGGTTCAGTGATTTTTTCTTCAATGAGTTTTTTTGCAAATTCAACCTGCTCTTTGGTTCCTGTTATCAATACACGACGATTTTCACCTTGACTCTTTCTTGTGCTTAAAGGGTCAACCCAGACTTTTGCTGATGATTTTTGGCAAATCTCATGCAAAACAGATCCGCAATAGCCTTCAATCTTACCGTATGATGATGTGGAAACAAGTAGTTCATCAGTAATAACAGAAGGTTTTGTTTGTTCAACATCAATCAATTGTTTAGCGAACATCACGTCATTCTTTTTTCTTCCTTTTATCATACATATTTGATGATCTCCATCGTATTCGCGAAATCTTATTGTAGTTTTTGTCTTCTCTTCGATCGACTTGAGATTTAATGCATTTCTACCAACAATATTAGGGACTTGAGCGTTTATGATTTTAAATTCCAATGTTTCAACAACAGTGTCATTGTTATCAACTTTTTTTTCGTCTTTTTCACTCGGTTTCTTCCTTTTATCTTTATCGCGTTGTTTAAGATAGATATAAATAATAGCACCTATTCCTAAAATTCCAGCTATAGGTAATATCGACACTGATTTCATGATTGTTCACTTTAATGATTTTTATACACACTATTATTCTGTAAATGAACACAGAGAGGGAGAGAGAGGAAAAGTAATTAATTATTTGCACAAAAAAAAAGTCACAAAACTATTTTTAAATTTTTATGTCATGAGTACACAAATACAAAAAGAAAAAGAGAGAGTAAAAAATATTACACAATTTTATTTTTTTTGCTAAGATTAGCAACACGTTTTATAAAAAATTATTGCATAATCAATTCATATTAATGAATTGTATTGATTTTGAAGATTAATAATTGCATTTGTGATTAATGTTGATCACATTTGTCCTTGAGTTTTTTATGAATTGAAAGTGATTTCAATGATCATTGCAATATGAAATAAATATTTTTTAGTGTTCAAATTTCACTCAATTTTTAAGATTTTTTAGCTACTAAATTTATTTGACTTCAATATTTTACAATACCTTTTACACTACTCTCTCGATTAAAACTGTCAATAGTATTGTGTGATATGAGTTAAATGTTCAAATGATAAAAAAAATATTTTCACGGTATTTCTATTCGATAAATTTTTTTTGCGTCACTCAAATGGCTTAAAAATTAAAAAATTTGTAAAGAAAAATAATAATATGTAAAGACATTTTATGTAAATAAATAAAATATTAATATTTGAATGTATTATTCATGCATTCTTCTAAAATATAAAATGAAATCAATTTTTGATAAAAATTACAAATTTTTTTTTTGATTATGATATAAACCGATTAAGCTTTAAACCTCTGTGTAAATGAAGTGCTGAAGTCAATTATAAAAAGACCGTTGAAAAAGAGATGCAAAACCATAATATTTTTTTTAAGAAGTTTTTTATACTCTATTATCAACCAATAAAATTTTACACTTGTTTCAAAATCTTTTTTTCAGTAAATTTTTTAAAAACTATAATACCTTATGGGCAATTCTCTGAATAAATATTTCTACAAAAATCTAGTTTTTCAATTTTCTCTCTATTTACTTATTTTTATACATTCCGGATAAATTTAATTGATGTCAAAACGATGAATGCAGTCTTTTAACTTGATTTTAGGCTTTGAAATTATTTAAATAGTCTTAATTTTGTTTTTTGAAAAATGTTAATCACTAACAAAATTCAAAAAAAGACATTTTTCTAACACATTTTTGCAAAATTTAGCTTTATTTCTCACTAAAACCACCAAAAAAATGGTTTTTTGGCATCTATAAGCGATACTTTATGCTTTAAAGCACTCACTGTTGTTTAAAATTAACGCATTTAGCCAAAAATTAGCGTTAATCAGTAACAAATTAGAATTTGGAGAAATTGAAAACGTTTTTAGTTCAAAATTTTTGTTTATAAAATCATCAAATTCAATTTTTCTTTTATTTAGCTTCTTATTTTATACTCTTTTTATGGAAAAATACTGTTTATAACTAAAGCATATGAATAAAACAACAATTATAGAGAATAATGTGAGAAATAAGGAAATAAAATGGTTTTCGAATTTTCGAACAAAACAAGTAGAGAAAGAATTACAAAACGCCTTTTTTTCGACTTTCGCTCACTCAAAGAATTGCCTTATATCAGAGCCTGAAATCTTAGGATAAGTAAGTAAAGTGTTGAGTAAAATTACTCAAGTAAAAATATCATGAATAAATTTAGATGAGTAAAACGAATGGAAAATTACCCGCCATAGGACGGATTACTTTAGAGTATTTTTGGTGTCTAGATCAGTGTATGTTGACAAATTACAGACTTATTAGATTCGTTTGAGAAATAGATTTACACTTAAAAATAATTTGATCAAAATAGTTTAAAATATAGGCAAAATCATGTTAATAAAATTTTGATGCATGAAAGTACGGCGAGGGTTTTTAATTGAAGTTCAATTTAACAGAGTCCGAAATTGTTTTAAAAATAACTAAAATTCAACTAAAATTTAATCGATTAAATTTTAGTTGGTTTTCTGTTGAAAATTTTAATTGAATAAGTTTTAGGGTAAAGGAACCTATTTTTTCGCCCTACTTTCGTATTTTCAACTTTAACCAATGATATTTCACAAACTATTCGATCAATTTCTATTCCGTTTGAAGTTTTAAATGTAAAAAGCGAAGCACTTTTAATTAAAACACTACTTGTAAGCCGACAATGAGTAGTTTAATTACAATTTCACTTTGAATACGGAACCTAATTTTTCGACCTACGGTTCCTAATTTTTCGCCTATTTGAATTTGCTGAAAAATGTACTTAAATCAACCAACAACATCATATTTCTTATGTGGATCAATGAAAAATCATAATAAAACATTATTTATCACTTCACTTATGCTATAAAAGCAATAATTTTCAAGAAATGTCCATTTTCCTAAATCTTCAATATATATGAAAATTTTTGCAAGATTTAATTCACTTTATTTTCACTTATTGTTCACTTTTCACTCACGTTTTATCATTTAAATATTTGTAAAAAAGCTTTAACTATAACATAAACTCATAATTGAAAGTAAAACAAAACTTTAAACTAATGAAATTAAATTAGGAATCTGGAACCTATTGTTTCGCCCTATTTGTTCCTAATTTTTCGCCTTATTTGTTTACGTCTGAATTTATTCACAAAATCTCTTAAAACAATACAGAATTACAATATTTCATTCTTTTATTATTATTTATTCCGTTTACTCGCGATCTGCAACTCCTAAAATATTTAAGAAAGCAAAAAATGATCATTTTTAATTTTTCGAAATGTTTTGAGCGTGTTTACACAATTTTGACTGAGCGCGATTTTCATTTTTCTGTAAAATTTTTGTAAACAAATGGGGCGAAAAATTAGGAACAAATAGGGCGAAACAATAGGTTCCCGATTTGTAATTTAATTTCATTAGTTTAAACTTGTTTCTCAGTTTTATTAATGGATTTATATTATAGTTAAAGCTTTTTTACAAATATTTAAATGATAAAACGTGAGTAAAATGCTAACAATAAGTGAAAATAAAGTGAATTAAATCTTGCAAAAATTTTCATATATATTGAAGATTTAGGAAAATGGACATTTCTTGAAAATTATTGCATTTAGAACATGAGTGAAGTGATAAATAATGTTTTAATATGATTTTTCATTGATCCACATAAGAAATATGATGGTGCTGGTTGATTTAAGTACATTTTTCAGCAAATTCAAATAGGGCGAAAAATTAGGATAGGGCGAAAAATAGGTTCCTTTACCCTAGTTGATTTTTAGTTATTTTCAAATAAAATACCAAACGGTTACGGACTACGCAATTTACAGAATTATATAATAAATTTCATTGACTTGAAAGTAACGGTTGAATATATTCAAAATATTTGAAGTTCCTATATTTGCCGTTGGTGGCGCTGTAATAGTTTTCGCAGTCAACTTCGATTTGTTTACATTTTTCAATATGGAAATTTAAATTCGTAATTTCCTAATTAATGTAATAAGTGATAGAAATATAAATAAGCGTCGTCGGAATAAACCGATAGCACAAATCAAACACAAAAAAGATATCAATCTCGACGCGGATGGTCAGACGATTAGAGCGCATTTTTGCCTAACAGATCAGTGTTTAGTAACAAAATTTCTCATGTTTTTAGTACTATTTTCTTGACTATAAGTCGTTTTTTTTAAAAATAAATTTTGACATGTTTTCTCGACGTTTCATGACATTTTAAGACTTTTTGGTAAACATTTTTTTGGTCCATGTGATGGACATGCATGTGGTGGACCACCCTTGAGTCAACACTTACCCAAAAAAACTCTTTTGATGGCTTACCTACACGTCGTGACCTTTCTAACAAGCTATCAATCATCTCTACACGACTTACCGTTGCCGTGTTATCACAGTCACATACAGCCAGCTAGTCAGCCAGCCATCGTGAGCCTAATAGCTTATATATTGCAAAAATGCGCTAAAAACTGTAAGTCGCTAGCTATTATAGTTTTCGAGATCTCGCGCCTCACCGGGAGACAGCCAGCCAGCCAAAGTGAAGATATGAGCGGCATTGTTGTTCTAAAAATGATGTTTTTGCATCATTCTGCAAAATTCTACGAAGATGTTTCCCCCTAAAATTTACTCAAGATTTACCAGGATTTTTACTCATTTACAACAAATTAGGGTAAAGGAGCCTTGAGTGGACCTATTTTCTGTTTTTGGTCATTTCAAACTTCAATAACTTCTTTATTATTCATTGGATTTCACTTCTGATTGAAATAATAAGTCTAAAAGCTCGTAGTTTCATATTAACATCATTTTGATGTTATATGTTCAACCATTTAATTGTAATTAACCAAAATATAGTGGAACCTAAAGTGGACCTAAAATTGATTTAATTTTGTATTTATTTCATAAAATAAGATTAACTCACTCTAAATACTTACAAACTTAGATTTGAATCGATGGCAGTAATGTTTATTTAAACTAATATTTACTCCAGGCAAGACCACTGTAAATTCTTTTCGATTTTTTTGGATCTTTTGCAATCTTTGAGATCTTTTGGGATCTTTCAATCTTTGTTAAATTTTATCATTTTTAAATATTTTCTTACTCGGATCTCTATGGATTAGCTTCTAAGCTAATATTTTAAGCTTTATCAAACGTTATGATGAAGAATCAATTGATAAATCAAGAGGAAATCAACAAAAACTTTAATTTGATTTCTTTGTAAATTTCGAAATTTTCAAAAAAAAAAATTTCGAACATAAACAAAAAGAAATTTGCTATTTTAGCTAAAATACAGCATTAAATTGTAATATTCTATTAGAAAAGGATAATAAAGGACGGCAAAAGACTTTTCTGTGTACATTAGATCATTCAATTCAATGAAAAATGTGAATTTTACCAAAACAAAATTTTACGATTTTTCAGGATCTTTGTGGGATCTTTTTTCGAGTGTCCTTGCCTGGTATTTACTTTGAAATAATTTGAAAGTGCAAGAATAATCTTTTTAAAATTGAGAAATTCTCGAGCAAATTTTTGTTTTTTGATTATTTTGTTTACATTTTTCGAATCATGATTTCTCACTTTGTACTTATTCAATCCGAGACATATTTATATGAAAAAAAAGCTAATGAAACGTAGAATCTGACTAGAATAATTATTTTATGATTTTCAAGAATTTTTATAAAAATTTGAAAATGATACTAGCGCCACCAAACTAAAAACAAAATAAACTAATAGGTCCACTTAAGGTTCCGCCATTTTTCGGCTAATAACTCGTTATAGAGGCAATGTAGAGGTAACATTAAAGTGATTTTACAAACTACGAGCTTTGTTTAATAAAAGTAATCCATTTAAGTGACAGAAAAGTGATAAAAAAAGTGATCAATTTTGTGAGATAAACAAAAATAATATATGTATGAAAAAATTTAAATCGGTGTATTTGACAAGAAATCATCATCAAATCGCCAGTATTTGCAGTGGAATACAATTTTATGAACATTATTTAATTGATTATTCTATTCAAGGTTCCTTTACCCTACTCATGATTTTTTTACTCGATAATTTCACCTAAAATTTACTTATTTATCAACTTATTTTATAACGATTAGGCTTTTTCCCATCAAGAATATTCTCGAGAATTCGAGAACGAGAAATTCTCATTCTCGTTCTCGTTCTTGAAAAAAAATCGAGAATTCTCGATCGAGAATCAATTCTTAAGAAAATCTTCTTGAAAACTAAGAAAATTTTCTAAAAAAATTTTTCAGCTACAAAAAAAATTTAAATTCTTTTTAAGTCCATCTTAAACATTTCATATTTTCTTAGATAATTTAAATATTTTCGATTTTTTAAAAAAAAGTGACTTGACACAAAAAATTTATTTATTATATTAAGCTTTTTCTTATATATGATTTTTTAATTAATTGAGTTAAAATTAGTGTTTTTTTTTTAAAAACAAAATTCAAAATTTCCAGTGAGGCAAGACTTAAAAAAATTCTAATAGTTTCTTTGCTATGTACTTGTTAAAAAATAAACTGTTGCTATTTCCTGATTTTGATACAAATTTTAAATTCTGTGAATTATATAGCAATATTGTAATGAATATTGCGTTAATACAATAATATCTAAATTGTTTTAGAATGTGAACAATGAAGAAAAAGTTGGCAAATTATAAAGTATGTTGCCCCACGATTATAATATTTTTGTTTTGCCAATTTCTCAGCATAGAAAATAGCTACAC